>JAZKJV010003086.1:0-600000 GCA_037367405.1 Ottelia alismoides
TTTTAATTAATTTTTCGAAATAAAAATAAAGTATTTACACTAGGGTGCTATATATAGGTATATATACAATATAGGGTTTTGATTTTTGATTTTAATTATTTATTTTTATACATTTTTATCCCCTATTTTACATTTTATTTATTTATAACATAAAATTAGGAATAAAAGTGCATTTTTATTTAATTTTTATTATTTATATACAAGGGTGAAATAAATAGATATATACATTTAAATACATGGTATATGTATAATATTATTTTTGGTTTTTAATTTTGTTCTTTTTATTTTATTTTTGTTTTTAATGGTTTTATTTTATTTATTTACACCATAAAAGATAGAATAGATACAAAATTTTTGGAATTTTATTTTTATTTATTTACAAGGCTAAATAAATATAGATAAGGTGACTATGTACATGATGAATATGTACAAGGTAGGTGATTTTTATCTTCTTTTTAATTTTTCCATTTTTATCTTGATTTTGTAAATATATACAAATATATACGAGCACATTTTATTCCATTTTTGGAGGAAAATATATTTATTGATATTTACAAGTATATTTACACATGAGCCCCTATCTCCCTCTACTTTGGCTTTTATGCGGTCAGGCCCATGCCGAGCCCTCCCTTGGGATTAAGTCGCTCAATATTTATTCTAAATATCTCCCTCTTTTTCTTTTGCCTCTTTATTCTTTTATTTTTGCACAAAAACATGCTAATTATTACTTTTTACACTATGCATGCTTTTAATAATTATTTGTATTTACAAGCATATACATGCATTTGCAAAGGTTTTTATAGCTAAAATATAAGAATAAAGGGTGATGAATGGGTATTCATCACCCCCTATACTCAACTTTGCTTGTCCCTTAGCAAACACTTATTCGAAAAAGAAGTGAAAAAGAAAAGAAAAAGAAAAAGAGGAGAATATACATGGATTAAGGCTGATTATTAAACTTTCCTTCATTAAATTGAAATATGGAGCTCAATCAGATCTTTGGATTATTAATGTGTCGGAACCTTATTTGGACATAAGCTTAAGACTCGACAGCCTCTAAGTTCCACTAATCTATGGACAAGACTCCTCAATAAACCAGATCAGAACTAGTCTACATACACAAACTCTAATGACCATGAATCTTTCCATGCAGTGTAAGTGATATGTAGCTCCCCACCTCAGAAGTAATAAAGAAACAACCTCCCCCAACCTGGTAACTCTAATGCCTCGGTCTAGCAACTCTTTCCTCGAGAAGCGGGGTATTCCCTTCTAAGTTCAAGTACAACCGGCTCAAGAAGAGGGGGAAGAAGATGATGAATGGACCATGGCCAGTGTAGCCACGTATCCCTGGGAGCCTAACTAGTGTAGCTAAGTCTCCCGCTGCAAGCTTCATGAGATGTAACATGGATACCATAAGCTTTTGCTTTATTTGACTATATACACTCCGATGGGGTTATTAAATTTTCAATTTGACCCACCACTTTTTTGGAGTTCATTTCTTTTTGCACATTTTTTTGTGCAACTGTACAACATATCTACATGGTGCAGCATATATACAAGGAGTTTTTCCTCTTGAGCCAGTAGACTATCCCTCTTTTGAAGCTTTATTGCAACCCACGGCTTCTGTCTTTAGCCTTCATCACCACTAGACCAAGTTGAGACGCACTTCCTTCACTAGAAGAAGAAGAGAGGTTCTGCCTAGAAGTACTACCCTCATATGCTACCCCAAGCCAAAGGAAACTGCCTCCTCACCACCTCATCCGTGGAGAGCTATGTGTAAGGTGCTGGTGCAAGTCAAGCCATTGTCTCTAAGAATCATGCATATGTTGTTAAGTGCTCTACTTAGGCTCATCAAGATGACATATGCTCATAGCCTAATGGACTAAAAGAATTAAGTCCCAACGGACCTGAAAAGCCTTAACCCTAAGCCCTATAAGGTTCCTCTTAGAATTAGGTTGATTAAGATCTTAATCAAGCTCCATTTCCCAATTTAATTCCAGGCTAGTTGAAATGTCAACTTTGATCCAGGAAAAACTATACAAATATTTCCAAAGATGCTATTTACAAATATTGACAATTGTGCAAAATTTTTGAAAAATGTTTTGAAACCATGGATGTATGCATGAATGAAAGTTTTGCAAAAATATTTACACACATTTACACAAGATTTTTGCAACTTTTTGATTTTCAAAACATTTTGGAAAAATTTTGTATTATATACATAATTTTGATATGAAAATATTTACACAAACTTTACACAAAAGATTTTTGAAAACATTTTTACAAAAATAATTTGTACACTAGCTATGTATGTGCAAAATGAATCTTATATACAAGGGAGAAAAAAATTTTAATTTTATGGGTTTTTAGCCATTTTTATTTATTCACACACTCACACAAAGTACGAGTTATGGCTAAAGTATATATGAAATATATACACACCCCCCTATACTTAGCTCGAACGATGTCCTCAGAGTGATCAAGAGCGATGGAGAAGACATAACTCGTGCTTAGTATAGGGACGTGAAAAGGAATGGCTATATACAGAGATGAATCAAAGAATAGAAAATCAAGAGACTCTCGGCTTTCCACCTATACTTAGGATCAAGTAATTCTAAGTATAGCAGGCTGTACACGAAGGGAAAATCGAGTGGAGAATGTACAGGGTCTACCCCCCCTATACTTAGGGTAAAATATCCCTAAGTATAGGCAGCAAAACAGGGGTAGAAAGAAACAAAAGAGATACCCAAAGGTCCTACATCCCCCCTATACTTAGGGTAAAGTACACCCTAAGTATAGCATAATCAAAAGATGAGTAAAGGGATATGGGACTAAAGAATGCGATGATATGGACATCTGGATCTATACAAGTCAGAAGATCAGTGAAAATCAGGCGTGAGATGCAATAGATGTGAGTCAAAAGACCACATCTCACGCAAAATGAATAGGGGCAACATCAACGACCTGCGGCTCATGATCTAGAAATGGCTTGAGCCGTTGGCCGTTCACTTGAAAGGTACTCTCAAAAGACAACTCGGATATATCAATGCTACCGTTGTCGTGTACCTTTCTCACCAAGTAGGGTCCCTTCCATTTGCTCTGTAGCTTCCATGGAAATAGACGAAGCCTCGCATCAAACAGCCATACTCTCTGTCCAGGCTCAAAATGCTTGTGGCTGATATGAGAATCATGCCACTCTTTCATTCACTCCTTATATCGTAGGATGTTTGAGAAGGCGGTATCACGAAGCTCCTCCAGGGCTGCTAACTCTGCCCTCCTCTGGTCTCCTACACTATCTAGATCTAAAAGAATATATGTGATTTCCCAGAGTGACTTGTGCCTCAACTCAATAGGTAGATGGCACGGCTTGCCATAAATGAGGCGAAAGGGAGATGTGCCCAATGGTGTCTTGAAAGACATCGTATATGCCCACAAGACCGAGTCCAAAAGCTGTGACCAATCCTTTCGGTCAGGGCGGACGACTTTCTACAAAATAGTCTTGATCTCCCTGTTCGACACCTTGGCTAGACCATTCGTCTGTGGATGGTATGGAGTGGCAACTCGATGGTCTATGCTGAACTCGCTAGCAAGTGCCTTCACCTGGTCGTTGATGAAATGAGACCCCCAATCTGAAATCAATACTCGAGGTACCCCGAACCGCGTGATGATGTGCTTCCTCAAAAATCTGCAAACTGTCCTCGTATCAGCGGCTCGAGCGGGGATAGACTCAACCCAACGACTCACATAATCAACGACCAACAGAATCTACTCAAATCCCTGACTCTTAGGGAATGGACCCATGAAATCGATGCCCCATGCGTCAAAAACCTCACAGAAGTGAATGGGCTGCATCGACATCATATCATGCTGTCCACAAGTGCCCATCCTCTGACAGTTAGTACACCTCTTCACGAACTCATCAGAGTCCTTGAAGAGGGTAGGCCACCACAAGCCGGATTGGAGCACTTTCTGTGCCGTTCTCCTCCCAAAATGATGTCCTCCTGCCTCAAGCTTGTGGCAGTAAGTTAGGACGCTATGGTGCTCCTCCTGAGAAATGCACCGACGCCAGATGTTATCCCCTCCTTCGTGGTAAAGGATGGGATCCTCCCAGTGGTAGGGCTTGGCCTTCGCAAGGAAGGTCTCAAGCCTCTGCCTAAGCCAATCTTGTGGGACTTTCCCAGCAACAAGAAAGTTCACAATATCGGCGTACCACGGGAGAGAGGCAAAAGCAAGGATCGCCTCATCTGGGAAGGTCTCACCAATGGGATCTATATGCTCGGACTCCTCAGGCTGCTCTAAACAGGAGAGATGATCCGCCACCACATTCTTGACTACAGTCTTATCCTTGATCTCAATGTCGAACTCCTGGAGTAGAAGGATCCATCTAGTCAGTCTGGCCTTGGCATCCTTCTTTACAATGAGGTATCGGATGGCGGTATGATCAGTATACAAGGTCACTCTAGATCCAATGATGTACGATCTGAACTTATCTAGGGCGAATACTACGGCTAGCATCTCCTTCTCTGTGACTGTATAATTCCGCTGCGCGGAATCCAATGTGCGGCTAGCGTAGTGGATGGCAAATGGGACTCCATCCCTCCTTTTTCCTAGCACGGCCCCTACGGAAAAATCGGAGGCATCCGTCATGATCTCGAATGGGAGAGACCAATCAGGCGGCGGGAGAACAGGAGCCTCTATAACACTCTGCTTGAGAGTCTCAAAGGACAAAAGACACTTGTCATCGACAAGAAACTCAGTGTCTTTCGTCAGCAGATCAGTCAACGGTCGGGCAACTCTACTGAAATCACGAATGAATCGCTGATAGAAACCAACGTGCCCCAGAAAAGACCGCAACTGCCGCAAGTTGGACGGTGGTGTGAGTTTGCTAATGACATCGACCTTGGCCGGATCCACCTCCATGCCCCTATTGGAGATGATATGGCCAAGCACCGTCCCTTGAGTCACCATGAAGTGACTCTTCTCCCAAGAAAGAATCAAACGAACCTCTATACATCGCTGTAGTACTCGGTTTAGGCAGTCAAGACAGGAGTCGAATCTGTCGCCATAAACCGAGAAATCATCCATGAAGACCTCCAAGCACTCCCCTACCATGTCCGAAAAGATCGACAGCATGCATCTCTGAAACGTCGCAGGGGCATTGCATAGCCCAAATGGCATGCGTCGAAAGGCGTATGTGCCGAAGGGACAGGTAAAGGTAGTCTTGTCCTGGTCCTCGGGAGCGATGGCTACCTGATTGTAGCCCGAGTACCCATCCAGAAAAAAATAATGGCTCTTCCCTGCCAGTCTCTCAATGATCTGATCAATAAAGGGGAGGGGGAAATGATCCTTCTTGGTGGCCTGGTTGAGTCTCCTGTAGTCAACACAAACCCGCCAAGAAGTGGGTACTCGTGTAGCAATCTCCTCTCCAGACTCGCTGATAACTATAGTAATGCCCATTTTCTTGGGCACCACATGCAAAGGGCTGACCCACTTGGAGTCGGAGATGGGATAGATAAAATCGACGCTCCACCACTTTGAAATTTCCTTCATGACAACCTCTCTCAAATTCAGGTTCAGTCACCTCTGGAACTCACGCGACGGCTTCGCCTCATCCTCGAGATAGATATGGTGGGAGCACAGGGCTGGACTAATCCCCTGGAGATCTGCTACGCTCCATCCTATCGCCTTGCGGTTCTTTTCAAGAACCCCCATCAAATGAGATTCTTGCTCTCCAGTCAAATCGGCAGAGATAATAACTGGGTACATCTCAGGCTCACCCACAAGGAATCTATACTTCAATGACGAAGGAAGCGGCTTCAGCTCTGGATAAACTGGCGCTGGTAAATCTGGCTTCTGAAGAATCCGAGTGTATGCGGCCAAATCTGCCCGGGAGAATGAGAATGTACTCTCGCAAACTGGATCTGAGGAAGGCTGCTCAACTGAACTCTCTCTGCTCTGCTCGGCATCGACCTCCTCCTCAGCTGTAGGCTCAGTGGAAATCAGGTCTGACATGTAATCCTCACAATTTGCCCAATTAGACTCTAACTCTGAGGGATCTGCATCATCTGCGGTGGCATCAGTACCACCATCATCACAAAAATCTGTCTCGCGGTCGAGAACCTGCTCTGTTGCCTCTAAAGTATCCTGGACCAGGATGAAAATGAGAGGATGGCCTGTGCTACTGGATCTGCCCAAACTACCTCATCGTCTGTGATCACAAAGTCACAATCCTGGTGGATGTCTAGCCCTGCATCTGTCAGCTGCTCTGTATCTGAAGTGGTCTCTGAGCATGATCTATCTCTGGCTCTGCTGTCCTCGACCATCTCTATTTGTACACTTTCGCCCTCGACGCGAAAGTATACCTTCCCTCTATCATGGTCGGTCACTGCCTTGGCTGTGGCCAAGAACGGGCGACCTAAAATGATGGGGGTATCGGTCACAGACTCAGGGATCTCCATGTCCAACACTATGAAGTCCATGGGGAATTGCAGACCCTGAATCGTGACGACAACGTCTCGCAACAACCCCTTCGGCCTCTTGACAGATCGATCAGCAAACTGAAGGACTGTCCTGCTCTGTCTAAGAGTGCCCAACTCAAAGCGGTCGAGAAGGGCTGCCGGAAGAAGGTTGATTGACGATCCGCTATCTAATAGAGTACGGTCGAACCTCTGCTCTCTTATGCGGCATCTGACATATGGGGCTCCGGAATCTGGCCTCTTGGCCGGCAGACGGTTCTGGATCGCGAAACACGTGGCTTTCGTCAGCACATGGATCTTTGAATGGTGGTTCCTCCTCTTCCTCCTGACTGTGGTCCTGTCTCTCAACGAACGCTGAAGAAGGGGGATGTGCTGCAAAGCCTCCTGAAGAGTCATCTGTATGTGAAAACGATCTATCATATGCTGGCTGAACTCTTCCTGGTCTCTCTTTTTTGGATTTTCTTTTTTCTTCCCCTTCCCCATCTGAAGGGCTCTAGGGAAGGGGATCACAGGGTCCTTCTCAGATAAAGGACTAGGAAAGGGTCTAAGCAGTTCGATGACCGGATCCACACATACATCATGCACCACAGTGGGACAAGAAGAAAACAAACCCTTTCCTTTATTCACAGAAATGTTCCGAGATACAGGTGCAGAAGAAGGAAAAACTACATATCTCTCAGAAGTATGGGTGGCCTCAGTACCACCATCGGCTGAATCGGCTGGAAGACTCGCGGCCTCAGTACCGCGCTCTGGCTCGGCAAAATAGGTGGCCTCAGTACCACCTCCTCGAACTGGTGAAACGGCGGCCTCAGCACCGCCGGTGGAGTCGGCATCCTTGGTGGCATCAATACCACCGTCGTCATCTCTAGCGGCCTCAGTACCGCTCTCCTCCTCCTCGTCGGGCGCTCTGGGTGGATCCTCATGATGTGGCTCAGACGAGGCGTCGCCGGCTGGCATCCTACCACTCCTAAGTGTGACAAAATCAGTATCAAATAGATATCCAGTCATATCACCAAATGCATTACTAGGAGTGGTATACTCAATACAAGCTACCTGCTCAGATTTCCGCTTCAGGATGTTGGGGTTCGGCTCGATCTGGGAAGGAATGGCGTCCTTCCCTTTCCAATGTCCCGCATCTCCTGGCGGAACTCGTCCATCTCCCGTCGAAAGGTAGCCTGTTGATTAGTGAGAAGGCCGGTTATGTCATCCAAGACAGGGTTCTCATGGGAACCCAACGGGTAGCCTCTCTAGTACTGAGGCTGCCGGAACTGGTGCTGCTACTGCTGGTGGTGGTGATGCTGATCTCGCCTCAAAGACTGTCCCTGCTGGTAGGGACGAGGACCATAAGACGACTGCTGCTGCTGCTGTGGTGGGTACACTGGGGGCTGCTGCTGCGGCTGGTGATCTCTCTGATGGATGTACTGGCCACCCTGTCCTGACGGCTGCTGCTGGGGCTGGGTACCTCCAGTCCCCCACCGGAATCCGGGATGGTCTCGTCAGATACCGGGCTGAGGGCGGTCATACCAAATCCCGTTGACATCCATCAACGGCTCTGCATCGTACTGGGCTGGCGGGAGTACTGCCAGAGGACGATATGGCTCATATACCACCATCTGCAAGTCTGGAGATGGTGGTGACTGGTAGGTGGGCTGCGGCTACTGGTACGGCTCCGTCTGTACAAGATGAACCTGTCTAGGCTGCTGGTGTGAGCTGGGGCGCTGGGACGAGCGGCTGTTGCTGCCGTGATCGCCTCGTGACTGAAGACGGGGCTGGGAAGCCGTCTGTGCCTCCTGGAGACACATGAGCTGGGTCTTCATGTCGCTCAGAGTCTGTGCCATCTGCTCCATCTGAGTGATAACCTGGCACTGCTTCTTCTCAATCAACTCCATCCGGTCCAGCTTCTCGCTGATAATCCCCATGACCACGGCTGATGACTCGGCCTGTGCTGCTGCAAGTACGGATGAACTGGAAGGACCGGAGTTGACCCGTGCTATCCTCTGGTACTACACGGTCTGTGGCTGCTGAGGCTACCCTGAGTGTATAACAGGGTCTGGGACATCACCATGTAGTTCTCAGTCATCTCCTCGTAAATGGCCCAGACCTGGTCGTGATCCTTGGCGAAGTAAGACCCGCCACAAGAAGCGTTCACCAAGCCCTGAAGCTCTGGTGTCAGCCCGCTGAAAAAGCTCTGCACAAGATTCGGCTTGGAAATATCGTGCTGCGGGCATCTATCAGTCAGCTCTCCGAACCTCTCCCATGCCTCGTGGAACTGCTCGTTGGGGAGCATGGAGAAGTTGCTGATCAGGGCTCTAGCGGCATTCGTCCGCCCGAGTGGATAGTACTTGTACAAGTACTCGGCACGGAGCTGCTCCCAAGTGTAGACAAACTTCCCCACGTGCTTCAGCCAGGTGGCTGCTCTGTCTGCTAGGAAGGCAATCATCTGTATGGTGTCCTGGTCGACCTGATGATCATGGACAGTACTGCAAATCATCTCAAACTCCTGTAGGTGGAGATGAGGCTCCTCAGTGGCCAACTCATGAAACCGGTGTAGGAGCTGCAAAATGTTCGGGGGGAACTTGAAGTCCCCCACGATGGCTGGTAGCACCACCCAACGGTGCGTCAAAGTCGATCCGGGATTGTGGTTCTCCCGCATCGGTCTCGGTGGTCCTGCTCCTCCTGCTGCGCCTGCTGCTGCCGCGGCTGCGGCTGCTGCGGCAGCTGCCGCATCGTCAGGTCCTCCTCCGCGGTTCTCGTGGTCGGCTCTCATCTGCTCTAGCTCTCTCCTCATCTCGATCATAAACGCTCCCTGATCCCTCAACTGCTGCTGAACTGAATCAAGTGAGGCGATCAGGGTGGAGTTGATCGCACCTTGGTCCAAGACAAATGTCTGATCTCCTCGTGGACCTCCAGTGCGGTTATCGAAACTGCCAGCCATAGTCTCTGAAAAGTCAAAACAACCAAACTCAGGTGCCGGTAAATCATCTGTTTATCTCTCCTCTGGCACTGGTATCTCGGTATCAGAAGAAGAAGGGTGGTCGAGAGGGAATAGGGCGGAGTCGTACTCGGGTTCGGAGAGCGGGTCTAAGCTCCCACGAACCGACCTAGATGAGTGGGCTGGAGTGCTAAAAAGCGATGCAGCCAGAGGCTGCGTAAGAGACCTCCTGCCCATCATCGTGATCTGGCGAGTAAGGCGGATGAGATCTGGAAAAACTATGATCACAAGCAAAACCCCCAAGTTCACCAACGCAACGCGAGCTGAAGACTATGAAGGCTCGGTCAAATTATCTTGTCAAATTTTATTTTGGTGAACAATCAAAATATCAGAGCAATTACGTGACCTGCTGGGATTCCCGATACCTTCCCAACCGACTGTCCCGCACAGAAGAGTCGATAATCAGTCGAGAATGGTACCGGAGGGCTCTACCTAGTGTACGGGTCACTCTCTCGCATAATCAAACCAAGCAATGAGGGGGTTGCTCTCCCCAAGACAAATTTTTAAGTCAGGTGTCTTTCAGGGTCAATAGTTTTAGCAGTCCCAATTTTATGGTTTTTTCTTTTTAGATATTTTTCAATACAAGCAAAGAGGCCTAACGAATTTTTCGGTTCTCCTGATTATTAAGTCCAAAACAGGGGAGAGGAGTCGAAAAAGCCGATGCACGATAAAATCAATGATGCATGCAAAGTCAGAAATGCGTACCTGTCTCCAGCACTCTACATGCAATATGATCCGCGCATAACGTAAAGACAGAAAAGTAAATTACGTATATGGTGCAGCGGAAAAAATCGAGTCCTTAGAAGGTAACTTCTACTCGAAAGAACCGTCTAGCTGGTCACCAGCCTTCTATCCAGAGAGTTCGGTCTAGACCCACCCCTCCTCTTCTCGACAGGTCGAGTTCAGGAGTAGCACTTGACGGGGCAGGCTCGCGGCGCGTAGGCTCGAAGGTGGTGATTCAACTATTTTTATTAATGTTTTATTAGTAGGTCTAATTAATGAACTATAGGTGCATGCAGATAATTAAATGTGTGGATCCTACTAAGTACATCACAGTCAAGCAGAAAGTCCTAAGTCTAAGGGCTCGAGAAAAACCGCGTAAAACCGTAAAGGCAACGAAAAATCAAAAAGCCGCGAAAAAGCCACGAAAAATCTAAGCTAGCCAAAGGGTCCCCCAAGCATACCTGTGCTCGGCGAAACAGACCCCGAAAGTCCAAGTCCTGCTACTGAGTGTACATGTGTTATTACAATAATTCAAATAAGTAGGAAATAAAAGCTAATCTATTCCTCTCTCACTCAGCTACTCTCTCGCTCTCTCCTGCGGCTCCGTGTAGAAGGGGGCCGCCTTCGAATCCTGCGGTTGCGTCGGCTCCTCGAAAGTCGCCTCCTCGGTCCTCGGGCCCTCGCAAGAAAGTAAACAAGAATGATCAGACCAAATTATTATATAAACAGTGTCAGAAAAATATATCTACAAAAATCTATACAGAAAACTACGAAAAAGAAAACCGCAGAAAAAGTCGACTACTAAGCCGTGCTCCCCGGCTACGGCGCCATTATGATGATCAAACGCAAAGCGACTCGGGTAAAAGGTAATCAAGGGTCGCTGCGACCCAAGTCACCAAGCGTAGTCAATCGAGAAAAAATAGACCACCAAATCATATAAAAATCAACTCAAACTCAAATAGCGGTCTTGCTATTATTTTAACCTGGTATAGCGACCAGGGTCCAACACAAGGAGCACGTGATGGCCTTGCGGCCTACGAAGGCGTAGCCCTGGGGACCCTGTTGGGGGCTTCGTGGAGCAGCAGCTGTAGCATATGCTGCGTGCCTGTGGTGCTTAAGACCCATTTGATTTGATCCATCATTATTACTATGGGGAACAAAATAAAAGACAAATGTTTTTGGTGGATTTTAAATTTTTATAATTTTTTTTAGATTTTTGGTTAATAAAGGAAATAAAGAAAACAAGGAAACAAGCCAATCAAGCAATTATTCAATGCATCAAAAATCACTCAAAAATTCGAATAAAAATATTTTTATGTTTTTAATGATATTTACTGTTTTTGGTTAATTTTTGGAATTTTTCTGATTTTTATTGAATTTTCTAAAAATAAAACAATGCAAGTAAACAAGGGTACTATCCAGCCAAGCTTGGGGGACTTAGATAAAATATCTAAAAATCCCTAAAAATCCTGGAGGTAATTTTCCTGCAAAGAAGAAGAAACAAGGAAAATTTAAGCACCAGAATTATTATTTTTGGATTTTTCAATTAATTATTAAAATTTTGATAGGTTTTTAGGTGTTTTTCAATTTTTATGAGTTTTATATAATGAAAAATGACCAAAATTGGTCAGAAAATCAAGCAGGGCAAAATAGATAATACCTAATATTTTTTGTAATTTTTAGATGTATTTTAATATTTTTTATGAATTTTTAAATCAAACAGTAACAAAAAAGGCTGTTTTTGAATTTTTAAAATATTAAATAAAACAAAAAATGTCCCCAAAAAAGCTAAAAAAAATTACAACATGGCAGGAGCCATGTGTCCAATTTTCATTGAATTTGGAGTGAGTTTGATATTTTATTGAAAATCAAAACCTAGGTACAGTGCACAAGGAACTGTACGTAAATACCAGAATTTCCAAGGGGTCCGGTGCAAAAATCCCAAAAAGTCATGCGGTGTCTGGGGCACACAGGGACCTAATTGCAAATAAAATAAGGTTCCTGGACTAAATAATAATAGGTATTAAAAGTCCAGGGGCCTTATCGTAAAATACCCAAAAATATAACGCACATGCACAAATTCAACACGCACAGGGGTATAAATGCAATTATCTAAAAAGTTTCATTCATTCAGTAACAACCCAAAACTACAAGACTAAGCATGCAAATTACCCAACAAAACACGTGTCGATGCACGTGACATACTACAGGCAGGGGCATACATGCAAATATAGAAAATGACAGGGGTCCTAAGTGCAAATTACCTAACACAAATAAAATCCGAAAAATATTTACAGGACTGAAAGTAAACTACACTAAAGCTAAGGGCCAAAGGGAATATTTACCCTTTATTAAGTAGGCCGTCAGATGGGCGCCACGTGTGCTGATAGACGGCTGAGAAAGGGGTGGCGCCCAACGCTGAGTCTTCGGTGCTGATCGAACGGCCAGGGTTTCGCCACATGGGGGATCGAACGAACGAGAGGCGCTGTGGCTAAACCTCGACGATCGACCGATCCAGATCGCTCCTCCAAAGATCGGACGGTGCTGGAAGCTCCTCAGATGGACGATCAAAATCTAAACTGGAGCCTGGGGTCGATCGGACGACAGGGAAGGATGGTGGAGGAACTGGAGGCCGACAACTTTCGCCGGGCCCGTGAGTGCTCTGGGGTCCTCCTCGCGGACCACTAAAGATTGGAGAAGATGCGTGCTGGCCTTCCGCGTCGAATGGCGATCTCCGATGGAGCAACGGAGCTCTGAGGAGCTCGGTCGACTCCGGCGGAGGGGAAGCTCCTGGGCTCGAGTTAGAGGACCTTAGACAGTCCTCTTTGTACTTGCAAAAGGGCACCAGAAGACTCGTGGGTCGAGGGTAAAGTGCCTCGACCCTGTGAGAGGGGGTGACGGTGATCGATGAGGCGGGGCGGTCGAGCTTCGGCGAGGTGTAGACGGTGGAGCTCGAAACACCAGCTCCTATGCGAGCTGGGTTGAATGGAAGGGCGGAGAACATGCGCGAAGGAGAGGCGATCGTGATGGAAGGGTCTGATGATCGAGGCGAAGGCGGATGTGGCCGGAATCAAAGATGGACGGCGACAGCGAGATTTGGGCGAAACTAGAAATTAAAGAACAAGAAAAGAAACTAGGGCTACCTGAGTGGACGAGTCGATTATGGATGAGTTGGGCTAGCTCTGGGTCGTTGCCTCGCGGGTCGTGGTGGCCCGAGGCTCGAGCTCCTGCTTCAGGCGGAGCACGGCGGCGCAAGCTCACCGGATCAGAGGTCCGGGCACCTTCACCTCTCTTCGACACCGCCAACGGAGAGCTGTCACCTCAGGGAAGGTAGTGGAGGTCACGAGAATGAAAGGTGGGGAGCCAAAGATGAAGAACGGAGCTGCCGGAAACGATATTTTATATGTCCAGGGGTCCGCGAAGAAAAGGATCGGGCGAGATGCACACAACTCGGATCCCTCAGACCCACCCCGGGCGTAGATCTGGGATGAACAAGGATCAATCGGGGCCCGGGGTTAGGGTCATTGGTTGTCGAATCGAGTGGGAAGAAGATGTCGAAATCGGGTCGGGCACTCAGAATCCGAAGAGCTGTGGTCCAGGGGGGAGTTGACCAAGGGGTCAACATCCCCCGTGGACCAATGGAGAAGGCCATCTCAGCAAAATTTGGAAATTAGTTTAAAAATAGAAAATGGCCGATTTATTAAAAACTCAAAACATAAAAAATGTTTATTTTATTTTTTTATTTTTTGGTGATTTTTAATTAATTTTTCGAAATAGAAATAAAGTATTTACACTAGGATGCTATATATAGGTATATATACAATATAGGGTTTTGATTTTTGATTTTTAATTAGTTATTTTTATACATTTTTATCCCTATTTTACATTTTATTTATTTATAACATAAAATTAGGAATACAAGGGTATTTTTATTTAATTTTTATTATTTATATACAAGGGTGAAATAAATAGATATATACATTTATATACATGGTATATGTACAATATTATTTTTGGTTTTTAATTTTGTTCTTTTTATTTTATTCTTGTTTTTAATGGTTTTTATTTTATTTATTTACACCATAAAAGATAGAATAGATACAAATTTTTTGGAAATTTAATTTTATTTATTTACAAGGCTAAATAAATATAGATAAGGTGACTATGTACATGATGAATATGTACAAGGTAGGTGATTTTTATCTTCTTTTTAATTTTTCCATTTTTATCTTGATTTTGTAAATATATATAAAATATATACGAGCACATTTTATTCCAATTTTGGAGGAAAATATATTTATTGATATTTACAGGTATATTTACACATGAGCCCCTATCTCCCTCTACTTTGGCTTTTATGCGGTCATGCCCATGCTGAGCCCTCCCTTGGGATTAGGTCCCTCAATATTTATTCTAAAAATCTCCCTCTTTTTCTTTTTCCTCTTTAATCTTTTATTTTTGCACAAAAACATGCTAATTATTAGTTTTTACACAATGCATGCTTTTGGTAATTATTTGTATTTACAAGCATATACATGCATTTACAAAGGTTTTTGTAGCTAAAATATAAGAATAAAGGGTGATGAATGGGTATTCATCAATTCACACTAGTTGCTTGATGTAGCGGAATTGAAAAAGTTTCTAATCAATGAGACCACATGATCCGAGAACACTTCTTAGTTTGTTTCACCTAACCACATAGTAGATAAAGGAATATCTCTCGTAGTGTGTTTGTGATCGAGCCTCTAAGAGAAGAGACCTCATGTCTCAAGTCCGATCCGTCGGAGGAGATGATTGCGAGCACGGAGATGAGTCGGATGATTCTTGCAATCCAAGTCATTTATCCAAGCAATGGATCTCTTGATCTCATCTCATGAGATCGAACGTCCTCTTCGCGAGCGAGATGCACCAAAGTAGACAGAGACCCAAGAGTTGTCGAAGCGACAACACAACGGCGATGTGACAATAGTGGCAACCTTCTCTCTAGGGAAGGAGTAGACGACCACTCAAGGAGAGAGAGAGGGCCTGGTATGATAATGAGAGAGAGATAGAGAGAGAGAGAGAGAGAGTTGTGTTTTTTCGTTGTTGTAACTTGAAGATCAAGGGGTGCCTCTTCTTATATAGGGTTTTAGGAGTCCATGGATCTCAATTCATAGACAACAAAATATCAATGGATGAGATTGATTTGTGTTTCTTTCAATGGCCATGATGTGTTGTAAAAATACAACAGTAATTAATTTAATTTAATTTAATATATATTGATAAATCGATATAAATTAATTTCAAATGAAATCAAATAATCTTGGAGATAAAGAGAGAGAAGATTGAACTCATCCCTAAAGAAGGGGGGACAGGTCAATCTCCTCATTATCTCATGAGATCTCATAATATCTCCAAGATTTACAACATTTGTTGTAAATTATTTCAAGAAAATAATTCATAATTATCTTGTGCATATTGAAATCATGCCATTGGAAAAATTAGAATTACATTCACATCCCAAAAGAAAATGTAAATTATATTTCAATTAATCATCCAATGAAAATCCAATTCACAACAATAATTAATCAACAATTATAAATCACAATAGTCTCTCTCTAATATATTATAAATTATATTTATAATATATATGAATAATTGGATAGTGCTTTCCACATTATTCATATCCATCATAATTAAACCACTTTTAGTTATATTGAATTATCACTCTCTTGCATTCAAATAATATGAATAAAATTCATATTATTCATGATAATTAAAACACATTTAATTATCCATTTCTCAATGCTTATATACAACTCAACAATAGAATTATTCTTTAACTTTTCAAGAATATGTGCTTTTTCGCAGATTGGAGATAAGGACATGGCGATTGTACATTCCACGTATAGTGAGTTGGATATTGAGATCACATCTCAAATCCATATCTCATGGACCTCTCATAGATGCTTGATTTAATCAAGGCTGCAAAATCTCTTGTTGAATCTGAATCTCATTCAATGTCCAAAACCTTGACCAACATTTATTCACTTCTCTACCGAGAGGAGTCACTAAAATGCAGACATGTTTCATCACTCCCTCGGAATGGTAGTGTCATGGTTATAAAATCGTTTATGATCACATCACCCTCTTGTATTCCTAATTCCTAATACATGTACATCATGCATACCAGAAGACATATGATAAGTCTGAAGATATAGATCAATTTTACACTGTTATCTTTACAGTTTCATCATCAAGTTTCTCATTCTCGGTTATTGGGATTTGGTATCAATCACATGCTTTTCCAAAGCATATATTATACCTACAAATTATTTTTATGCTTCCAAAGCACGATGTCCATGCATGGAATTTGATTGGTCCCAATACCTCATGAGTAAGCTCATGTCTTCAGGTTCACAAGTGAACCTGTATGATCCCTTTGAGAGATTTTATACTCATATGCTCTCATATGCACACGAGCTCGTTAGTGGATAGATCTTGGTTACATCATCAACCTATTGGTCTGCCAAATGTACATAATTAGACATATAGTAACATGTCTGTCTCCGATTAGAGGATGTATGCATGTATCATAACAGTATACGACATAGGATTTTTGTTATCTTGATCTCGTTAAGTCAACTCTTTGACCTAACTAATATGACACCTTTGGATCTCTATTCCCAAGCAGAGCACCTGCATCAAGAGGCTGGTCAGATATTAGCCTAATGAGAAAGGATTTCCATCTCCTACCTAAGTTGGAGATCATCTCTTAACAATCATTTGAACAGATCTTGATGAGTCCTCAATCTAACTCCTTAGATATTCATCCACGCACCAACCTTTGTGATTCAACTATTGAATCAGCATCTGTATGATCATTAATAAGGCCATGATACACAACCCTAATAGTACTAAGGGACCTATTATGCGAATTAATTATTCGTTATTTCAGATCAGGGAATCATATTTGCAATAACATTTATTGCATAATAGCTGATTGTGATCTCGCATGTCCAACACTTGTACCTTTGGTTGAGGAGGATGCACATTCATAACGCATTCCCCAACCTGTAGTAGATGATTTTTATATTCCAAATTAAATGTAAACTATTCAAGTGAAAACACAATTTATAAGAATAATAAAGTGCATGTTTTTGTTTATGATTCTAAGTCTTCACATTCTTCTATAGCCATCCCTTTCCCCCGCGCTCTTACGACTGGAAAATGAATCGTGAGTAAGATTCAAAAAGATGATCCTGAAATGGCACTGTTTTGTAGAAATAATGTTATGGTTAAGGTATCATTTGATGGGTATGTGGCTAGTCATCCTGCATTTCAGAAGTACTTGAAGGTGAGAGTCCATAGGAAGAAATCAAACAATTATGTCAAGACACATGTTCTCTCGGATGCCACTACATTTTGTCTCAAGGACCAACAATTGCCAAAAAAGAAGAGAGATTTAGGTGCACATCATGTAGGGAGTCATATCGATGACATGCGTTTACACGCACTCTCCTAGATAATGGCCCTTCGATCAACGTATTAAACTTTGCCTTGTATGAGAAACTAAAGTTGGGACCCTTTCACAAATCTAGAGCTTTATTTCAATTTGCAAATAAGTTGATGAAAAAGCTAAGAATGAGATCAAGGATGCCATTATCTTGATTGAGAGACAAGACTATAGGGTGGACTTCACTATCCTTGGCATGGACATCCCCAATCATTGGAGAGAGGCACATATTATCCTTGGGTGGCCTTTCTTAGGACCTCTAGAGCTTCATTCAATTATCAAACAAGGACGATGAAGTTTTGTTCTCTTTGTGGAGAAGTGAAGCTATAGATGAATCAGACAAAATGACATCGACCTATTTCAGAGTCTAGCAAAGATTTCTCTTCATGTTCAGAGGCAGACTGTGAAGTAGTCAGCACAGTTGGGGTTTGGAGTTACAACCTGACAGTACAGAGCAAGACCCTCTCATCTAGAGAGGATAGTGTATGTGGAGCAGTGTATGAGATATTACCAAAGTTCTTGACATTTGCATCTCCCTATTCCTTTGATGACTTAGAAGTCCCTTTGAACTTTTTGGTTCCTTTTCCTTCATAACAATAAAGGGAAATAGATGATAAGTCAGATGCAGCTTTTGTTGAACTACCGTGTTTCTTTGACGATCTGACTCCTTGTTCTTCAATACATTTGGTGGATAGCATTACAGATAGTTTATCCTCACTATGCAGCACCGATCTAGATTCAGTGGTTTGACGAGTCTGAAAATCCTTATGTTATTTGTGCGAATTATCATGTTAAATTTGTTATTTTGTTGTAGGCGGGTAATTAGAATTAATCAAGAAATAATCACTTAAAAATTTAATCTAATTAACTCAACTGATTTTGTTTTTGTTTTACTTAAGCAAGTCCCAAGGTCGAACTCGAGGAGGAAAAGGAACAACCTATAATTATGTCTATTAAATTTCGTACGTGGTTTTTGAGGAGGAATATTTTTTTAGGAAATAAAATTATCTAAGATATATCACTAGGTGATCTATCTCAAAAAAATCTTGAACCCTAAAAATGTTGAAGTTAATACCAATTAAAAATAATTAATCAAATATATAAAATGATTTCTGTAGAAAAAATATGCAAGCAAATTCAATTATTTTTGGGAACAACGTAACTAATAATTAATTCTACAATCCTCGTTTTTTTGGCAATTTAAAGTGTTGACTGGGTAAAATATGCAATTTTCCATCAAGATGTTAGTTATTAAATAACCACAATGCATAAACATTTAACAAATATCCCATGATGTAGAGAATTAATCGATCTACAAGGTGAAAATTTTTTAATAATAAAAAGATGCACAATTTTTACTCAAATGATAGATAAAAGTCAAGGTTCTTTTCATAAATGACAGTAACTAAATAGAATATGAGAATGCAGATATTGTGACTAAAGCGTAATTACAAATCCCAGGAGGGGTCTTCTGCAAGACATCCAAGAGACATGTGCTAAGCATGTTCCTTGGAGACGCTTGGCACGGATGGAATTAAGTGATCCTCTTGGGGTTTCGACAGAAGGCCCCCCTACGAACGTTTCATGCATCCGAGGAGGGTCTCGGGCAGGTGGCCTGGTGGCTGGGGAGGAGCAGGCTGGTGATGTCTCTGGTCAGCTGGAAGTGGAGCAGTAGCATGGATAGGGTTGGGCATGGGCCGGGCTCGGGTCGGGTTCGCCTTGGCCCGGCCCAAGCCCATTTTAGAATATGGGCTAACGGGTCGGGCCTAGGCCCATTTTATTTTCAAAAATTAGGCCCAAGCCCAAACCCGGCCCAAATAAAATGGGTCGGGTTCGGGTCGGGCCGGCCCAATTTAACACCTATGTATACGAATATCATGTCTTCCATTCTTCTTGCATTTGTGTGGTTGTTTTTTATGCATGTGTGCATGTTTAAAACTATAAAGCATGCTAACTAATTTGTGATTTTAACATTAGTTGTATGTTGGAAATACAAATGTGGTAAAAATATGGCGACTAAAACCACCATTCAATTCACCATTACATATTCTATTGTAGATGCGGGCACTATGACCCAATACAAATTGGTTACTTACAGTTGTACATGCTGTAACACTTGAGGACACAGATTCCATTATTGCATATTAATGTAATAATTTTGTATATTAATGTAATAATATCCTCAATCCACTAATGGATATGATTATTAATGTATCTAAGCATTTATTCTACACTTGAATAAGGATAGTAAAGTTAGAACATGGTATTTGGAATGAACATGAATATAATTGATATAATTATACCGTACTAGATATAAATATACTTGCTTTAGAATGGATCGGGCTATCGGGCTAATGGGTTTGGGCCTTCTCAGGCCCAAACCCGGCCCGATAATCAATATGGGCTCATTTTAGGGCCCACGGCCCGCCCATTAAATTTCGGGTTCGGGTTTGGGTCGGGTTATACGGGTCGGGTTTTGGGTCGGGTCGGGCCGGCCCAGCCCAGTGCCCAACCCTAAGCATGGAGGCGGAGTCAGCAGCGGGGCTTCTGGTGTAGAGTCGTGGTCGGTGGTGCGAAGACGATACCAGTGTGGGAGGTCTGGAAGGCAGAGTATGGAGGCTAGTTTCTCACGGGCATCGATGGTGGAGAACCAAGCTGGAATTAAATGCAGAGGAGTGGAGGTGGTGGTTGTGGTCAACGGGGGCGAGTCGAAGGCATCGGAGTAGCTGTGGGCGAAGTGGCTAGAGACTTTATGGTTGAAAGGATGAAGGTGGAGGTCGTTGTATGGTACCAGGAGGTACAAGCTTGACGGTCGGTGAGGACTAGAGAGAATTAGACTTCGAGTAAGTGTTGCGACGAGGTGAAAGCCTGGGATCTCGCCGTGCACCTGAGGATGATCACCAGAGCATGGTGCTGTCACTTCAGACTGGACTTGGGAGCTCCTCTCAATGACGGAAATCATCGGATGAGTTGAGAGGGGGCGACGATGGTTTTTAAATAGTGGGAGAGAGGGAGCTGATGAAGATGGCAGTCAGGCTGATATTTTGTTAGGATTCGATGAGGAGACCAAGAAAGAATCGTGGAGGCAATTGGATTGATCGATGATTAGCAGCCAGAATATGAAGGAGAGCACAAGGGAGATGTCCATCATACGTGAGATCGAGGGGATTAATCAAGGGATTTGATTTGGATATTGGGGATTGATCATGAGGAGGATTTGATTGGAATGGAGGTGGCACAAAGATGGAAAGGGGAAGGCGATTGGAGTGACAGTGGTGCAAAGATGGAAAGATGAAGGCAAGAAGAGGAAAGGTGGGAGGCGTTGAATAAGGGAAGGAGATGAAGGGTATGGAGTCGTCTGATCGGTCGAGATCGGACAACCCAAATTGTGACATGTGGCACATATTTACTAATATTTAATTTTTAATAAAATGAAATAAAAAATAAGTCCAAAATTGAGTGACATGTGGCATCTCAAGGAGCTGCCATGTGTCACCACTATAAAATTCAAAAGTAAAATTATAAAGAAAAACCAGAAATAAATAGAGAACGGCCTCAAATCGAAAGTTTTCTTCACAAAAGTTACTCGTCTCGACGAGATATACAACTTTCATGAATAAACCAAAAACAAAAATCGATCATTTGTACAAAGAGATATATTGGGGTTATTCTATGTACATTGAAAACCTTGATTTTTGGGTTTTGTAATGTTTTGTCACTTTTAATTAAGATAAAATCGGAAAAATACAATAAAATTAAGAACAAATATTTAAACATTAATCTTTTTTTGGATTTTTATTAATGAGGAAATTAAAGAAATAAAATAAAATATGAGAAAGGGGACTTTTGTACAGACAATCAATGAAGAATTGGACTCAGTTAGTTTCTTTGCTTTATATATCATTTTGGAATTGGTTTTTTATGCATTGTAATGAATCAAAGAAAATCAGTGAAAAAGAAATAAAATAAAAAAATTAATTATGTACATAAAATAATAGGTCAAAATCAGGTAAAATACACAATGTACAAAAGAGGCCTAATACCCAACTTTCACATATGTGCTCTGATTCACTTGAACTTTGTTTTGTTTTGAAGATAATTGAATGTACCTTAGTTCAAAATGAGTAGAATCAAAACAGACACTGTATGAGGAAGATATCAACATTTTGCTTGGAAATCCTAGAATTAGGGTTTGGGTTTATTTCTCAATTATTTTAGTTAGTGATTTTTTTGTATTTTTCAGTTATTCCTGTTAGTAGTATGTACACAATGAAGGGGGTTTCATGTCATTTGGTGTTAGAATGAATTGATTAAAATTGGGGAAGTTAGCTCATTTTATAGGTCAAAGGGGCTGGAATTCTTGGCTTCTTATGTTATGTAATTATGCATGATAAAATGCCATTATTATTTACATATGCATGGATTCTAATTATTCAATATAATAGATAAAATGCAGATGAATTTTGGGGATTGGAGCTTAGTTAGTCACTTTTAGAGTGATGAATCTTAGATTCATCATGGTTGTTCAACCTGATGTTCCTGACGATTCTTCTTTGCCACAATTGAAGCCACTACCTCCTACACTTAATGATTCCTTTCTTGCTGGACCAAAGAATAATTTTTCTGTCATTATTAGCTCTAGGTTGACTATAGAGAATGATACTAGGTTGTTATAAGTATTAGAAAAGAACTGTAAGCCTTTAGGATGGACGGTATCGGATCTCATGGGTATTAACTATCACGACTCCAATTCCAAGCTGTGGGATCCTCCCATATCTGTATTTGGTTACTCAACAATAATTTATTCAGCAATCACAACTAACATTCAGAAATAGACTGCAAATAAAATACACAAAAGGAAGTATTTCAACACTTTTCCATTCACAAAATAAAGTATACATGATACATTGTTCGATTACAACCATTTACATGTACATCAGCTCGAAGGAAATACATAAAAAGACTACCTTAAAGAGTAAAGCTACTGTGGTTGGATGGATGGCTAAAGTCCTTGCGATGACTCACCACACATGTTGGGTTTTTCATAAATCACATGATAACAATTAGTGAATGTTAAGTAAGGAATAAGAGAAAAGTAAACAAATGGTGTAATTTTGTAAAAACTTGTTATCACAAAAGGTTTCATTGCTTCTCATTAGTTTCATTCATATTCCTATTCCACATCAGAGATTAGTATAAGGGGACCCCACCATTCATGGACTCCGAAGCTGTGGACACTTTGGGATTGGAGATTGCGTTGATCTGGTGAGCTTATAACATCACACGTCACCTCAACCAGTACTCCAATACTACCCTGATAACTTTTATTTCTTTTATTATCTAGGGTTTCAAACCCTCAACCTGGCAAACAAAGAATCACACAATCCTCGAGGAATCGATTGCTTAAAACCTTAGGCTAACCTTTAATCACATAACCTAGAGTCGTTAAATACATGTTATCGTGATCCAGCTGCTATTGAACCACCCGTTCTCCACGTGGCATGACCACATCCTCCGTCGTTCAACCCGAATATATTGGCACCCGGTACAATGTGTTGCAAATCATTCATTTCGTACGCACTTATCATAATAGTACAACCGTGTACCACCCGAATATATTGGCACCCGGTTCCTTCTGACAAACCTACAGGTTGCATGCCCGACTTGTAGTTCTACTCTCAGTAATTCTTAACGTAAGACACGTTCCTTTTTAGGATCCAACTTAACACACATCAATTCCCATGATATAATTCTTTCGTTAAGTTTTTGTTTTGCATAATCATCAACCCTGTGTATAAAAATACATATATATTAATTAATATGTATATATACTCATATTTATGTATATTTAACTCCCAATTCCTAACATTCTAAGTCATTGTATCTATTCGATGCTAGACATTATTTTAGTGGGAATTACAAATCAACTTTCCATATTTTCTTAAAATAGCCAACCTATGGTTCTTCGTAGTGAAGAACATAAAATCAGAAATTTCAATGATCTCATATGAAAATCCAACAGCAAAAGGAAGGATTTCATTACATGATCGAACTCTCTCATGTGTATGCAGTGGTTTATTGTGATTCTTTTTAAGAAAGGATGATTTACAACTCCTAAAATGATCAAATTTCATTTTCGTATCAAAAACACTAAAAACATAACGTGAAGAACGAACGAAGAAAACGAAGGACACACAAAGAACATGAAGAATGTGAAAAACATATTTTTCTCTTAAAATTTCAACAGAGCTTCCCATTATACATGGAGATATTTTTAGGAAAATTTCAACAGAGTTTCCCCTTATATTGGGACATATTTCTAGTAAAATTTAGGCAGAGTTTCCCCTTATATTGGGATATATTTATAGAAAAATTTCGGCAGAGTTTCCCCTTATATTGGGACATTTTTCAAAAGAAAAATGAAAAGAATTTCCTTTATAAAATCAACAAGAGGAAAACAATAACGAAAATAAAAGAACATAACTACAAGTGATGGAGAATTGGTAGATACCACACATAGATGAGTGAAGGTGTAACTAATCAAAGGTTCTCTGATGTGCATAGCTGCATGCACCTAAGTAGAGTGTTACACATATTTCTCCTCGAACCACAATAGAAAAAGAATCAAAAAGGAAAATGAATAGAAACTAAGCTAAAAAAAGAAGATGAATTGAAAACCCTAGTTCAAGTTTGAGCATACTTACCAAACAAACTAGGAGAGGATCATACCTTCCTCCTCGTTCTCCCAGTAATGCTTTGCTAACGCTCCTTCCCCGCTTCCCACTCCTCCTTCGGACCTCTCAACCCTAGCCTTTGGGATGGTGGTGGTAGTGCAAATCATAGAGAATGAAGGGTAGGGGTGGATATTTATAGGCTCTAGAAACACAGCTAACCATGGTTAGTAAACCATGGTTTAGACTTTAACCGTGGTTAGCGGCTCATGGTTTTGACCAAATATTATCCAAGACTTAAGGCTTAAGTTAGAACTTTCTAGAGGTTTATAGATTCACTAATGACGCTTATTAACGTTAATCGTGATTAACTTTCACTAATCACGATTTAGCTTTCACGGCTCACGCTTAACTTTTGCTAACTATAAATTAGTGTTTGCTAATAGTCATTAGCAGTTTTCAATCAGTCATTAGTTTAATCACATTTAATTAGTCTTGATGATGGCCATTATGGGATAATGACGTGTTAAGACTCCATACTCCTCTTTCTTTTGAAAATCTTAACAATTCAAAACAAAGTCGGAATCACACAAAATAAATTATTTTGGTTTCCTCTTGACGAGCCGCATCTTATGCTATAGGATCCGAGAGACAACTAAGTTCAAGGTATCCCAGCAATCTGATCACACCATATATATATATATATATATATATGTTGATGATAATGCTAGACCTTCCCATGAGTTCTGGAGGAAACTTAATCCAAATCTACAGAAGAAGTTAAGAAAAAAATTGAGAAGTGGTGTGGAGCGAGTTTTATCTATCCAATCTATGACTCCAAATTGGTGCCCCCTTTACATATTGTCCCGGAGAAGTCAGGAATTCATATGGTCACTAATGATGAGGGAGTTGAGATCGTGACATGAGTACCCATGTCATGGTGCATATGTGTTGATTACAGATGCTTGATGTTGCGACTTAGAAAGATCACTTTCCCCTACCTTTTATCAATCAAATTTGGAGAGATTAACAAGGAAATAGTTCTTATGTTTTCTTGATGGGTACTCAGGCTACAACCAAGTAGTCATTGCCCCTAAGGACCAACAAAGGGTCACTTTTACATGTCCTTTCGGCACATACGCATTCAAGCACATGCATTTTGGGATATGCAATGCCCAGGTACTCTTCAACGATGCATGATTGCCATGTTTGTCGAAATGGTAGGGATTTCCTAGAGGTCTTCATGGACGACTTCTTGTTCCATGGCGATTCATTTGATTCTTATTTAGTACACCTGGACCGAGACCTTCATAGGTGTAGAGAGGTGAATCCAGCACTCTCCTGGGAGAAAAGTCGTTTTATGGAGGATATCGTGTTGGGACATGTCATCTCCAAAAAGGGAAAGAATGTTGACCCTGCCAAGGTGGATGCAATCAAGAAACTTGATTCACCAATCAACATCAAGTCAGTGCGATCATTTTTAGGGCATACAGGATTTTATAGATGATTTATTCAAGATTTTTCAAAAATTGCTCGACCCTTGACAAAGCCCGTAGGGAAGGACACCAAGTACTTTGTAGATCACAAGTGTCTTGAGGCCTTTGAGCTCCTTAAGAAGAAGATATGTGACTCGCCGATTCTGTAGGTTCCTGATTGGTCTTTTTGAAGGATATGGTTAGATCCTTAAGCACATCACGGAAGAGTGAACATCGTATCGAATATGACGAGGAACGACTAGTCGCACTAGTTGTTCTATGCAACGGAAAATAAAAATTTTCATGCGACGAAATCACATGATCCAAGAACACTTCTCGGATCGTTTTGTCTAAACCACAAACAAGTAATAGGATTACCTCTTGAAGCGTGGTTGCCATTAAGTCTCTAAAGGAAGAGACCTCCTGTCTCAAGTCTGATTCGACGGAGGAGACGCTTGCGAGCGTGGGGATAAACTGCGTGCTTCTCGCAATCCATGTTGATGATCCAAGCGGTGGATCTCCTGATCTCGACACACGAGATCCATCGTCTTCTTCACGAGCGAGGCGCACCGAAGGAGATGGAGATCCACGAGCAAACGATCGGGCAGCATAACAATGATGCTGCGACGATGGAGAACCTCTTTAGGGCATCCATGGTGGACAGCCACATGAGAGGGAGAGGGAGAGTAGACGTGTAGAGAGAGAGAGAGAGAGAGAGTTGTTGTCTCACTTGTTGTGTAAAGAAGAGCAAAGGCGTGCATATCCTTTTATAACAATTTGGGATCCATGGTTCTCAATCCATGGGACTATACAAATCCAATGGCTCTCATTGATTGTGTTTCTCTCAATGGTCATGATTTGTTGCTAAAAACAAAACAACAATTAATTTAATTAAATTAAATATATATCGAATAAATCATCAATACATAAATTAATTTAAATCAAATCAATATAGGAGATTTATGAAGGAGGCATGCCTCCCTTCCATAAAGGGGGTGGCGGCACTCCTTGAATCCAATTCAAGGAGGCCGTCCATCCTCCTTAATAGGAAGGAGGCACTCCTCTTTCTTATTCATGAGATCTCATATCTTATGAAAATATCCATTATTTACAACAACTATTGTTGTAAATTATTCACACAAATAATCCATAATTATTTTGTGAACATTGCAATCATGTCAGTGGAAATCAGTGAATCATATTCACAACCAAAAATAAAATGTGAATTACATTTTCAATTAATTATCCAATGTGAATCCAATTCACAACAACTTTAATTAACAAATGTAAATTACAAATAGCTCTTATATTATAAATCACATTTATAGTATATATGACTAATATGGATATTGCTATCCACATTATTCATATCCATGATAAATAAATCACATTTAATCATCTTGGATCTCTTATTCTCATGTTCCTAAATAATATGAATCACATTCACATTATTTTCATCTTTGATAATTAAATCACATTCAATTATCTTCGATAACTCTCCTTATAATATGAATCAAAATCATATTATTCATGATAATTAAATCACATTTAATTATCCATTTTCTCAATGCTCGGATACATAATATCATCAATGAAATTATCCTAAACCCTTTCAATGATAATGTGCTTTCTCCGCGAATACTTGGAGATAAGGACAGGGAGATTGTATTGTTCCACATATAGTGACTTGGATATTGAGATCATATCTCAAATCCAGATCGCGGGCCTCCCATAGATGCTTGATTAAATCAAGACCACAAATCTAATCTTCTCATTGCATCTGAATCACATTCAGATCAATGTCCAACATTTGGACTAAGATCAGATTACTTCTCTAATGAGAGGAGTCACTAAAATTCAGACCCGTTTCATCACTCCCTAGGAATGGAAGCATCATGGTTATACAATCGTTTATGATCACATCACCCTCAGGTATTCCCAATACCTGTATATCCTGCATACTAGAAGACTCAAAATAAACCCGAAGTATTAGATCAACTTTACACTGTCTACTTCAGAGTTTTATCAGTAAGTTTCTCATTCGATCATTGAGAGTTGGTATTGATCGTATACTTTCCAAAAGTGTATATCATACCTAGGTCCTGATCATATACTTTCCAAAAGTATATATCAAACCTACAAATTCAGTCAAGCTTCCAAAGCGAGACGACTGTGCGCACGGAATTCGATTCTTCCCAATATCTCATGAGTGACTCATGCCTTCTGGTTCAATAAATGAACATGTATGATCCCTTTGAGAAATCGTATTACTCATATGCCCTTATATGTACACCAGCGCGCCGGTGTATAGACCTTGGTTAGGTCATCAACCTATTGGTCTGCCAAATGTACATACTTAGACATATAGTAACACATATGTCTCCGATCAGAGGATGCGTGCATGTATCGTGACAGCATACGATATAGGACTTTGGTTATCTCGATCTCGTTAAGTCAACTCCTTGACCTAACTAATCTAACACCTCCGAATATCTATTCCTATGCAGAGGACCTGCATCAAGAGGTCGGTCAGATATCAGCCTTTAGAGATAAGGATTGCCATCTCCTACTCAGGCTGGAGATCATCTCTTAACAATCATTTGACGGTGCTTGATGAGTCCTCAATCTAACTCTTTAGATATTCATCCAAGCACCAGCCTCTATGATTCAACAGTTCCATCAACAGATGTATGATCATTAAGATGGCCATGGTACATAACCCTAATTGTACTAAGGGACCTATTATGAAAATTATTTATTCTTCATTTCAGATCAGGGAATGATATTCACAATAATATTTATTGCATAATGGCTCACCGTGGGCTCGCATGTCCAACAATCTCCCACTAGCCCAAGGAGCCATTAATGGGCTAATCATTTAAACCCACACTCATGTGACAATCATAGGCTATTAAGAAAATAGCTAGGTAAGCTGATCAGTCACTCTGTTCCCGCGAAACTACGCCAAGTCCTTTTACGACACTTGCATATCCCCAGTAACAGTGCTCGCATCTAATGCGAATGTTGCATCTTATGCAACCAATACTCAATCTTGTTGGTTATAGTGTCCTTGACACTATAGCCTAATAATTATCATAGCCAGTATTTCCATAATCCTTATCAGAATACCCATATTCATGGAGATCACTATCTCTTAAGGTATCCACAGTTAAGACCTTTTAGATCTCTATCTATAAAGTCTTTAGTTTTTGAAGAATAGACTTTGAGATCACTATCTCAAAAAATCTTGACCTCTATGAAGATATTGTTTTTACTGCAATCAAGTGTTTTCTCTCCATATTAGGATTAGTAACAGTTTACTACTCCCATTGCATGGCAGGTATCTGGCTTTTGTACACATCTAGCATACACTCAGCTTCTCGTAACTAATGCACAAGTGCAAGTAGTTCTAGCATTGACTTCCTCAACTCTTTGAGGTGCTATCTCTGTAGATAGGTCAGTACCATATCTTAATGGATGGTAGACTTTCTTGGAATTTTCCAAAAAATGGAATATGTCCAAGGTGTGCTACAAATGTGACAGTCCCAACATCCTCTTTTCCTTGCTTCTGAACAAACTTCAGAACTAAGATCTAAGAGATATCCTTGAAATCATATCTCAAGTTATGGAACAACCAGATTATAAAACACTTTTTATTATCCTTATATCATTTTAAATGATTAGGATATCATCTACATTTAGCACGATGAACACAAAGGCACTCCCACTAAGCTTCACATGGTTCATCAAGATTCTATCTGAAATCATAACATTTATAATTTCATCAAATCTTTATGTTCCAGCTATAATAAGCTTATATGAGTCCATATATGGATTTCTTTAGCTTGCACACTTTGCTTTCCTCAATCATGAAGCCCTGGGGCTACTTCATGTGAATGATATTCAGAGAGGTGTTCATAGAGGAATGCAATCTTGATTTCTTTCTCTTGAAGATCCATTTACACCTCTATGGGTTTTACCCATATAGGTGGATCCTCGAGGGTCCATATAAAATCCATCTTTATATACTTTAGACTTTCATTGCTAAAATCCATCTTTCCATGTTATGATCCTCAGAAGCTTCATCACATGAAGTTCGATCATTGTCAGATTTCTCTAACACATGGAATCTATCCTCAAACTCATTTGAAGAGGTATTAGTGTTTAATCTTTAATTGTCCTTTTAGTTCCCGATTCTAGGAGCCTCATTATCTTCTCAAGATTAAATGAGTTCCTACAATTCATTTTCTTCTTGATTCTCAAGAGAGTCATCCTTTAATAATCATATTCTAAGAGATGAGATCTTTTAAGAATCTCAAGGTCATAAAGTAGGTATCCAATACCATCCTTTATTTTCCTAATGAAATTGCACTCTCTAGTGCTCAATTCCAGCTTATTTGCATAGAATCTCATTAAGGGTATATAATGTAGTCTCTGCTACATATATACCTGGAAACTAAGAGGAAATTACGCTAAAATTCATCATTGATCAACTCATGTCACACATGATCCAATTGTATCTCCCTATAACTCTATTGAGTCAAGGTGTATTAGGAGGATTGAGATACAAATGATATTTATATCTCCATAAGGTATTCTTTGAATTTATCTGACAGGTACTTGCTACTTAGATTAGATCAAATTCATTTTATCTTCCTTCAAACTTGATTCTAAACCAAAAATAATGAAATATTTGAACATTTCAAAGGTTTCTCAGGTGAAGAGAAGAAATCTCATATCATCCATAATCATCAATAGATATCACATATCCATAATGTTTACTATGACATAGATGATCCGCATTCATCAATATGTATGAGCTCCTGAATACCTTGACATCTTACACCTTTCCCAAAGAAGGGTGTATTGGATATTTTTCTTTGAATACAATATTCACAAGTATGTAAGATTTGAACCATTATACAATCTAAAGTTTCATCTCTCACTAGTCTATTGATCAAATCAACAGACATATGTCCAAAACATGATGCCAGATCATTATTAAATGATCTTTATCCTCCTATTGATTTTTTAAGATTTAATTTCAGTATTAGAAATGTTAATGAACCATTCATTAATTTTCTAATTTAGTGGAGTCCACTGGATTTTAGATTACTATCTGAAATATTTCCATCATAACTCTTTATGATAGATTTATTGCAGAATTCATGTTTATTTCCAACATTTAGAAATAAACAATGAGTGTATTCTAATATTTAGGTCATAGAGACATTCTCTAAGACTAAGGGCTCTCCCACTGAAATTAACAAGTCTATCAATCCAACAGATATTGTTGCAACAATTGCATCAATGTCCATGTGGATGACTATTAAACCTTTAGATCAAATTTCTAATCTTCCAATATATATGCAACCAATTGCAAGTGTCATTAGAAGATTGAGACACAATTATTTGACTTTATCTTATCAAATAAGAAAGTCAATTTCAATGATTATATGTAGAGTATTCTGATGCTCTATTCGAGTCCTTCTCTGAGGATTCTAGACGGACTTAATAGTCATACTATCAACACATCAACTTATTGTAGTATTGGCATTCATACAACTCTTTGGATGTCATATGGAAGTCACAAAAGTACAGTCAACTCCTTGACTTTCCTTCTTACTTGGGTTCAACCCATGCTTCCATTGCGCTCCATTCATCTATAAATAATTATTGCTTAAGACTAAGGATCTCTTACTTGAAATTCAAAAGAATTCAATGTAAGAGCATTTCAACATTTATACATGCTTCATTAAATTCATAGAATATGAATATTATGAAGCTTCATGAATGACTAGAGTATAGATAGTAGAATGATGACACTCATCATCTACATCCATCTAAACTCTTAAAACATAGGTTCAGTTAGGTACTCAAACAATTTGAATACATCATCTCTTATAGAGCTACCATTCTGCATGATGAAGTGAAATCATTCATGATAAATTCCAAGAGCACATATGTATGCCAGAATATCTTCATTGATTTTATAAGGATTATTTGACAATTGCGATCATCATCAACATCTCACTTCCAAAGTACATTCGTATGAGATCAAGACTATAGAGTCATACAAACCCTAGGGTTGTAAATCTATTGTCTATTTAATTGGCATTCCTCATTATTATGAGGAAACTTGCACATTGCAACCGCATACATTATGTGTCCAACTGCAAGTACAATATCTGGATCATGAGTCCAATCCATGATATTTTACTGGTTATTATTGAGTATAACATTGAGTGGGTTTAATGAAGGATTATCTGAAATAAGAAATTTGCGTAAGTGTATATATATACATATTTTATTTTGATTTAGGAATTTTTATATCAAAGTTGTCTTGCCTTGTCAACACTGAAAGTTCATTCCCTTAATCACTTTCAATGTAAGAGATATACTTACCATTATATCTCAAGCAAGATATGGGATCTCCTTCCTTATCTTTGTTGCATCCCAATAATATGAGAACCTACAACTCGGATAAAAAGAAGCGGGAACACATTCCGCCTTGCAAGTCCAACTTGCATCTCCCAATTCGGTCTTTAACACCCGGGCCCACCACCCCTAAGGCGATGTTGACCCGTCATTAATTGAACCAACCGTCAACAGGAATACAACTCTCTAAGAGCAATCCAATATCGCTCCAATAATATGAGGACCCGATATTGGGGTCACTACGCATACGTTCTTACTCTTTTGAGAAGCGAAGAGCCCGATCCAGATGCGCTTGCATACAGGAGCTGTCACTTCGGACATGTGTCTCCTACATACAATCCCTGGCGACATAACCCTCTGCCTTGACGGGAGATCATGGATGTCACTTATGTGATCCTCCATATCATATTCAAATTCTGATTAATCATTATGAATCATATTCATTACGATTAATTCTTCCAAGGAAAATAACAACTCTATTCATAATAGAGTGTTTCAATTTTAGTTAGATTCCAATTAATCTAATCATATTAAATTAATGATCCAATTAATATCCAACAAACATTTTAATTGTTACTTGAATCATGGTATTATCTCAAATACATATTATTTCGAATTTTAATAATTAGAAATACATCATGATTTCTTAAGCATTATACTAACCGTACTCGTTGTCATGGCCAGTACCGACGAGAGTGGGACGCACCACATACGTTGCAACCTGCTATCCCAATGCTCTCCGACTAGACACCATATCCACCTCGGGAAAGTATAATGCAAAATAGATCACTTTGTACTTGAGATGATCATCGGTTCTTCAACCGAAATTATACCATATAATAATAATCAAAACAATTTTGATTAACATTATAATGAGATTTGCTAAACAAATTCCAAGTCCTATTCAAACAACATGTTTGTTGGAATGTAGATCATGTGGATCATGCAACCAATTAGTGATCTAGATCACATCTAATCAAATATTGGTTAAGGCAATGTCATTTACGGAAATAATTATCATCAAATATTTCACAAATATTTATGCACAATTATTCAGGGAAATTAAACAATTTAATTTCACTAATTGATTAAATGACAATCACTAGGTTCTTGATTAGGAAAGTATTTCCATCAGTGATCCTCACTTAATAAAAATACCATTACTCAAACAATTTAAATCCAAATTAAGCAAAATAAGTTCCTAAAGTTTGCTAATTTGATTTACAACAGAACCTAAGTGATTTGCACGCATTTCAAGGTATTTTAAATCCACAATTAACTCTTTAATTACGTTGAGATTCGCAGTCCCCGAAACTGTGGATACATGTTCACTAAAATGAGCATAACTTGAGTATACAGAATCGAAATTACGTAAACTCAGATCCTACGGTTTTCTTATTTGATGGGGAACAAAATCCAATTATTTTCATGTTTAAAAAAATTAAACAGTGCCGAAAATAGTCTCAAAACAGAGATGCAAAAATGAAATGCAAGAAAACTTTCGCAAACCCTAATGAACTCAAGTCGTCCTCGGTTAATGGATCGTATCCAAAACCACCGACCTAAAGCTCTGATACCACTTGAAGGATACAGTTAGATCCTTAAGTACATCACAGAAGCGTGAGCATCGTATTGAATACGACGAAGAACGACTAGTCGCACTAGTTGTTATATGCAGCGGAAATTAAAAATTTTCATGCAACGAAACCATATGATCCAAGAACACTTCTCGGATCGTTTCGTCTAAACCACAAACAAGTAATAGGATTACCTCCTGAAGTGTGGTTGCGATCGAGTCTCTAAACGAAGAGACCCCCTGTCTCAAGTCCGATCCGACGGAGGAGACGCTTGCGAGCGTGGGGATGAACCGCGTGCTTCTCGCAATCCATGTTGATGATCCGAGCAGTGGATCTCCTGATCTCGACACACGAGATCCGTCGTCTTCTTCACGATCGAGGCGCACCGAAGGAGACGGAGATCCACGAGCAAACGATCATGCAGCATAACGATGATGTTGCGGCGATGGAGACCTCTCTAGGGCATCCATGGTAGACGGCCACATGAGAGGGAGAGGGAGAGTAGACATGTAAAGAGAAAGAGAGAGAGAGAGTTGTTGCCATGTAAAGAAGAGCAAAGGGGTGCCTCTCCTTTTATAACATTTTGGGATCCATGGATCTCAATCCATGGGACAACACAAATCCAGTGGCTCTCATTGATTGTGTTTCTTTCAATAGTCATGATTTGTTGCTAAAAACACAACAACAATTAATTTAATTAAATTAAATATATATTGAATAAATCATCAATACATAAATTAATTTAAATCAAATCAATATAGGAGATTTCGGAAGGAGGCATGCCTCCCTTCCATAAAGGGGGTGGCGGCACTCCTTGATCCAATTCAAGGAGGCCGTCCATCCTCCTTAATAGGAAGGAGGCACTCCTCTTCCTTATTCATGAGATCTCATATCTTATGAAAATATCCATTATTTACAACAACTATTGTTGTAAATTATTCACACAAATAATCCATAAATATTTTGTGAACATTGCAATCATGTCATTGGAAATTAGTGAATCATATTCACAACCCAAAATAAAATGTGGATTACATTTTCAATTAATTGTACAATGTGAATCCAATTCACATCAACACTTAATTAACAAATGTTAATTACAAATAGCTCTCTCATATATATTATAAATCACATTTATAATATATATGACTAATATAGATATTGCTATCCACATTATTCATATCCATGATAATTAAATCACATTTAATCATCTTGGATCTCTTATTCTCATGTGCCTAAATAATATGAATGACATTCACATTCTTTTCATCATTGATAATTAAATCACATTCAATTATCTTCGATAACTCTCCTTATAATATGAATCAAAATCATATTATTCATGATAATTAAATCACATTTAATTATCCATTTTCTCAATGCTCGGATACATAATATCATCAATGAAATTATCCTGAACCCATTCAAGGATAATGCGCTTTCTCCGCGAATACTTGGAGATAAGGACAGGGCGATTGTATTGTTCCACGTATAGTGACTTGGATATTGAGATCATATCTCAAATCCAGATCGCGTGCCTCCCATAGATGCTTGATTAAATCAAGACCGCAAATCTAATCTTCTCATTGCATCTGAATCACATTCAGATCAATGTCCAACATTTGGAATAAGATCAGATTACTTCTCTACTGGGATGAGTCACTAAAATCCAGTCCCGTTTCATTACTCCCTAGGAATGGAAGCATCATGGTTTTATAATCGTTTATGATCACATCACCCTCAGATATCCCCAATACATGTACATTCTACATGCTGGAAGACACAGAATAAACCTGAAGTATTAGATCAACTTCACACTGTCTACTTCAGGGTTTTATCAATAAGTTTCTCATTCGATCATTGGGGGTTGGTATTGATCATACACTTTCCAAAAGTGTATATCATACATAGGTTATGATCATATACTTTCCAAAAGTACATATCAAACCTACAAATTTAGTCAAGCTTCCAAAGCGAGACGACCGTGCGCACGGAATTCGATTCTTCCCAATATCTCAGTAGTGAGCTCATGCCTTCTGGTTCAATAAATGAACCTGTATGATCCCTTTGAGAGATCGTATTACTCATATGCCCTTATATGCACACCAGCGCACCGGTGTATAGACCTTGGTTAGGTCATCAACATATTGGTCTGCCAAATGTACATACTTAGACATATAGTAACACATCTATCTCCGGTCAGAGGATGCGTGCATGTATCGTGACAGCATACGATATAGGACTTTGGTTATCTCGATCTCGTTAAGTCAACTCCTTGACCTGACTAATCTAGCACCTCCGAATCTCTATTCCTATGTAGAGGACCTGCATCAAGAGGTCGGTCAGATATCAGCCTTTAGAGATAAGAATTGCCATCTCCTACTCAGGCTGGAGATCATCTCTTAACAATCATTTGACGGTGCTTAATGAGTCCTCAATGTAACTCTTTAGATATTCATCCAAGCACTAGCTTCTATGATTCAACAGTTGAATCAACAACTGTATGATCATTAAGATGGTCATGGTACATAACCCTAATTGTACTGAGGGACCTATTATGCAAATTATTTATTCTTCATTTCAGATCAGGGAATGATATTCGCAATAACATTTATTGCATAATGGCTCGTTGTGGGCTCGCATGTCCAACACTTTTCCCTTTGAGATCATGATTGACACTTCGGATTTTGCTATAGAAACTGCATTGGGGCAATGGTGATATCGAATTTCGTTCACGATTCACTATACAAGCAAGGTTCTGGATCCAGCACAGAAAAATTACATAATGACCGATAAGGAGATGCTCGATGTAGTTTGGATTTCAGAGAAGATTATGTTTGTTATTCTTGGCTCTAATGTGATGGTGTATACCGATCATTCTATGATTAGGAATCTCATGTAAAAGGACATGAAGGTGCATCTTTTCAGGTGGATATTGTTACTCCAGGAGTTTGATTTGGAAATTAAGGATAAACCTGCGGTAAAGAATGTAGTGGTTGATCATCTTTCAAGGATTGAGATAAAAGATTGCCCTAATTCTGAGCCAATTCGAGAAACCTTTCTAAATGAGTCGATCTGTCATATTGACTCACTCCCTTGGTATGCCAACATGGTGAACTAACTTGTTTCCAAGAAAGTTCCCCATGGTTGGACTACGAGCAGTATAGACTGACTCAATTCTGATTCGAGGAAATATCATTGGGAGGATCCATTTATTTTCTTCAAAGTATCTGATTATGTCTGGAAAAGGTGTATTCCTTAGGAGGACTCCTAGAGTGTCATTATGTATTGTCATTCGCTTGAGGCTAGAGGACATCATTTAGGAAAAAGAACCGCAAATAAGGTGTTACAATGTGGTTTGTTTTCGCTGACTTTATTTAGAGATGCCGTCGATTTTGTACGGCCATACCCAATTTGCCATAGGATGGGATGGACTATAGGTTCTTGAGATGAGAAGCCCATGTAGCCTACGATTTTTTATGATGCCTTTGATGCTTGGAGCATAGATTTCGTGGGTCATTTCTCTAATAACCAAGGTTTTGAGTACATCTTGTTAGCAATGGATTATTTATCGAGATGTGTGGAGGCTATTCCAACCTGAGCTGTAAACAGTAGGACCGTCTGTAAGTTGATAAAGGATCATATTATTTCACGGTTCGAGGTATCCAAAATTTTGATTCCTGATGGGATTAGCTATTTTGTTAATAGACATATGAAACTTTAGAAAATGACTACGATTTTGAGCATAGAGTAACTAGTCCTTACCACCCATAGTCGAACGGCATGGCAAAGGTTTCAAATAAGGAGGTGAAGATCATTCTCCAAAAGCTAGTTAATCTTGATAGGAAGAATTGGTCTCAATTGTTAGACCATGTACTGTAGGCCTACAGGACGACCTACAAGACACCTCTTAGAACTTCACCTTTTAGAATGATATATGGCAAGCCTTGCCATTTTCCGGTTGCATTGGTTCATAAGTTTGAGTTGGAAATAAAGAAGATCAAACGGAGCTGTCACTAGGAAAATTATGTAGAGACCTTGACCTAAATAAATTGGTGTAAATCTATAATCGAGAAAATGACAACAGCTTGATCTATAAGGACAATGTTAAGAAGTGTCATGATGTCCACTAAATGCAAGAACTTTGTCCCATGATAAAAGGTATGGTTGTTTAATGCGAAGTTAAAGATTTTTTTCTTTAATTTATTTCCCATTGGTGTTCCAAAAGTACCTTTTCAGAGTCCTGAAGAGGAAGATGCAGTTTGGGTTGATGTATAGTGTGACTTGTGAGACATATTGGGTCATATGGAATTCACCCAATCTCTTTCCGACTGAGATATCTTATGTTTCGCCCATGGATTGAACCATCAATAATTTGGAGCGCAAAGTACAAAAGGAATTGCATGGAAATAGTAGTGTAGAGATTTCAGAGCTTTTAGAGAATGCATCTTTCTTTTTGGTTAATGGGCAGTTACTTAAGCATTTTGTGAAATCAAAGGAAAGATTAACTCACGTTGAAGTGATTGACATAATGCCTAGTGATTCAATTTCAGAATTCTAAAGATAAGGCATGATTCATCAGCATAGATTCACGTCAGAAGATTCAGCATCAACAGATTCTTATTCTTTTTTACTTCATTCTTCTAGATTTAGTTTGACTTTTATTCTTTTTCTTTCCTACACTTAGGCTATTTTCGGCCTAAGTATAGGGGGAATCTTGTCCCTATATTCTCCATTTATTATCTTGTGTTTATTCTTTGGACTCTTCTCTGTGTTTACCTATTTTTCTTTACTTAGTTTTTTTCAAAACATAAGTATAGGGGGGACCATCTCTGTTTATATATTTTGACTTATTCTTTTCTCGCTCTTATACTTAAATATTGTTGGTCATCAGTTCTCGCATTCTTTTTTACTTAACGTGAGTTATGGCTTCATATCATTTGTGCTATGAGGACATAATAAAAGTTAAGTATAGGGAGGTGTATCACATATATTATATATATACTTTAGTTAAGAAAAGGGAGCTAAGGGTATCATATTATACTTTTGGAGCTGATTTTTGTAAAAATGTTTTGAAATTAATTTCGAAAACTTTATATATATAACATGGTTTTCAAAATTTTTACGTGGCTTGTGAAGTTACTGTTTTACATGTTTGAAAAATCATTTGTAAAATATTTAGAAAATTTTACGCATATGTGACGAAGTTTGTAAAAAAATCTCAAATTTCTTTTCAAAAGATAAGGGTATGTGGGAATTAACCTAACTCTAGTAAATAATTTCTAACTAAAAAAATAATAATTAACTCTTTATCTCTCTTCAGTCTCCTTTAGTGCTTTAGGTCCCTAAGGGGTTGTGATTATTTATTGAACCGTCTTGTACTTAGCCTATATAAGGTTGTTCAATGTTAGATCCTTACAGAACCTGCCTTGATTTTAACTCGATATTTTGGATGATTAAGTCAATCAAGAGTTCACTAAAAAGAGTGATGCTGATTGGGGAACATGATTTATTGATAGAGGAATTAGACATGGAGGTGCCAACCCCATTTCTTAAAGATCTTCAATTTATGGATTATCTCATTTCTTGTAAGGTGGGTTATCCTTGTATGTCTAGTTTTTCTCTTCTAACAAAACCCAAAAGTATGTTGCAAAATTCCAAGGTTTGATTTGTCTTCCCATGATTGAGAAGAATTTCGAGGCTTGAGGAAGAATGGAATCATTCTAGAAGATTTAAATTCCAAGTCGATGATGATCTTTCTTATTCCGATTCTGAAGTGTTCTCTTTTAGGATGATATAGTTGAAAAATAAGGCGACGTGATTTTAACCTCGAAAATCCAATCTTGATTTCTAAGGAACTGAAGTCTGTCTTGTTTTATTAGGTATTCTAGTTTGGTTTGTGTTGTTGTGTTGATGTGTCAAGGGTACCCATTTTGTTGTCTTTGTCTTAATAAAAACTAAAAATTTCCTTGTTTTTTTGTGAATAATTAACTTATTAATTGATTGTTCGGACACTTTCACTATGCACACAAGGACCATAGACTTAGAGTTATCATGTCTTAATCATTAGAGTCTTGTACTTAAATATTCAAACTTTCCTACTTAGAAGATATGTATGCTATATTGCATACTTAATCTCTTTTAAAATAATTTAACTACCGCTCACATGCACAACTGCATTCATGATCGAGATGAGTTCAGGTATCATTGAGGAGACTAGGATTTGAGTCTTGAATTTGAACTTGATCTATATGATGCTCGAGGATGGGATAAAATTAATGAGGTATTCATGAAACCTGAGTGTCAGCAACTTAGCTAGTATGGTACATGTTCTCATGCTATCTCTTGACTTTGACCTAAAGTGCCTAGGTGTGATAACATGAAACTAATAAGTTGATCAGTGTGCACCAATCCTTGGTAAAAGCAGTAGAGCTAGCCAAAAAGAAGGGAAGTTACCTTAAAAAAATCAAAATGATGAAAATCCCATTACATTAGAAATCTACATTATATGAGTTTGTATTAAAGGAAAGCACTCCCAACCTTTTAAGTGTCCAATTTTACCAAATCTTAGGCTTTTTTGAGTTGGGCTAGTACATTAAAAAGGTCTTGGCATCATTAGTGCTACAAGTTCGGGTGCAAGTATATTAGATACTTTAAAAGGATGCACCCATGTGTATTCGCAGGGAAACAAGTACATGCAGCTCAATCTCTTTTGACATATGCATTGATCGACAAATTATATATATATATATATATATATGAGGTAAATGGGGCTGCCCCCAGGGAGTAGCCAACTTGGCTACTCCCACCCCTATTTTTCCCTCATTTTTTTATTTTTTTGGAAAATAAAAATTTGTATATTCATCATTATATCCCTCTCACATTCTATTAAAATTTCGTCAGAAACAGAGTCTCCTAAGCCCTCCATCCAGACGTCATTTTTTAACGGTCGCAGGATTTTTTAAATCGACCATGTTTGGATGGAGGCCATAGGAGTCTCTGTTTCTGATGAAATTTTAATAGAATGTGACAGGGATATAATGATGAATATATAAATTTTTATTTTCCAAAAAAATAAAAAAATGAGGGAAAAATAGGGGTAGGAGTAGCCAAGTTGGCTACTCCCTGGGGGCAGCCCCATTTACCTCATATATATATATATATATATATATGTATGTATATATATATATATGTATGTATATATATATGTATATATATATATATATGTTGAGTATTGGTACTTGAGAGAAACCTTTTTCAAATGAGAGGAAGAGAAAAGAAATACACAACGCTCCATTATCTAGCCTTCCATCTATATCTTTTATGTCTGAAAAACTAAAGAAATGGTGGATAGAAACAAGATTAGATTTATTCCCTATAATTTAAGGTTGGGTCCTAAGGAGAGCTTCTTAGATTGGATTTTTTGGTGATATCAAGAGTCTACTCTTATGAGTGCAACCAACACTAGGTCATACTTATCATTTATATGTAAATTGAGAGTCTGACAATTAGAGGAGTTGAATTCCTTTTGGTTAACATATGAATCAACTTAGAGTCTTAGGGTTTCTAAAGCTAGTGTTCTAGGTCAAATAGAGCCTTGTATACTCACACACACATGTTAGGGATCTCACTAATTAATATAACTCTCTAATTGATTCTTTATTTACTAGCTCAAGGACGACCTTAGCTTAAGTATATGGAGGTGATAAATCTCATATTTATCATCATAATTTATTAATATTATTTCTCTAACTTAAGTTGTTCACCAAGATTGATTGACTATTAACATTAATTAATAATCTATGTGTTGTAGATAATTGACCCTAATTAATATATATTATAATCCTATTATTGTGACATTAGTTCATGCATTTATTTCTCATTAAAAATCAAATAAAAATTAGAATAAAATTGTATGTAATTAATTCTACATAAAATGTAAAATAAAAATCCAAAAATAATAAAATAAAATAAAAAGAAAAAATGTTTTATTGGTTTTAAATGTATTTAATTTTTATCTATGCACGGATGAATTTTTATCTCGTTGACTTCTGCATGAAAGTTGTAGATCTCATTGAGGTCTATAACTTTCATGTTCATTACTTTTGCTAACTTGACTCCTAAGTTCTTTATTTCTAATTATTTTTTTTTATATTTCCTTAATTATGATTGGGCTACGTGGCACGTCCACACCCGTCCACGTGGACCGCTCTTTTATCGCCACATGTTTCACCTCGCGTCGTCCGATCTTCTTTCCAACTCTATCTCATCCTCTCGTCAGTGCCTAGATCTGCACCATTTGATCAATTCTCATATGGCAATCTTAGCCACCCAACAACACCTTAATCTCATCCATCTGATCTTATGATCGGATGGTCGAGGTTCATATTCAACCTCCAACCATTGTCCTCCTCATCTAAACCATCAAACTTCACCAGTTTTTCCTAACTTTCGACTACCTCCTGACCAATTGCAACCTCGAGTCCCTTCGCCTAACTTCCCTAATCCTTGCGCTCATCTTCACAACCACTAGTAACCTTTGCTCCCATCATTGGTGGTGGTTGAAACCACCACCTGAGTTCACAACTCCCATAACCTCCTTCTAAACAAAAACCCTCCTACGACCTCTACAACCTCTATCCATTGATCTGTGTGCCAACTCCAAGCCTCCTACTCCCTTTATGTGCCAAAGATTAAGACAAAGGATGAGATATGATGGAGCTTGATGTCAATGAGATCCACGAGGTCTCACTCATGACACAACAGTTCATTTGATGCTTTTTGCGTTTGAAGGTGTTCCCACCTTGTTAAGCAAAGAATTGAGAAGCTCTTAACGCTTCTCGTTGTCAAGATTCATCACTAAATTACTCCATCGATTCCACCCTCCATATCTCGAGGTGAGTATCTCTTATTTTCTTTGTGTCTTCGATAAATTATTCCATTGATTTTTTTATGAGTTATCTCAAATCTTAAATCATAGAACTACCTTGTTAGATCTCCTTGCTTCTTCATTGATTGTTTCACCCTGATTCATCTCTTTCGGCTTCACAAAGAAAAGATCCATTCAGGGTTCAGTCCATCATCAACAACCCTACATTCCACTCACTAATATACGCAAACACTTAACTATGCTTTGGCTAGTGCTCCTCTAACACTACATGTAGGAGAGAGAGTTGATGATCATAAACTTCAACCTTCATCCATTCTCAATCATCATCTCCGACCACATTTCATCGAGCTTTCATTAGAGGTTGATCCGATACTTGCTCGATGCACGAGAATCTTCGTGAGGTCTTTGTAAAGGTTTCCCGATCTTTAGACTACCAAAAGAAGAGCGACGGAGTAAATCAACCATCATAGGAGCACAACCCCTTCTCCTCCTCTTGCGGAGGAGCTGAATTAGGAAGGAGCACATGTGCCATTGATCTCGCCAAATTTGGCGTAATCCAATGGTTCAATTGAATCCATGTCTTCTGTCGAGCCTCACAACAAGCTTAAGCTTCATAGCACCCGAACCTGAGTCGAGCCAGTGAGCTGTTGACACGTCATCACTAAGCTTCCCTTCGGACCTCAATTAAGTCCCGTGCAGAACGCACGTGACTTAGGATTTTGCAAAAAATCCCTCATATGAGTCCAATATTGCAATCCATTCCTTAGAGAGCATTTGCAAAGTGCAGGACTTTTGGAGATTTTGCAGATAAGTTCCGAACATTTTGTTGTTTGCAGTTGTACCCTTCCGTCTTTTGTAATAAAAGCACACTAGCCCCTTCGACCATGTGATATTGCATTGAAGTCCAATTTCGGATTTGTTTGTGATAAAAACCCTATGTTTTATTTCAATTTTGCTCATGGATTATAACGTAAATAACTTTTTATCTATAACTCTTATTTGAATGAAATTGGTCTCGTTGGAAAGCTGGTTTAATTCTCTATGTCTTGGTGTGCTTGGATGAACCATTTGATGCTTATTTCAAGCATTCAATGTTAGGGATTTTATTGATGTATTTGACTTCTTATTTGAATTGAAATTAGTATATTGTGCATTATTCAAGTAATTGAATACCTGAATTTATTGCTAAACTGATTAGGTTCAATAGTCTATGATAAAACTCCTTATTCTTGATTAGTTCATCATTAGTTGATTAGTTGGAGTCATCTTCTTATTGAATACATAAAAATCAAGCTTTGGTTAATTTTATGAATTGAGACATATTACACTTGTTTCTAGAATTGCTTATCATTGATTAAATTTTTAATCAATAAAATCCATGAGCTTTTTTGTGTTGTGGAATCGTGTGTGTCTGTGTGTGTGTTTGTGCCTGTTATCTTCATTTAAATTAATTACATATAAAATATGCTTTTTAAAAATTGCATTCATTTTGTATATTGTATATGCTCAATACAAGTAGCCTTTTAATCACTTGCATAAATATTTAACACTTAATGATAAATCATAAATTGCTCGTGTCCTTGTGTTCGACCCTAGATTTCCCAGGTTTATAAATTAAAGCTAGGTTTTCTTTGTAGAGATATCTAACCTAGTTCTGTGTAGTTTGCTAAGTGCTTGTACTACAACGAGTGCTTTTTAACACATGCATTTAGCGAATTATCAAAATCTCAACTTTTCATATCATATCTTCTCTATAAAAACTCAAAAGAAAGCAAACTCACTTTTATAGTACTCTAAATTAAATAAGCTTTAAACTGAAAGTGGTTTCATTGAAATCAGAGTTAAGATGTAAAAAGTGGCCTTTTGGAGTGTATTGTGTATCTCTTTATATTATACATTATCTGAATATAATCTTTTTTATGCACATTCTTGTATATATTGTATTTTAAAATATTTGTATATCTTGTATTTGATTTATATAAAATGTAAATAACAATTACAAAAGCAAAAAAAACAATCAAAAATAAAATATTGTATATATTATACATGTACCACTATCTATATTGTAAATATCTATATTTATTTAACCTAATAAATTATTTCATAAAAATAAAATAGAAATATCTTGAAAATACATTACAATGCTTTAAATTAATACTTTATTAAATTATATTTATTTACAAAAATAAATAAATAAAAATCGTTGTGTTGTATATATAGGTATTTATACCTATTAATAAAGGGTAATATTTATTTTTATCAAAATTATTTTTAATTTATTAAAAATCACCATAAAGAAATTATTCCTTTATTGACATTTTTTATTTATTAAATTCATTTTCTATTTATTTTAATTTATTTTTCTATTTCCTTTCGATTTTGTTTTATTTGATTTTTCCTTGTTGCGCAGACCACACTCCATTAGCGGACATCGATCCGTTGACCTAGGTGAGACTCCCCTTCTTTCATATTTGCCTAAATAACCAGCAGTCATCTGTCCTACTTAATTTTATCCAGGTTGATCCGATCACTAATGCTCCAGATTCCTCTTGCATTCTAATCACCCGAATAACGATCTTCATTGCATGATTAATGATTTCAATAGGTTTGAGTGTGCCACCCATTTGAATTTTGTTGTCCTCCATCCTCTATAAACCCACCCTCTAGATTACGTTTCATCTTTGATCTGTTTTCCCCTAGTTTTCTCTCCCAAGATCGACCCCTAGAGTGTGAGGCGGTGACAACGCATCATATCCACGATCGGGAGAGCGATTTGAGCTTTGAAATTCGACATCCCTACTTCATTAGAGATTGTCGGAAGATGTTGAAGCATTTTTGTTCTATGCCTTAGATTAAGGCCACGTTCTCTTTCTTCCATTCCTGGTAGATCTAATTATTTCCTTTTAATTTTGTCTTTTCATTCGCGTTTAAATTACATCTTTAGCTAAAATCCGATATCCCGTCATCTACCTTCGATCTTCATGATCAAATAAGCCCCAATCAATTATCTTCATTCTAATCATACCATCACATTTGTACGACCCTTCTTCATCTTCTTCCCATAACCTAAATCCCATATCTAGTCGGATCTAAGATTCAAACTCCAATCCCGACCATATCATGCCGGAGCCATCCATTCCCTTCATCCCATGGTTTTTTATCTAATAATTTTGTTGTAACTACCTTCTATGAGCAAATAAAATGTTTTGTGGGTACATGGAGCAATTTTGGAGTTCAAATCTACATCTAAAGCTGACTTACACCCGCATAGCACTTTGACTCCCAAATCTCGATTCAGCTGTCATTGAGCTTCATCATCATATCCATTCGTCTGAGAGGAGCTACATGAAGTGATTCAGACTGTCAGAAGGAGCCCCAGAAGAGGATCGATCGAGATCCACTCGATCCAAGCTTGCTCCACCGACCTTCATACTAGTTTTTCCAACAGCTTCCAAAGTCATTGGATCAAGAACATCCAGCACCAGATTGCATCTCCACCATTCATTTAGCCCCAAATACCAATTGGAGATCTAAAGCTTCCAGATCTGATCCCAAGCGCCAGATCCGCACATGAGTAGCACTTGCTAGGTGAATAATTGCATTATTTCTCCAGTTTGAATTTCATTTTGTAAATAAACCCTTTAAGGGACATGTGTCATCTTGTGGTTATTTGAAAATTTACATTGGAGCCCTTTCAGTTATTGTTATTTGTTATTATCTCTTGTTTGAACAGTTAAATGTGTGACGCACGTGATTGAGTGGTGATTTTGCAAAAAAGACATGTGTACCTTGAGATTTAAATAAACATCATTTAATCCACTCTAGCACGACTCATGTGCGCTTGCATGCAACTTTTCATGTGAAAATTGCATATTATCCCTCGCTTTAATATTTTATGATGATTTTAGTTTGCTATGTAACTTTATCATGCTCTCTAGTCCTTGTGAAAAGTTTGTTTATTTGTTAATTATGTCCAATAATTAGCTAATTTTTCTTAAAAAACAATAAAAGTTGTCAGTGATTCCTTTTAATTCCCTTTATTATCACTGGATTTTTTATTAAAATAATTCGTTTCATTTTTTTCATAATTTAAAATCCTCTTCATTTCTCCATAATTACCATTTTTAATTAATAATGATTTGAAAATATTTTTTAAAAACTCTACAATTTTTTTGTATGTTTTTACTCGCTTTAATTTCTATAAAAAATTCATTTTAAAATTCCTTAAAAAAACCAAAAAAACAAAATACTAAAAACACTAAAAAACATTATGAATCGTGGAAAAATCCTAAAATTGCATAAATTAGATATTTGAAAAGCTTGAAATTTAGTTTCTTTTTTGTGTATATTTCATTGATTTTTGCATTTATTTTTTTAAAAACTCAAAAACATTTTCCTGATTTTCTTTTGCTTAATTTCCTATTTTTTAACCATTTTAAAAACCTTAAAAATCTGAAATCTTCAAAAAACACAAAAAGGAAAAAAAACATAAAAAATATTTTTATTTGATTTTGTCGCATATTTTATCATATATTAAATATATATATATATATAATAGCTTATTTTTCGCTTCTTTTATTCTTTTTATTTGATTTATTTTAAAATTTTAAAAATATAAAAAATTACAAATGGAACATCACTAAAAATTTTAAAAAGAAAGCCATAAAAAGTATAAAAATTAAAATTTCCATTCAAAATTAAAAAGAGAAAATCCATAAAAAGACCAAGAGTTGAAAGATAAAAAGATTGGGTTTTATTCGTTGATTTTTCTTTGATTAAATAACCCTAGGGATTTGTAACATCCCTGAATTCGATCATGTATGTTATACGGTTAAATAAATAGCAAATTTCTCTTGCTCACATTTTATTGATTTTCTTTGCTTGAGAGTTAAATAAATTCATAATTTTTTGAATGCTTCTTAGGGTTGCGACGCCTACACCTTGTGACTGATTTCCATTAAATAAAATTAAAACTCCTTTAATAATTAAAAACTTGAAAAAGTCTTTCTCCATTATTGACGGTGTGGCCAAGAAGGCATGGTGGGGGTAGCTAAGTTCCTTCTTTGCATGTTATTCCTGGTGGTATATTTTTTTTGTTTCATTTTCTTTTCACTTGTTTTTTGTTTCTTTGACATTTTCTACTTATTTTATTTTCTTTCTCTATTTTTTATAACTTGTATCTGACATATTATTTTATTTCCTCTTTCTTGTGAGGGCCCGAAGATCGAGTTTGGCATTCATAGGAGCGTTGGTGCATCCGAGCGAAGCGGAGGCAGCTCATTTCTTCATATAGCGGTTGGAGAGTGGTGGAGATGAGCAGAAGGCTTGGCAGAGCTTGGGGCATTTTGCATATTTTTGTTTTATTCTTAGTCTATTTTTCCATTTTTTGTAATAATTTGTAATAATTTTTAGGTGCTTGCCTCTTTTCTATTTTCTTGGACATTAGACACTCTTGTGGATTGTGGGGTCTATTTCACCAAGTGTCGGTGCACTTGGGAAACCTCACCAAATTTTGTTTTCACCAATTTTATTTTCTTTTATTTTCTCATTGTTTTTTGTGCTTTATCCCATACAAGTAGGTTATATTTTCTTGTTGATACAGGTAAATAAGTAGGTCCAAAGTCCCTAAAAAGAACTTCTGTACATATAGATTAGAGTATAGCTTGGACTTAATCAAATAATAGGTTCTTGCTTGTTAATAGAAGTCACCACTAGGTAAGTTTATATTGCATCATTTAGATTATTTTTATTTTTCTTTTTATTTTATGCACGGATTAGTTTGCATGTAGAGTGCTAGTTAGGTATGCATCTCTTTCTTTGCATTCATCAATGATTTATCGTCGCATCAACTTTTCTATCTGCTTCCCCATTTTCTCACCTAGGATAAAAAAGGAATTAGAAAATTCGTTAGATCATTTCTTTGAAAAAATCCAAAAAAAGTTATAACAAAAAAATTGGGGATACTAATTATACTTTACAAGAAACTAAACGTAAGATTGCATTCGTTGTTTTAGGGCGAGGATCCACCTCATTGTTGCTAGTGCTTACCTCCAGAAAGAATGGGTGAGGACGTTGCCATAACGATAGAGCCCAAATCCATGGACTTGTGCCTTAAGCATGCATACATCACTTTTCGATGTGTGGTCGCAACTGTAAGAACTTTCCTTCGACATTGAAAAATCATTTTGGCGTGCTCAACTCTTATATCCCTTTGGGCCTAATATAACCCAGCAGTCAGAGAAGATGGTGCCATTGTTTGGGGAGGTTTGAGGATGTACGTTGCGCGATAGGGTGACATTACACTATGTGTTTGTTTTTAAGTAACTTCTTGAGATTCACCAAACTTAAAAATCAAAAGATAAATGATGAACCTTCACGGTCTTTACATTGTACTTAGTTGGTAAATCAGGGGTTTGATTTGTGTTTGTTTCTAGTGTAAAGATCCATCTGCACACATTGCATCTTTTTCTCATTTCTTCTTCTTATTTGACTTCGTGATCTCTCATCTTTCCTCTTCATAATGAAGATGTCGGATTGGAGAACTTTTTGCTCAAACTTCGGGAGCTTATCCTTGTAGACTCTAGTTTAGTCATTTTCATTTATTCGGGATGACTCTCTTCCCAAATACACATACTTTATACATATCCATTTCCTTCATGAATAAATCCCTTGTTTGAGATTGACCCTAATCTAAAACTATCATTTAAGACTTCATCATTTTTGAAGATTGATGAAGTGCCTTCCACTTTTACAGAGACAGGGTTTGATTCTGAGGACTCGATGGCATCAAAAGGGAAAGCACCCATGAATGAGTAGCATGAGGTCAACAACACGATGTTGGCATCCATACAAGCCATTCAAGCATAGTTGACTGAGCATGTCAACATTTAGGCATGATTGAGAGGTATGATTTTAGAGTTGAGAACCATCAACCTTGCATTAGATCAATCATATAGGAAGAGTTGTCATGTGTTGGAAGGTTTGAGATCAGCCTTTCTTAGCAAGTACTACCCTCGGATGTTCTAATCAGATGTGGTCCCTTATAGACAACTTCTTCCATTTATCTCATGATCTAATACACGAGACATGGGATAGATTCAAAGATCTGACAAAGAAATTCCCCCATCATGATTTACCCAAGAAGAGCTTAGTGTAGAATTTCTTTGGGGGGTTTGAGCTTAGAGAACCAAAGATTAGTAGATGTCGCTTGTGGAAGGGTCCCATTTCAACAAGGATAAGGATGTCTTTTGGCAGATATTTGAGGAAATGTTTGAGAGCTCAGTTTCTCTATCTTCTTCTCATGCATTTCAGAAATATCCTCCATCATCTTCAATACCCAACGAAGCCATCAGAATGACAACATCTCATGATGTGGATAAGGTGGACAAAGCAGATCTAACCATTACTATAAATCACTTATCAAAAGTCTATGTAATCGAAAAGCATCACAGGAGCTAGACAAATTACAAGTGACCAGGCAAAGGACGAAGTAACTTGACAACATAGAATATAATACCAAACTTTTGGAGCTCTTAGTTAGTACGATCAGTTCATGTCAGAGTCAAAGTGCGGAAGACGATATTCCTACAGTTGAGCAGTTGAGTTCTTCTACTTCTTCAACACTACAGAGTACCATAGCACATTCCATAGGTTAGTATGTTTGCAATGTGCAGACTCCAGACCTGGTCCGACAAATGTCTCCTCCGGCATGTGTTGTTCCGTACTATCAAGAGTACCAGTACATTCTTGAGCCATAATATCCACCTCCACCTCACATTTAGGAGGTGAACAACATTTGGAGCAGCCCTGAGCACAGTCAGCCACATCCATCAGGACAGAGTCCGTTGGGCTCTCAACCGAGTCAGAGGCTCGTCCACCATCTTCAAGGAGGTAGACCACAGTACCAATACCAGCTACCATAGCCTTAGTATCCATATTCGCCTTAGTTCCATACATAGAAACATGGACAAGAGCCGATGTAGCCTTCTTATTCTTACCAGCTATATTATCAGCAACGACCTACATATACCGGGCAGTATTCACATCCTCCTCCCTATTACACATATCAACCACAGTCTTTGTATCCTAGGTACCAGCCTCCACATTACCAGACTCAATAATAACTTGTTGTTGAGCATCTTGAGGCACCTTCAGTGAACCCAATGTTAGACTAGCTTGCTATTTTGATGAAGAACATGGATGATTTGACTCAGAGGCTTGACGACCTGATCACTATTATGACATTGATTCCATCCCAGGTCAAATCCAATCCCAACAACTTTAGACACAAGGAGCAGGTAGTCCATGATCCATCCACCGCTGAGACATGTATGGCCTTTGATTTTACTTATTTATCTGACGCCATTCATCTCAAGATCTGTAGGACATTGCACTCATCCGCACATCAGTTGGGATTGGGAGATCGAGCTGCTGAGAGATCCTCATTGCCTTCTTCAAATTCTCCACCCGTTGAGCAGCGATCCAGTGTTGTAGAGCGTGGAGGATCATCTTCACCATCTACTTCTTCACCACCACCTCCTCCACCATTATTCATAAAATCGTAAAAAAGAATAAAGAAAGATGCATTGTTGTGCTAGTTACAAAGGAGAACATACATGGCACCGTTGCCGGGGAGCATGTCTTAGTAGTCATTTTTCATTATTTTATCTCTATTTGATATAATTGCATTCTAACGCATTCATGTTTTACTTTTTATGTGAGTGACCACCCGATGATGCTTCGGCTTTTTGTTGGAGTACCCGTACCTGAGGAGGAGCAGGAGAAAATAGTTATACCTGATAGAGAGTAGTTTGATTTTTCTGCAGAACCATTGTTGTTGTAATATTTGGACTTGGACTCTCTTGTTGGACACTTAGATATTTCGGGGTCTATTTCGACGAGTGTCGATGCACTCAGGGGACCTTACCATGGTTTTCGAGTTTTGATTTTAATGTAATTTCTTTCTATTTTATTCTCGTGGATTTAGCTCCTAAACTTAGGATTTTTGTTGATTGTAACATAATTAGCTAAGGACCAAATACCTAATTTCTTGCATGTTCCTATAGATCGTAATTAGACCTAGTTAAAATAATTGAAAAAAGGTTAGTTTAATTAAATACATGACCACGCTGTGAGGAGTCACATACAACACTAGTAGCACCTGTTGTGGCGGGCATCGAGTGACTCCCAAGATCAGACTCTAGTCTCTATTTGATTAGCTAGTTATTGTTCTTCATGATCAATAGAAATTGCTCGTCTAAGGTTGATTTCCTCGTGCATTATATAGTTAATTTATTTTCTATCTTTAAATTTATGTGCAGATTACCCTGCATGTAGAGCGCTAGAGAGAGGTACACATTTCTATCTCTACGTGAATCATTGTGTTTGATCACGCATCGGCTTTTTCGACTTCCTTCCCTAGTTTTATTGGACTTAAAGTAACTAAGAAAATCGAAAAATTCATTAGGCATTGTTTTTATAAAAATACATAAAAGTGAAACAAATAAATTGGGTCTGTAAATGCAAACTTGACCCTAAAATACACTTCGTCATAAAAACTTTGTTTTGGGGAGAGTTACCCCTTATTAGTTGATTTATTTGTAGTGAGAGAGTGACCCGTACACTAGGCTAGAGACATACCATAACTTCTTTCAGACTACTGGTCTTGTGATTAGTTGTTCTCCAGTGAGACTTCACTAGATATGCAGTAATCGGTTTGGGACTTCCTTAGCAGATTGAATTGATCGGGTAACCGGTAACTGGTCCGAAATTCATACTGGCTGGGAAAAACTAGCTACAGGATTGGGCCAGTCTCATGGGATTATCACGTTCCTAACATCTCGCTTAATCTCTCATATAGATTGATTGATCACCTAAATAAAAATTAACAAGATTAACGATCGATCCTTCACAGTCATCATCTCAAGAGTTGCGTAGGTAAATTGGGGGTTTGATGTCTGATCTTATTTGCATTCCAGATCTCATAGTCATAAATCCCTACATCACGATGATGAGAAGGAGGTCCCTTAGGCTACCTTTGACATCACCACTTTCGAGCACGCCTCCCCACTCATCTAGGTTGTCTTCAGAGAGCCCAGGCCCGCTCTCCGAACCCGAGTTCCTACCACCCTCTCCCCCTCAACCACCCTTCTTCCAGTCTTGAGGAGCTAGAGTAGAGGCCAGCACATATTTACGTATATTTGATGGCACATAAGTTGGGGTCTTTTGCCTTTGCAGAGACCCGAGAGATGGCCAACAGTGAGGGATGCACCGATGAGCAGCCACAAGGTTCCACGTACGTACTTGATCAGGGTGGCATCAACAACACTCTTCTAACCTCCCTGGAACCATGCAGAGACATACTAGAGACCAGGGAACATTCATGGTAGAGGTACGACACGAGTTAGCGCAGATGCGAGCTGATAGATCCCGGCCAGTGGAGACATACCAACAGCTAGAGGAGGAGATGGACAACCAAATGATCCACAGGAGCCATCCAGACCCGCACTGATGATGAGGCAGTTGCACAACCCTAGTGCAACCCTTACCCATCGATGGATCCAGCCTCCGGAGATTCTGGACGACTTCGAGCTTTGCCCCCAAACGATTCAGCTTTTGCCAAAGTTCCATGGGCTAGCCACCAAGGAGTCGCGTCTATACCTCCAGGAGTTTGAGATGATCTACAGCACGGTCCACAACAAATTCCCGGATGAGGACACCATCAAGATGATGGCCTTCCCCTTCTCCTTAGTCGACAAAGCAGTGTACTGGCTGAAGCATTTAGGGAAGTATGTTACCACTTGGGAGCAGCTTCAGACCGAGGACTTGAATAAGTACTATCCACTCGGTCGAACCAACGCAGCGCAAGCATTGATCAATGATTTCACCATGATCACGAACAAGCGGTTTCACGAGGTTTGGGATCGATTTAGAGAGCTCATCGACCGGTTTCCACATGATGAGATATTAAAGACCAACCTAGTCCAGAGCTTCTTTTGTGGGCTGACACCGGAGCTACAGGGGCTTGTCAATTCCTCATGTGGAGGATCTGGGAGGATGAGGACCAAGTCTGGGCCATCTATGAGGAGATGGTAGAAAATTACACAGTGATGACCCAAACTACGGTTTACATTCAAGGGAAGCCCCTCCCAAAGGTTATGTCCTATCAGAGGATAGCATGGTCGATGCAGGTCCTTCTCCTTCATCAGCAACATCAGCACAGTCCGATTCATCATCTGCTGACATGGGGATCATCAGTGATAAGCTGGACAACATAGATATTATAGAGAAGAAGTAGTGTCAGTGCATCACTCAAATAGGATTAGTTGGCACGGACGCTTAGTGACATGAAGACTCAGATCATGTGTCTCCAAGAGGCACAGATGGCTCCATAGCCCCATCTCAGGTCACGGGCTGATCACAGCAACAGCAGCTCCATCCAGCCTTCTGCCACCTACCGCTAGGTTCACCACATCCAGGTAGAGCCGATTCAGCTACTACAGCACTACTCTTAGCCACTGCCATCTCAGGACACTCAGATGGTGGTTTACCTGTCGGATCAGCCCCTAACAGTTCTTCCTCCTCCCCATTAGGAGGAGGAGCAATTGATGGAAGTTAACGGGATTTGTATGATCGGTACCAGCAGCAGCCCAGGATCTATCGCGATCATCCCGGATTCAGATGTTCTACCAGAGGCACCTCGTCGTAGCAGCAGCCTCCAGCTCAGGGTGGACAGAGCAGCCAACAACAGCATCCCCATTACTCCCAGCCATCACAACAGTACCAGCAGGATCCTCATCCCTACCATAAGGGATAGCACTGGAGGCAACCACAACATCCTCAACAGTATTCTCAGCCTCCCCCTCACCACTATCTTCAGAGTCAACCTCACTTCCAGCGAGGCAACCTGTCTGGTTCTCATGTACGTATCTATGAGAACCTAACACTTGACAATCTCACCCTCCTACTCTCAGATTAGTAGGCATCCTTCTAGCAGGAGATGGACGAGTTTTAACAGGAGATGAGGGACACAATCAAGGGCAAAAATGCCATACCCGCTCAGATTGAACCTAAACCGAACAATCTGAAGAGGAAATCTGAGCAAGTACAGTTTACTAAGAGTACCACTCCTAGTGATTCTTTGGGTGATATATCTTCCTATGTGTTTGATGATGATTTTGTGACACTTAGGAGAGGTAGGATGCCAGTCGTGGCATCTCATCTGAGTGAAGAACACTTGGAGATTCAGGAGCGCCAGACGAGGAGGATAGCGGTGTTGATGCTGCTTATGATGTTGATGACGGTGGTGCTGAAGCCACCAAGGATGATGATCCAGTCGACGGTACCGAGGCCGTCATAACTCCAGATGCAGTGGGTGGCACTGACGCCACCATTCTACCAGTTGCTGATCCAGAGCACGGTATTGGCACCGCGAAGACATATATTGTTGGTGGTGCTGATACCACCATTTTTTATTTAGTTGTGTTACCTTCTCATGTATCTCAGGACAGAGCTAGAAAAACCCAAAAATAGAAAAATGGAAAAGACCAAAAATATGAATAAAGTAAAGGTTATTATCTTCTCCGAGTCCATATGTGTTGAATGATGATCTTGGTATGGACTCTATTCCATCACATACACAGGATCCTCTTTCGAACCCTCTATCTGAGGAGGGTCTAGCCATTCCCTTTTCTCAGGCACTCCGTTTAGCGAAGGAGGATAAAATAGAAAATTCAAAAAATAGACACCAGCTAGAGTTCAGCCAGTAGATAGACAGATTCTAGATTCTGCTGACTCTATAAGAGGCACTTGAGCACATCCCTCTCTTCTACAAGAATTTGAGAGAGAAGACAACCATCCACATGAAGAAGAGGAACCACAATGCAGAGATCCATGTGCTCACTCATGCCACCTGCTTTGCCATCCAGAACTGATTGCCAACCAAGAGACCTGATGTAGGAACTCCATATGTCAGATGCCATATCCATGAGCAGCGGTTCGATCGGACTCTATTAGACAACAGCTCCTCCATCAATCTTCTTTCGACAACCTTACTCAACCGATTCGAGTTTGGCCCTCTTAGACAGAGCATGGCAGTCCTTCAGTTTGCTGATAGATATGTCAAGAGGCCTAAGGGGTTGTTGAAGGACATGGTCATCACAATTCAGAGCCTGAAATTCTCCATGGACTTTGTGGGTACTCGGGTTGCTATCTCCTCTCCAGACTCGCTCACAACTGTAGTGATGCACGTCTTCTTGGGTACCATATGTAATGTACTAACACACTTGGAGTTGGAGATGGGTAGACAAAATCGATGCTCCGCCATTTTGATACCTCTTTCATAACCACATCTCGAAGATTCGGGTTCAGCCATAGTTGGAACTCACACGATGGCCTGACATCCTCTTTAAGATAAATATGGTTTGAGCACAGGGTCGGACTTATCCCCTGGATATCAGTTGTGCTCCAACCAGTCGCCTTGTGGTTTCTTTCAAGAACCTCCACCAAACGAGATTCTTGTTCTCCAGTTGAATCCGTTGAGATAATGACAGGGTACATCTTTGGCTTACTTGCAAGGAATATGTACTTCATTGAATGTGGCAAGGTCTTTAACTCTGGACACTGGGAGCTAGTAAATCTGGCTTCTGGAATGTCTGTGTGAAGGTAACCAAATCTACATGGGAGAACTCTTGCTGTATGTGAAAATTTGGCAAAGACGGCCCTGCTAGGGTCTCTGTAATATGTGTCGGTGCGATCTCCACCCTAGATGTCGGCTCTGTGGGAAAAGACTAATAGTTTTGCTGAAGTATCGAACATGGAGATCAAGATTATATTGCAGAAGGTTGTTAACCCAGACTGAAAGGATTGGTCACAACTTTTGGGCTCAATGTTGTGGGCGTATTGGACTTCCTTCAAGAGACTTTTAAGTACATCCCCCTTTCGTCTCGTTTATAGCAAGCCATACCATTTACTAGTGGAAATAGATCACAAGTCACTATGGACAGTCACTGAGTTATTATTGAATCCCAAGAGCATAGGAGATCAGAGGAAAGCAGAGTTGGCAGCCACAGAGGATCTTAGAGATACAACCTTTTCGAGTAGCCTACGGTATAAGAGTGAAGATATAGCATGATTCTCATATCAGCCATAAACAGTTTGAGATGAATCAGAGAGTATGCCTATTCGACGCCAGGTTGAGATTATTTCCAGGGAAGTTGCAGAACAAGTGGAAGGGACCATACTTGGTCTGAAAGATGCATGACAATGGAGTCATTGATATATATGAGTTATCATCAGAATCTACCTTTCGAGTTAACAGTTATCTTCTGAAGCCATATCTAGATCATGATCCACTAATCGTTGGCATTGCCTCTATTCATTTTGCATGAGATGTAGTCATTGAGTCACATCATTTGCATCTCATGCCTGATTATCACTTCTCTTCGGCAGTTGTATAGATCCAATTGTCCATATTATTCATTCTTTAGTCTAAAACCCCATTTTCATCTTGTGGTTATGCTATACTTAGGGTGTACTCTACCCTAAGTATAGGGAGTGTCAGATTTTTTATTATTCTTTTGAATCTTTTTACCTTTGTTTTGTAGTTTATACTTAGGGATATTTTACCATAAGTATAGAAGAGGAAGACCACGTACATTCTAACCTTCGGTTTTCCCTTTGCGTACAAACTTCTATATTTAGGATTATTTGATCCTAAGTATAGGGGGATCACCGTCCTCTATTCATTTCATTCTCTTATTCATCGTTGTAGTATAGCCTTTCTTTTCGCTTCCCAATATTCAGCATGAGTTATGTCTTCCTTTCATCGCTCTCTGATCACTTTGAAGACATCGTTCGAGCTAAGTATATGGGGGTGTCGTGTATATTGTATATATACTCTCGCCATAACTCATACTTTGTGTGAGTGTGTTAATAGGTAAAATGGCTAAAAATCACATACTAAACATCACAAAAAAATTTTCTTGTATATAAAATTCTTTTTTGTACATACATGTTTCTATATGGCCTTTTATAAAAACTATTTTTGTACAAAAATTTGTAAAAAAGTTTCGATTGTAAAATTTTTGTAAATATTTTTACATTAAAATTATGTATGTAGTACAAATTTTTTGAAAAATGTTTGAAAAATAAAACTTTGTAAAAAAATTGTTTGCAAATGTTTGTAAATACTTTGTAAAACTTTCCTCTCTACCTTGCATTCAAATATTTTTCATAAAATTTTGCATATTTTGAAAATTGCACCAAAAAGAGTTTTTGTACATACATACCTGCATATTCTTATGAATCATAGTTGATGTTTAAACTAGTGTGGAATTAAATTGTAAAATGGAGTATGGTTAAGACCTTAATCCACCTAACTTCAGAGGAAGCTTATAACATTTGGGGTTAAAACTTTTCAGGTCCATTAGTGATTTAATTCTTTGAGCCCACTAGGCTCTATTCACATGCTATCTTGATGAGCCTAAGTAGAATACTTAACAACACATGCATGACTCTCACAGACAATGGCTTTACTTGGACCAACACCTTACACATAGCTCCACACGGATGAAGTGATGAGGAGGCAAAATCCTTTGGCTTGGGGAAGCATACGAGGGTAGTACTTCTAGGCGGAACCTCTTGTCTTCCTTTAGGGAGGGATGTGCACCTCAAGTTGGTCTGGCGGTTCTGAGGTCTAAAGACAAGAGTTGTGGGTTGCAATAATGCTTCAAAAGAGGGATAGTCTACTGTCTCAAGAAGAAAAACTCCTTATGTATATGTTGCACCATGTAGATTTGTTGTACATATGCACAACCAAAAATATATGCAAAATCAAGAAAAACTACAAAAAAGTGGACATGCCTGATTGAAAATAAAATGATTGGCGGAGTGTATATAGTCAAATAAAGCAAAGCTTATGTATTACACCTTCTCATCTCATGAAGCTTACAACGGGAGACTTATCTACACTAGTTGAGCTCCTAGGGATACATGGCTACACTGGCCACAGTCTATTCTCTTCTTTCCCTTCTTCTTGAGCAGGTTGCATTTGAACCTAGAAGGGAATACCCTGCTCCTCGAGGAAAGAGCTGCTAGCCTAAGGAATTAGAGATACCATATTGAGAGAGGTTGTTTCTTTGTCATTTCTGAGGTGGGGAGCTATACATCACTTACACAGTACAAGGAAAAAGGCATAGTCATTTGAGTTTGCGTATGTAGACTTATTTTGATATGGTTTATTTATCAATCTTGACTATAGAATTGTGGAACTTAGAGGCTATTGAGTCTTGAACCTACTTCCCAATAAGATTCCGGCAAACTAAAAATCCAAAGGTCTGACTGAGCTCCATACTTCAATTTGATGAAGATAAGTTTTTCACTTTTTTTTTCAAATAAATGTTTTCTAGGAGACTAACAAAGGTAAAGTATAGGGGGTGATGAATCTTTGATTCTCACTCTTTATTCTTTTATTTTAGCTCTTTTTCTTGGCAAAAAATCACGTGAATACTTGTAAATACAACAACTTAACAATTTGCATGCTTTTGTTAACAATGCATATTTAGCATGCATTTTTGGAAAAATAAAAGAATAAAGGAAAAGAAAAAGAATGATATATTTAGAATAAAAATAGAGTGACCCAAACTCCAAGAGAAGGTCAAGCCTTGACCTGATCTCAAAATAAAATAAGTAGATAGAGATAGGGTTCATTGTGTGTCATTCATATTGTCTACATTTGTGTATATTATTTATATATTTATTTTTTGACAAAATAAAATAGAAATATTATTTTTCGCAACCTTGTATATATTCCTAGAAATAATTTAAAAATAAAATAAAAATAAGAAAACTCAAATAAAAATAAAAATAAAATCATCCGTGCACTGTATAAAATACACTTTTATATACCACATTCGCTATTTATTATATATATTTGAACAATTCGTAAAAATAAAAATTACTTTATACTTCTAAAACTATGTTGTAAATAAATAAAATATAAAATAAGGGTATTTCTGCAAAAATAAAATAATAAAAATACTTGTACATAACATATAGGTATATTATACATGTATATAATATTATATATTGTATATACATTAATTTATTTTCCATAAAAATAATTAAAAATCACAGGAAAAATAGTTTGAGAAATGATGAACATTTTTATTTTATACATTTTTAATTTGAATTCATTTGCTATTTTTATTGAATTTTTAATTATTTTGTATATTCTAATTTTCTGATTGGTCTAGAGGTTTTGTTGACCTCAGTCCACCCTCCCTTCGAGCCGGGTCAGACTCGACTTGCGCTCGCCAGACCTTCTCCCCATTCCCCGGCCCAACTCCAGCCACCTCGTGCCCTGATTTTTCGCCCAAGCCTCCTCCTAGGATCTGTGATCTTCGTAGATCCCAAGGAAGGCACGGATCTTCCTAAGGCTGTGCACACTTACTCGATCTTTCCAGGCCCCTAGAGTTACCTATAAAACATGCCTTCGCCTCCACCGCTGGGTAGCTCATCCCTCGTGCCCCCATTCCCTTCTAGATACCTTCGTTGAAGTGACAGCCAGCAGAGTAACAATTCAGGATCGTTTGGGAGCACCTGGAGACCTGTAGCTCACGACGTGACCGAAGATCCACCATGTGAAGCCTCCTGGCCAGCCGCATCTTGGTTGAGGCCAAGACCTGACCGCCCACCTTCTCCTAACCTTGATGAGAACCTCAATAGCTTTAGGTATTTCTCATATCAGTTGCATTTCTCATTCCGGTCCATCTTTTCATTCCATCTCCGTCGACGTTCACTTGTTCCGAACGACTGGTCGGAGCCCCATTCCCTACATCTAATCGCTCTAATCTATGCTACATCTCACTTCGCACCCTCTCACGTAACCAAACCATCCTAAGAGTCAACCATCGGGTCAAGATTAGGTTCAGACCTCCTTCTCACACCTTCGCCGGAGGTTGATCACCATCTATCGTTGTTTCCCTTACCCTTTGAAGCAATAATCAGAGATGGGGCATAGCCCCGAACCCTCTCTTCCTCTTGCAGGTCTGCAAGCACACCTGGAGATCACTTTGGAGCCTCTACTTCTAAGGCGGAGTAGCTCCAGGAAGAGCTTTACCACCGTACCCATCTGACCGTCGTCACCTCCATCGGAGCCATCCGTCAGAAGCAGAGCACCCTTGCGACACTACATGACTCTTTGGTGACCTCATCGGAGAAGAGGATCGCCTCCACTGGCCGATTGAAGGTCTCCCAAGGGGGTGTTCTTTAACTATCTTCATCGCCATCAGATCAGGACCACTCCTTCTAGATCACATCCCTCCTATTCATCCACCCCCTTTTTGTTAGAGGCGTTAGAGGCACAATTAACGGCCATCAAGGCTGACATTCCCTACAGCGTCTGATTTTGGCAGACACGATCAGATCCGTACATCTGCGACACATTCCTGCACCGTCAGATCTTAAGTGGAGCATATCAGAGCCGTCAGTTGTCGCCTTCGCCAGAGTCCGACACATGTCCCCATGCGCCTTGCACGCGCCTGCAAAGGGTATATTTCCCTTTTACCCTCATTTGTTTCCGTATTTAGTTTTTTTCCAATAAATAATTGTTGTAGTTGTGAACTTTTACAATTTGTACCTCGTAGTTTCTGATATTTGCACTTTAGTCATATATGTTTGAACTCATGTGCATCTCCACGTGCTACTTGGGATATTTGCAGTGTTTAGTATGAACTTCCATGTTGTTATGAATTGAATGATGAGTTTATAGAATTTGCATTTATACCCCCTGTGAGTTAGGATCATGTGTGCGTGTGATTGCTGGGACTTTTTGGGAATTCAACCCTATATTTTTTACCTATATTATTATTAGGCCCAGAAGTTTATTTCAATTGCACGTAGGCCCTTATAAATTGTGCCTAATTACATCTTGTATTTTGTACTTAATAATTATCTAGTTAATCCAAAAAACTATCTAAAAATTAACATCAACTCATGTTGACGTGTAGTAATTAGTGTAATTTTTGTGGGTTAATTTCTTAGCATTATTATATTTGAAAAAAAACCTATAAAAAGTATCCTATTTATCTTGAAAAATCCATAAAAATTCGAAAATTATCTTAAAAATTCTAAAAAAATCCGGTTAGTTTCTTTTTATGTTCTTTAATTAAGTATCATTTTTATTTGAAATTTCCTTATAAAAACCCTAAAAATTACAAAAGGCCTAAAATCTTATAAAAATCATATAAAATTCAAGAAAAATCCAAAAAATGTTGTTTCAGTTCCTGATTGTATGTTTTATTTGTATTTTCTCATCAAATTGTTATTCGAGATTTTAGCATTTTAGATATACATAACTTGCAATTTGATCATGGTTGTGTAGTGTTTATATTTTTAGTCACTGTTTGATTTTTATGAAATTATAAAACATTTGCAAAACTCCAGAAAATTACCAAAAACATTTTAAAACTTTAAAAACCCAAAAATATTTGTATCTAAATTTTCTGATCATTTTAGCCTTTATTAAAAATACAAAAAGATTGTTGTGTTGTCTTGTTTCCTTATTTGTTGATTTTGTTTCCTCATTAACAATTTTAAAAAATGCAAAATTAAAAACCACCAAAAATGTTATTTTATTCCTTAGATTTGATTACTTCATAGGCTTTCTCATGCTCCTTGTGTTCGACCATGGTTGCTATACCAGGTAAAATAAATAATGAACCCCTTACATTTGTGTTTGATTATTTGATCTATTTTGAGTTGTTTATTCTTCTTGATTGGCTGAGCTTGGCAATTTGGGTCGCAACGACCCTTGATTATTTGTTTACTTAACCCAAGTTATCGAGCGTGTCAACAAAATGTAAACAAATAATCAAGGTTTGTTGCGACCCGAATCACCAAGCTCGGTCAGTCAAGAAGAATAAACCACTCAAAATAGATCAAACAATCAAGCACAAATGTAAGTGGTTTGCTATTTATTTTACCTGGTATAGCAAACAGGGTCGAACACAAGGAGAACAAAAAAACTTACGAAGTAGTCAAATATCTGTAATAAAACAACATTTTTTAGTGGTTATTATTTTGCATTTCTTTAAATTGTTAATGAGGAAACAAAATCAATAAATAAGGAAACAAGGCAACACAATAATTTTTTGTATTTTTAATAAAGGCTAAAAGGGCTCAGAAAATTCAGATAAAAATATTTTTGAGTTTTTAAAGTTTTAAAGTATTTTTGGTAGTTTTATGGAGTTTTACAAATGTTTTTATAATTTTATAAAAATCAAACAGTGACTAAAAATGTAAACAATGCATAGCAAGGATCAAATTGTAAGTTAAAGATATCTAAAATGCCCTAAAATAGTGGATAGCAATTTCAAGACATAATACAAATACAAACCTAAAATTAGGAACTGAAATGAGAATTTTTTATTTTTTTCTCTTGAATTTTTAATTATTTTTATAAGATTTTAGGTCTTTTGCAATTTTTAGGGTTTTTTAAGGAATTTGGAAATAAAAATTATTATGTAACTAAAGCACACAAAAATAAACTAATAGGAATTTTTGGAATTTTTAAGATAATTTTTTAATTTTTATGGATTTTTCAAGATAGACAATACGCTTTTATAGGTTTTTGTTTTTTCAAAAATAATAAATGCCAATAAATTAACCCACAAAAATTACACTGATTACTACACATCAACAAGAGATGATGGTAATTGTTAAATAATTTTCAGATTAATTAGATAATTATTAAGTTCAAAATGCAAGATGTAATTAGGCAAAGGTTATAGGGACCTACCTGCAATTAAAATAAACTCCTGGGCCTAACAATAACACAGGTAAAAAGTACATGGCTGAAGTCCCAAAAAGTCTAAGCAATCACACGCACAACATGTGATCCTAACTCACAGGGGTATAAATGCAAATTCTATAAACTCATCATTCAATTCATAATAGCATAGAAATTCATACCAATCACTGCAAATATCCCAAATAACACGTGGAGATGCACGTGAGTTCAAATAGACATAACTAAAGTGCAAATAACAGAAACTAAAAGGTCCAATCTATAAAAGTTCACACTCACAACTATAACAATTATTGGATGAAAACTAAATGCAAACTAGGATAAAAGGGAAATATACCCTTTGCAGGTGCGTGCAAGGCACGTGGGGACATGTGGTGGACTCTGGCGTATGAGACAGTTGACGGCTATGATCTGATCCACTCAAGATATGATGTTGCAGACACGTGGCACATATGTACGGATCTAATCGTGTCTGCCGAGATCAGACGAGGTAAGGAATGTCGACCTTGATGGCCGTTAATCGTGCATCCGACACCTCTGACCAAAGGGGGTGGATGAACAGTGGGGATATGATCTAGTAGGAGTGGTCTTGATCCGACGATGGTGGAAGATGGAGAAAGAACACCCCCTTGGGCTGCCTTCAATCGGCCAGTGGAGGCAATCCATTACTCCGATGAGGTCACCAAAGGGCACTGTAGTGTCGCGAGGGTGCTCTGCTTCCGATAGATGGCTTCAATGGAGGTGATGATGGTCGGATGGGTACGGTGGTAAAGCTCCTCTTGGAGCTACTCCACCTTAGCAGTAGAGGCTCCAAAGTGATCTCTAGGTGCACTTGCAGACCTACAAGGGGAAGAGAGGGTCAGGGCTACACTCCGACCCTAGTTATAGCTTCAAAGGGTAAGGGAAGAAGTGATGGATGGTGATCGACATCCAACGAAGGTGTGAGAAGGAGGTTTAAGCCTAATCTCGACCCGATGGTAGAGTCTCAAGATGGTTGGATTATGTGAGAGGGTGCAGAGTGAGATGTAGTGTGGATCGGCGGGTGTAGATTTAGGGAACGGGGCTCCGACCAGTCAGTCGGAACAAGTGAATGTCAACAAAGATGGAATGTAAAGATATCGGATTGAGAAATGCAATGGATACGAGTGATACTTGAAGCTACTGAGGTGCTCAGCAAGGTCAGGAGAAGGTGGGTGGTCAGGTCTTGGCCTCAACCAAGCTGCAACTGGCTGGGAGGCTTCACGCGGTGGAGCTCCGGCCACGTCGTGAGACACAAGTCTCTAGGTGCGACGATCCTGAAGGGTTCCTCCGTTAGCTATCACTTCAACGAAGGTATCTAAGATGGAAGGGGGGAGCAAGGGATGAGCTACCTAGCGGTGGAGGTAGAGGAGAGATTTTATAAGCAACTCCAGGGGATGGAAAGATCGAGCAAGTGCATGCATCCCTAGGAAGATCCGTGCCTTCCTTGGAATCCGCGAAGATCATGGATCCTAGGAGGAGTCTCAAGAGAAAAATCAGGGCATGAGGCAGTTAGAGTCGGGCGGGGAAATGGGGAGAAGATGGCCCGGCGAGCGTGAGTCGGGTTGGACCCGACTGGAAGGGAGGGTGGACCGAGGTCAACGAAACCTCTAGACCAATCAGAAAATTGGAATATACAAAACAATTAAAAAATCAATAAAACATTGCAAATGAGATCAAAATAAAATATGTATAAAATAAAAAATGCTTATTATTTCTCAAACTATTTTTCTGTGATTTTTAATTATTTTTATGAAAAATAAATTAATGTATATATCATATATAATATCATATACAGGTATAATATACCTATGTATTATATACAAGTACTTTTATTATTTTATTTTTGCACAAATACTCGTATTTTGTATTTTATTTATTTACAACATAATTTTAGAAGTGTAAAATAATTTTATTTTATTTTTTAAAAATTATTTAAATATATATAATAAATAGGGAATGTGATATATAAAAGTGTATTTTATGTAATGCATGGATGATTTTTTTATTTTTTTTCTAATTTTTATTTTTATATTATTTATAGGAATATATAGAATTTTGTAAAAATAAATATTTTAATTTTATTTTGTCAAAAATAAATTTATAAATAATATACACAAATATAGACAATATGAATGACACATAGTGAACCCTATCTCTCTCTAGTTATTTTTATTTAGGTCAAGGCTTGACCTTCTCTTGGGGTTTGTGTCACTCTGTATTTATTCAAAATACATCATTCTTTTTCTTTTCCTTTATTGTTTTTATTTTTTGCCAAAAATGTATGCTAAATGTGCAGTATTAACAAAAGCATGCAAATCACTAAGTTATTGTATTTACAGGTATTGACATGATGTTTTGCCAAGAAAAAGAGCTAACACAAAAGAATAAAGAGTGAGAATTAGAGATTCATCAATATCTGTCGTGGAGTCTTCTTCAGCACTAGCAGACCAAGTAGCCCGTTTAGTTTTTCTTTTTCTTTCTTCTACACATGTATTAGATGATATTGTATAGATTGATTCTGATCATCCTGATGTACATGATAATTCTAAAACGAATAAGAGAAATGAGCGGTTTAATGTTTTGTCAGATTCTATTCCATTTCCATTTGTCTTTAATAAAAGAAAATCCAAATTTTAAAAACAACCCTATGTGATCCTGGAGTGGTAGAGATACTACAAAACATTATACTTGAGATGACACTCCTAAAAGCCAAGGAATATATGCATTCGTTAAAAAATGAATGAAAGAAGCTTCTACATCTAAACGTTCCTCTAAGAAGAGAGGTCGTAGAAGGACAGAGCGTCACATAATTACCATGGCTACTGCTAATGCCATACACCATCGACTCCCAAACAAAAAGAAAGATAAGGGAGCGCATGTTTTTAGATGTCAGATTTCATGTCTTCAGTTTGATCGTACACTTTTAGAAAACAGTTCATCTATTAGTCCATTGCCTTGTTGGAAATGCGAGCCCACGGCGAGCCATTATGCAATAAATGTTATTGCAATTCACTCCTTAATCTGAAATGAAGAATACATAATTTGCATAATAGGTCCCTTAGTACAATTAGGGTTATGTACCATGGCCATCTTGATGATCATACAGCTGTTGATTCAACTATTGAATCATAGAGGCTGGTACTTGAATGAATATCTAAAGAGTTAGATTGAGGACTCATCAAGCACCGTCAGATGATTGTTAAGAGATGATCTCCAACCTGAGTAGGAGATGGCAATCCTTATCTCTGAAGGCTGATATCTGACCGACCTCTTGATGCAGGTCCTCTGCATAGGAATAGAGATTCGGAGGTGTCAGATTAGTTAGGTCAAAGAGTTGACTTAACGAGATCGAGATAACCAAAGTCCTATATCGTATGCTGTCAGGATATATGCACGCATCCTCTGACCGGAGACAGATGTGTTGCTATATGTCTAAGTATGTACATTTGGCAGACTAATAGGTTGATGACCTAATCAAGGTCTACACACCGGTGCGCTGGTGTGCATATAAGGGCATATGAGTAATACGATCTCTCAAAGGGATCATACAGGTTCAGTTACTGAGCCGGAAGACATGAGCTCACTCATGAGATATTGGGAAGAATCAAATTCCGTGCGCACGGTCGTCTCGCTTTGGAAGCTTGACTGAATTTGTAGGTTTGATATATACTTTTGGAAAGTATATGATCAAGACCTAGGTATGATATATGCTTTTGGAAAGTATATGATCGATACCGACTCCCAATGATCGAATGAGAAACTTACTGATAAAACCATGAAGTAGACAGTATAAAGTTGATCGAATACTTCGGGTTTAGTCTGAGTCTTCCAGTATGCAGGATGTACAGGTATTGGGAATACCTGAGGGTGATGTGATCATAAACGATTGTATAACCATGACGCTTCCATTCCTAGGGAGTGATGAAACGGGTCTGGATTTTAGTGACTCCTCTCAGTAGAGAAGTGATCTGATCTTGGTCCAAGTATTGGACATTGATCTGAATGTGATTCAGATACAATGAGAAGATTAGATTTACGATCTTGATTTAATCAAGCATCTATGGGAGGCCCGCGATCTGGATTTGAGATACGATCTCAATATCCATGTCACTATACGTGGAACAATACAATCGCCCTGTCCTTATCTCCAAGTATCTGCGAAGAAAGCGCATTATCCTTGAAGGAGTTCATGGATAATTCTATTGTTGATATATGTATCCGAGCATTGAGAAAATGGATAATTAAATGTGATTTAATTATCATGAGTAATATGAATTTGATTCATATTATAAAGAGAGTTATCTTAGATAATTAAATGAGATTTAATTATCAAAGATGTAAATAATGTGAATGTGATTCATATTATTTGGACACAAGAGAATAGAGATCCAAGATGATTAAATATGATTTAATTATCATGGATATGAATAATGTGGATAGCAATATCCATATTAGTCTTATATATTATAAATGTGATTTATAATATATAAGAGAGAGCTATTTGTAATTTACATTTGTTAATTAAATGTTAATGTCAATTGGATTCACATTGGACATCAAATTGAAAATGTAATTTACATTTTGTTTTGGGTTGTGAATGTGATTCACAATTTTTCAATGGCATGATTGCAATGTTCACAAAATAAATTGGATTTATTTTTTGTGAAATAATTTGCAACAAAAGTTGTTGCAAATAATGGAGATTACATAAAAGGTGAAATAGCCACCTTCCTAATGGAGGAGGGTGGACGGCCACCACTCCCATTAGGAAAGGGAGGCCGTCCCCCCTCTCCACATGGAAGGAGGCTTTCTCTCCTTTCATTATCTCCATGTATTGATGATTTAATTTTGTAATTAAATTGTGTTGATTTATCAACATATATTTAATTTAAATTAAATTAATTGTTGTTGTGTTTTTAGCAACAAATCATGACCATTGAAAGAAACACAAATTGATGTGGACCATTGGATTTGTGTTGACACATGGATTGAGATCCATGGATCCCAAAACCCTATAAAAGGAGAGGCACCCCATTGCTCTTATTTACACACATAAGTTGAGGCAACAAATCTCTCTCTCTCTCATTCTCTCTACACGTCCTCACTCTATCTCTCTCATGTGGCCGTCCACCATGGATGCCCTAGAGAGGTTCTCCATCACCGCGGCATCGTCGTTATGCTGCCCGATGGTTTGCTCGTGGATCTCCATCTCCTTCGGTGCGCCCCGCTCGTGAAGAAGACATCGGATCTCGTGTGTCGAGATCAGGAGATCCGCCACTTGGATCATCAACATGGATTGCGAGAAGCACGCGGTTCATCCCCGCGCTCGCAAGCGTCTCCTCCGTCGGATCGGACTTGAGACAGGAGGTCTCTTTGTTTAGAGACTCGATCGCAACCACGCTTCAAGAGGTAAACCTAATACTTGTTTGTGGTTTAGACGAAACGATCCGAGAAGTGTTCTTGGATCATGTGGTTTCGTCGCAAGAAAATTTTTTAATTTCCGCTGCATAGAACAACTAGTGCGACTAGTCGTTCTTCGTCGTATTCGATACGACGATCACGCTTCCGTGATGCGCTTGAGGATCTAACCATATCCTTCATGCCTTTTTCACTACTTGAGCATCTTCAGCTTGGACCTCTTAAGAGTAGAATGATACTTCAGTTTGTGGACCAATCGGTCAAAAGGCCAAAGGGTATATTAGAGAATGTTTTAGTGATGGTACATGGCATGAGCTATCCTATTGACTTTGTTGTCAGTTATATAAAACCTACAGTGCCATTACATCATACACCGATTGTTCTTGGATGACCCTTTCTGTGTATATTAGGAGTTGTCATTGATTGTGGGGCCGGTACGATCACTTTTCACTCTCCTAGTGATAATGTTGTTGTTTAGATGATCTATGAGCCAAAAGATAAAGCCGCATTAGATGAGAGTATTCCTAAGTCATCATATACATAGGACTGTGATTACATAGTTGAGATCAGACAGGAACTAGTATCTTTGAATGATATTTTCATTCAAGAGTTCCTTTCTCACACAGAAGACTTTGAGAGCATAGTATTATGTAGTCTGTACATTGAGAATGGGATTATTATTGATGACGATGCGCCAACAATGGCAGTTTATGTTTATGATTTGATGATGGTATATGGATATGATTTTTCTGAGGGCAATGGTGATCTACTTCCACCTTCTGTATCAGTGCCTGATTGTTTTCATCCCATTGAGTACTTACACCACGTCGACTCTGATCAGGGGTTTGAGTATTCATACATGGACACATCTTAGGACGACCCTGACGTTGACATATATCTTATTGACTCTATAACTCTGTGTACTCGGAAGAAGGTCAAGCTTCTTCCTTCGTGAGCATTGTATATTCCATCTTCCCTTGTACATTCCTTTCATTTTTATTCTTTCTTCTTATGTTTTTTTATCATTCACATTTTTCCGTGTGTATGTGTGAATACTTAGGATGTACTTTGTCCTAAGTATAGGGGAGTGAATGACTTGAATTGTTCATTTTCATTATGTTTCATCACTCTCGTTGTTGCATATACTTATTGATCATTTACCCTAAGTAGGAGGGCAGTGATGCCGTTCATTTCTTTATCCGTTTATTTTTCTTTTTATTTATTTTGTTCTATCACTTGTCCTTCAACTTGTTGATATTCTTTTCCTATTGTTACAGATCTTTTACCCAAAGTATAGGGGAGGACAATCGAGCTGTTGAGTTTGTACATTCTTTTCCTCAATTTTCCTCTCTTGTACGGTCTCTATACTTAGGACTATTTGATCCTAAGTATCAGGGGGATCACCGACTTCTATTCATTTCATTCACTATTCGTTGAGTCATTATAGTATAGGATTCTTTTCACTTTTCTGTACTTAGCACAAATTATGTCTTCTTTCTTGCTTCTTGGTCAGTATAAAGACATAGTTTGAGCTAAGTATAGATGGTGTCGTAAATATTTTATGTATACTTTAGCCATAACTTGAACTATTGTTTGTCTAATAATATGGCTAATAAAAAAGGAATAAAATGTCCTGTAAAAAGTTTTTAAAATTATTTAATTCTTTTGTAAATATTTTTGTAAAATAATTTTGAAATAATTGTTTATATAAATTCTTTGTAAAATATTTGTAAACATTCTTTGTAAATTTTTTGTAAAAAACTTTGTAGAATTATTTATGTAAAAATTGTTTTGTCCGGAAAATTTTTGTAAACTATTTTGTATTAAAATTACTTATATTATAAAAATGTTTGTAAAATGTTCGTAAATAAAATCTTTATAAAATGGAAACGTAAAAGTTTATAAATTATTTTTGAAAACCTTTTGTAAAATGTTTAAAAACTGTTTTGTAAAATTTTGTAAAATATTTTGTAAAATATGTTTATAAAATATTTTTTAAAGGTTTGTAAAATTTTTACAAAAAAATTATAAAATATTTTGTAAATTATTTTGTCACCTTGTATATAAATAACTTGTTTGTACATATTGTTTGTATATACTAGTAGTAAAATGTTTGTAAATAAAACTTGTAATCACCTTATAAATATGTGAATAAAATTCTTGTGCATAAATTTCATTCTTTAATAAAATACTTATATAAAAGTTCTATAATTGTATGAAAAATTCTTTCTTAGAATTTGTATATAAAATTCTTTTGTAGATAAAATAGTTGTAAAATATTTACATAAAACTTGTAAATATTCTGTTTGTTAAATCTTGTATAACATGTGCATAATCTCATATATAGTTTTTGCATTAAATTCTTTTTGAATTAACAGAGAATTCTTGTAAATTCTTGTAAATATATATAATTATCTATTAAAAAATCTATAAAAATTGGAAAAGATAAAATCCATAAAATTTACAAAACTCTCTGAAAAACTTTCAAAAAGATTTGTCTTTTCTTTCATTTCCTTTTCTTTTTCTTTGAAAAAAATATGTTTTGTATATATTTCTTGCATTTGTATTTGCATTTTTCATAATGATATTGATTCTTAAACAAGTATGAAATAAAATTTAAGAATGGAGCATGGTTAAGACCATAATCCACTTAATTTTAGAGCAACATTATAGGAACTAGAGTTGAGACTTTTCATATGAGAATGACTTAATTCTTTGAGTCCACAGGACTATGTTCACATCTTATCTTGATTGGTCTAAGTAGAGTATTTCATATACAAGCACGGTTCTTTTAGACTGTGACCTAACTTGGACAAATACTTTACACGTAGTTCTTCCCTGATGAGGTGGAGTGGGGTAGAATCCTATAGCAAGAGACGCACACAAATGGAAACATACGCAATTACCTTGAGTGGATAGTGAGCCTCAACCTAGTCTACTAGTATGGACGTCTACAGACGGGAGCAGTGGGTTGAAATTAAGCTTCGGATGAGGGATGGTTTGCTGACATAATTTTCCTAAAACCCCAAAACATGTGCGAAAAGAAAGATTCTATATCAGTAGAGGCACAATAATATCTATGCAATGCAACATATATTTCCACCAAATAGAAGCAATATGTATTCCAAAAAAGAGAAAAAAGAGGAATAAAGTTATGTATATATTTGACCACATTGGTCTAGCTTCACAGAGACTACAGATCTTAGTGCAGACTTGGCTACACTGGCCAGTTTCAAAAGGAGTTGTGGCTACACAGGACACACTCCACTTTTCTTCTTACTCTTCTATCTTCTATCCCTTCGATTATGTAAACAACACATACCTGAATTTTGAAGGAAATACCCCGCTCCTCGAGGAAAGAGAAGTTAGACTCGGGAATCAGGGTTACCATGCTAAGAGAAGGCCGGTCTTTTTCATTTCTGATGTGGAGAGATATATTTCACTTACACAGTACAAGTAGATTCATACACATCAGAATTTGAGTATGAAGACTTGTTCTGACCTAACTATTGAGGCGACTTGAATAGGAGACTTGTGGAACTTGAAGGCTATTGGGTCTTAAATCCACTTCCCAATAAGGTTCCACCAAACTAATAATCCAAAGGTCTTACCAAGCTCCATACCTTGATTTTATGAAGATCTGTTTAAAAATCAAAATTGTTCTAAGTTCTTTATTTTTCCTTTCTTCTTTTTATTTTTAGTAACTTATTCTCAAATAAGTGTTTGTGAAGGGACTAGCAAAGGTAAAGTATAGGGGGTTGATAAATCTACATTTCATCATCTTTATTCACTTATATTATCTTAAAATGCCTTCTAAAACATTTGTAAATATCAATAAATTTATGCTTTTATAAATTTCTATTCTTTTATAAATATCGTATATTTAGCATTATTTTTAACCTAAAAAATAAATAAATAAAGGAAAATTAAAGACTATATATATGAAATAATTACTCTGACCCAGAGAGAAAGTCAAGACTTGACATTATCGACAAGGAATAAAGAATGGAGAGATAAGGTCTTCATCAGAAAATCAAGAGAAATAATCACCCTCTCGGTATATTCATCATGCACATACATCATTATTTTGTATATATTTCTTACATTATTTTATTTATCATCAAAATGACCTCAAAACAAAATGTTTTCTTCTTGGACATTGTACCCAAAAACTAGTTGTAAATATAAATAATAATTGCAAGAAGAGAACATGTACATAGATAAAATTACAATACTTTGAAAAAGCTTTAAAGCTCAACTTGTCAGCCCATTATCTTCTCCATAAGAAAAAAATAAAGCAAACTCACTTTTATTGTACTCTAAATTAAACACGCTTTAAAATAAAATCAGTTTCTTTGAAATCAAAGTTAAGATGTAAAAAGTTGCTTTTTGGAGTGTTTTGTACGTTTTATGTATTGTACGTTGTGTGAATATATTTTTTATTTATTTTTTGCATATTTTTGTACATATTATATTTTAAAAATTTTGTATATATTTTATTTGACGTATATAAAATGCAATTAAAAAATACAAAAGAAAAAATAATAAAAATAAAATATTGCATTGTGCATGAACCACTATCTATATTGTAAATATCTATATTTATTTAACCTAAAAAATTATTGCATTAAAAGAAAATAAAAATATCTTCAAAATCCTTAAAATGCTTTAAATTAATATATTACTAAACTATATCTTTATTTGTAAAAATAAATAATTAAAAATAATTGTGTTCTATATATACCTATGAATAAAGGGTAATATTTATTTTTAACCTAATTATTTAACTTATTTAATTTATTAATAATCATCATAAATAATATTATTTATTTATTACATTTTTATTTAAAAACTTATTTATTTAAATTCATTTTTAGTTTTATTTTAATGTAGTTATCTTTTCCCTTATTATTTTGTCTTATTTGATTTTGTCATGTTGCGCAAACCGCACCCCATTGGCGGGCTCAAGTCTGTTGACCTGAGTCAGCCTCCCCATCCTCTAAAGTTTCTCGAATAACCGTCAGTCTTCTGTACTTCTTCATTTTATCCAGGCTGATCTGATTACCTACTGCTATAGATTCCTCTTGCATTCTGATCACTCGAATAACGAACTTCATTGCATGATTATTGATTTCAATAAATCTTCCTCATTTTGGCATGCCACCCATTCAAATTTCATTGTCCTCCATCATTCTATCAAACACCCCTCCATATTCCAATCTTTGATCCAGCTTCCCTAGTTTTCTTATCCGAGATCGATCCATGGATTGTGAGGCGATGACAACGCATCATATCTACGATCAGGAGAGAAATTTGAGCTTTGGAATTCGAGATCCGTACGTCGATGGAAGACATTGAAGAATCTCTATTCTATACTGCATATCGAGGCCACAATCCCTTTTTTCCATCATAGGTAGATCTAGTTATTTTATTTAAATTTTGTCTTTTCATTTTTCATTTTAATTATGTCTTAAGCTAAAATCTGATCTACCATCATTTACCTTCGATCTTTATTATTAGAGGTTCTCTGATTATTGATCTTTATTCCGACCATACCATCACATTCGCATGATCGTTCTTCATCTTCTTCCCATAACCTAATGATGAATATGTCATTCATCACTCTAAAAGTTGGAAATAGAGCTTTGTTCCTGAGTAATTAGCTGCATATTTTTACTTATATTGCTTAATTAGAATTCATGCATGCATAAATAATATCTGCATTTTAGCATTCATATTTCCATTAAATAAGGAGCCAAATTCACTTGTAAAAATCACCTGTAAATACCATATTTGTATATATTTTATAATAACTCTAAATCCAATAAAATTAACTCTATAGTGTATATAATACTAACACTAGTAAAGGAAAAATATCAAAAAATACTAACTTGTAAAATTGTCCAATAAAACCCAAATCCAAGTTTGAGACTAAGAACCTTAAAATGTGCATATCTCTCTCATACAGTGTAAAATTTAGGTCTACTCACTTTTAAAGTAATATACATTCAACGATCTTCGAAACAAGACCAATTTCATTAAAATCGGAGATCATATGTGAAACTTGGGTTTTGGGTCCCTATTGTGTATTAGACATATTGATCTTTTTGCCATTTAATTTATATTTTCATTAAAATCCAAAAAACAATTAATTTGTAGATATTTCTTCCATATTATATCTATTTTTATTTTGATTTTCTCAAATGAAAGAAATTGCAAAAGATAAAAATACGGTATTTTATATTTATAAGGTACCCCCAAAAATACTTTTTGTATTGATGACTTCTTTTGATTTTCGATCCTTCACAGAAGTTGTAGATCTTGTCCAGACAAGCAACTTTCGTGTTGACTAAATTTTGATTTGACCTATTTTGATATTCCATTTTGATTTTTCTTTTGATTTAAATTTGGATTTTTCTAGGAGTGACACATGGCATCTCCTAAAGCTGCCACGTGTCACCCATTTTTATTATTTTTACTTCTTTTATTTTACTTTATTTTTATTTTAAATATATAAATTAAATTATTTTAAGTAATTAATCTAATTAATTAATCCTTATAATAATTAATTAAATAAGTGCCACATGGCCGCTTTCGAGCGAGCCACGTAGCGCCTTCTCTCTCCTCAGGTTACGTGACCTTCCCCCTCCTTTTTCCTCTCTACGATCTCCGCCTTCTGCGGGGCTGCAACAGGCGCACCCACGTCGCACAATGCATGCACCCCGCGCCCCCTCGATCTCCACCACTTCTCGCTCTCACGCCCACCGGTCATTCTGCAACCGCTTGCCCCGCTTCATACGGCGATGCTTTGCACGACTCCCTCTCAGAGAACGTCCCCTGCCTCTAGCGCTCCACTCCAACTCCCATTAAAACCCGCACTCCTCCCCCATCATCAAACCATCCTCCATTTTCAGAAGGAAAGGAGCAAGCTCGTCGTTATCTCTAGGTGGCAATAGTAGGTAGCAAGGCTCGAGCAACGACCCATCCGACTTCAGGAGAGATCCGAGGGGACCACCTCTTGTTACAACAGCTGAACATGACTGCTCGATCTCGGGCATTTTGCCAATCCTAGAGCGATGACGAGGGCTCTGTTCGAGAGCCTTCTCTTCCCAGACACCCTCCTCCAGTAGCAGGTATACTCCTTTCCTATCTCCTTCTTTATTCTTCTTCTTGCCATGTTCTTCTTCCTCCTCCATTTCCTTTCTTCTCCTTTTCTCTTTATAGTTTCTCTCTCATCAGTTCACCGTCCTCCACCCATCAAATCATAAAAGAAATAGCACTTTAACGGATAAATTGCACGCTGGGAACACAGTAGTGATTTTTGTTGATTTTTTTGACAAACTTTCTTAAACCAATTCAATAAAATTTATTACCACTAATCAAGTACATCTTCTTCCCCTGTTCATAAGGGAAACTCCCTTGTTTTCATCTTCCATCACCTCCGTCAATTTCACTCCCCCTTCACCGTCGTTGTGTTTTAACTTGCAGGACATCCGACGACCAGCGCTGCGCCGCACCCCCCGGCTGCAGCTCCGCCACCCAAAACCCCCTCCAACCGCGTCCACGCCCCGAGCACCGCCGGCTCGCCCCCGCTCAAGCCCAGTGACTCGTGCGACTTGCCCTCGCCTCCAGCGCGTAGCCGCGACCCCAGCCACCAGCAGCACCTTCCTCCGCCACCAGCAAGTGTCGTCTCGTCGCGTGCATCCTCCAGCAGGCGCTTGCACGTCAGCGCTCTGCCCGCTCCAGTCATCGACCGCACACCACCCATACCCTCTCCCCCTTGCCCAGCTGCCCCTCGCCTTCCTGTGCTGCCCTCCGACTCGCTTGGTCCACAATAGCACTGCCCAGCTCCTCCGCAGACCGTTCATGCCCAACCACGAGTTGAGCCAACCATGCAACGTCGACCGTCCCGACCAAATCCCCTCCCCCATCATGTGAGAAGCATGTGAGGGCGGCCGAATCAACACCTTTGCACCTAGGGATGAGCATTGGGCCCGGGCCCGGTCCAGCCCGAAGTCCAGCCCAAAAAGCCTGGCCCGGCCTAAATGAACATTGGGCCGGGCTTGGGCCCGATTTTTAGGCCCGAAATTTTTTTGGGCCAGGCTCGAGCTTGGCTTGGACCAGCCCGACCCGGCCCACGGGCCCAACCCGAAGAGGACCCGAACCCTTCCCGTATCCTACACGTATGGAAACTCTCACCTGTCATGCACACTCTGTTCATGTATCCTTTCTTCATACAATGTTTATAAATCAAGAAAGTCAGGTGTGGGGCATATGAGTTGATGATCATTGTATTTCATTTCAGGATTAATTTTTCTTAATTAGTCTATGTCTTAGATTCTGGTGGTTCTTCTTGAATTTTTTAGTGTTTATTTTTTTCATCAGAATATTTTCTATTATTGAACATTTATCCAATACGAGAATTATGCCCATTTTTGTAACATGTAGTGCCTGATGCACCTGTTGTTGTTAACAGTGTAAACTTGGTTCACTCTTTCAATTTTTGTAAAGAGAGACATTTATGGTATATAACATTGAGTGGACTTGTATAAAATGAGAAGTCGTCTCCGGTAGAATTGAGTTTTAGTTGTTTCACAAATATTATGTCATATGTTTTAAACAATTTTAGCTCGTCTAACTTGAATTGAGATTGACTTTAAACATAAACTCAAAGTTAATAATATATAATAGGTTAAGATGGGTCGGCCCGGCCTAAGCCCGGCCCAAAGGAATTGGGCCGGGCCTGGGCTTGGGCCGAATCAAAAAAATTTGCGGGCCTGGGCTCTTTAGGGCTTAGCCCGGCCCATGCTCATCCCTACTTGCACCTTAGCATTTCAAAGGTTTCACGCCCCCTTGGAGAGATTTGGCAGGACACCCCCCAGTTTATAGGTTATTGAATAAAAATCCTTGTCAGCATATTTGTCTTTCAATTTTCATTTCTGTATTAGCATATATAACCCCACATTCATCTTGTCATTTGAACATCATTTTGTCACTTTAAAAATTGCATATTGTAGAACACCTCATGTTTAATCCTTGTGAATGATTTTTATATTTTTATGAGAAATATTCTATTTGATACAATTATTTTGGTGGAAATTAGCATATTTTACCCAATGTTCACTATTGATTGATTAATAAGTTCACTGTTGCTCCAAAAGTCACCAAAAATTCATAGTAGGTAGAGTTTAAGTAGTTATACATTGTTCCCAAAAATCAGATCATTTGCATGCATATCTAGGTCGCAATAAATTAATTTATGATTTTTGTAATTAATTTTAAATTAATTCCTCACTTAATATTTTTAGAAATTAAAATTTTTCTGGATATCTCTCACATAGACCTATCGAGGATAAATTAGTTTTCGAAAAATATTGATGTTCGGTATTTATTAAAATTAATTTTGCAAAAATCACATTGCATTCATTTTAATTTGTAGTTAATTCATATAGAGTCGAAAAATTCCAAAACAATTGAAGTAGCTTAATTTTATTGCATTTAACATTCTAGTCAAATTCATAATTTTTGGACTTAATTTTATTACACTTTATATTTTAACCTTTGAATTTGGTTTGGATTGCATTGCATTTTCTTAATTGCATAAAAAACCATAAAAAATATTTCCCTCAAAATCTAATTTCTGAATCGACTTTAAATTAATTTGCAAAAAGCTGCTTCTCTGAGTTCGACCTTGGGCTTGCCCAAGAAAAATAAAAAAAATTCTTCTTGCGTTTAATTGGCATATTAATCAAAGTGGTTTTGATAAGTCTGATTTTACCCGACTACAATGAACACACATTCAATTTAATCGTTAATACAGTTGAATTAAGAAGGGTAAATAGGGTTTTTCACCTAACCCCTAGATCCAATATGATCTGAGATTCCGACTCCAGTACCGGCAGTATCCCATCAGAGTCAACCATTCCCTTCATCCCATTCGTTTTTCATCTAATAATTTGGTCGGAGCTACTGTATCTGAGCAAATAAATTGTTTGCAGGTACGTGGAGCAATTTCGAAGCTCAGATCTGCATCTAGAGCAGACTTACGCCTGCATAGCACTTAGACTCCCAAATCTTGATTCAACTATCATCAAGCTTCATCGCCATATCCAATCATCGAAGAGGAGTTGCAGGGAGTGATTTAGACTGTTATGAGGAGCCCTGGAAGAGGATCGACCAAGATCCACTCAATCAAAGCTCGCCTCACATGCCCTTCATACTTTTTCTTCAAACAACTTCCAAAGTTGTCAGATCAAGAACATCCAACATCAGAAGGCATCCCCACCGTTCATTCAGCCCCAAATTCTAGTCGCAGATCTAAGATTCCCGATTAGATCACAAGTGTCTGATCCGTACGTGAACAGCACCTGCTAGGTGAATAATTGCATTATTTCTCCTGTTTGAATTTCATTTTGTAAACAAACCCTTTAAGGGGTATGTGTCATCGTGTGGTTATTTGAAAATTTGCATTAGAACCCTTTTCATTGTTGTTATTTGCTATTAAGTCCCGTTTGATTAGTTAAATGTGCATCGTATTGATTGACTGGTGATTTTGCAAAAAGACTCGTGTATTGATGACTGGGTTTTTCAGAGGGTCTAGATGTCTCACAAGGCAAGAGATCCAGTCGCTGAGTCGACCTCTCCAAAATACCCAAATCAATCAACAATTAACCCACAATAAATATATGCAATGAATATCCAAAAATGTGGAGTTAAAATTTATTATAACTCTACACGCAAGTGTGTATAGGTGTAAGTACAGGTAGAGGTCGAACACTGGGAGGTGAATGGTTGTGTTGCGAAATTGGTTGTACAATTATTCAATTCAATGATTCATGTCCAATTCCTTATTGTTTTTGTGGGTTTTTTTTATTTTATATATTTTTTTATTTTTGCTTTTATAATTTTTATTGTGTTTTTATTTTTTGTACTTTTTTTATATTTTTTAATTATAATATATATGCATATATATAGATAAAGAAATATACATATTAGAAGAGGGAGAAATATAGTATATGGATATGTAGACATATATATATATATATGAAAAGAGAGAGAAATATAGTAAATGGATATATATACATATCTATTCACTCAATATATTAAGTATAATATTTTTAGGCTTTTTATATTTTTCTAATTTTTATATGGGGTTTTCTGGAGTTTTTCTAATTTTTTATGTATTTTTCATTCCAAAAATGTCCCTAATATGGGACTAATTAAATAGGCCGAAATTAATTTGGGTTTTAAAATTATATAATAAGTGTCAAAATTGCCCAAAGTACTTTTAATACATTAATAATAATTTATAGATAAGTATTAAATAGGAAAACATATATTTTTTGGTATTTTTGAAGGGTTTTTCTTTTTTTTAGGATTTTGGAGCTTCTTGCAATTTTTATATTTTCTTTTTCTATTTTTAGGGTTTTTCATTTTCTAGACTCAATATATATTCAAATATACCATATATAATTTTTTTGTAATTTTTCAAAATGTTTTTCTATTTTTTTTGGAGTTTTATATTTTAAACAATGATTATTTAGGCTCCATTTGAATTTTTAAAAATTAGGTAAAATGCAAAAAATGCAAATTAAAATGTGGGAGTGAAAGTACACTGCATAAACATCTAACCTAATTTTTGTGGATTTTTGGGAGCAAAGTAGTTATTTTCAATAAATGCATGAAAGACATGAAAATAAAACAGCCTGGCAGGGGTATTTTTGCAAATAAAAATAAAGTCAGGGGCTTCTGTGCAAAAACACCAAAAATATAACACGTGGTTTGCAAATTTAAGGGCTAAAGTAAAATACAAAACCCGCCAGGGACCCCAGCGCAAAATGCCCAGCACGTGGGACTACACGTGCTCCGCACCCACAGGGACCAAAAAGTAATTCCCAAACGTCCAAGGTCCTTAATATAAATTTTCACAAAAATGTTACACTGGAATTTTTTTTTGTGAACTAAAGGCAAATATACAAACATACACGGGTGCGTGTGCAATTTAGCCACCTCACGTGGGGGTACACGTGAGGTGACGTGGAATGGACCTAAAAGTAATATAGCAGAGGTTCAGGGGGGTCCATGCAAAATTTACATACTTAAATAAACATCGACTTTTATTTACAGGGGTGAACAATAAATACAAAAAAAGACGGTGCTAAATAAGAAATTTACCCCTAATCGCGCGCTGGTGGACAGCGATGAAGGCTTTACTTGGACACGTGTCGCACATCCAACGGCCGGTACCGGTTCGCCGTTGGAGGGTTCGGATTAGATCACCCGAGGTGATCTGACGGTCTGAGAGTTGCTCCATTGGACGGTTGTCACTCGAACTGGGGCCTTGATCTTCATCCGACGACAGGGGGCTAGCGTGGAAGAACATGGAAGAAGGCTCGCCTGGGCGAGCTTCTTCCGGAGAGATCTCGCGCTCCGACCGATCTTTGCGGCCCCTGAAGGTCCCAAAAGCTTCCTGGCAGGGTCCTTTACTTGCTGGAGGTGTCGGATCGGGCTGAGGTACGTTGGAGCGCCTCTGAGAGCTTGATGAAGAAACGCGGCTCCAGGTACCTCCGCCTGCTTGGAATTCGTCTCCTGGCTCGTTTCAGCACGCCTAACCTGCACAGGAAGGTAGAGGGGCTCGAGGTCTCTCTCCTCGACCCGGGGTTTGAAGCTGGAAGCAAGGGGATGATGATGGGCGGAGAAGCTCCGGCGGAAGGCGGTGGAAGAGCTTCGTTTCACAGATCTAGGGCAGATCTGGTTAGGTTCAGGTGGCTCGGAGGTGGAGAAGACGGTGGGGAATGAAATGGAGGTGAAAGTGAGTCGGGAATCGGTCGATGGCACGGTGGAGAAGTCACCGGAGCGGAGCTCCGGCGAACTTCGAATTAACTAGTCTACCCTATGCTACTGAACTAAAGGCGAAATAAAATGCCGAAATAAAATGCGGGAATAAAAATCTACCTAAAAATGTAAGTGCGCAGCTCTTATACCTGGAGAAACTCCACGGAGCAGGACGGCTGCCGGAGCGCCGCCGTGGGTGCAACCACCACCATCTCCAGCCGATTCAAGGTGCCAGCGGCATCCTCCTGTCACGAGGAGCACAACTGGGACTGAATGCAAGGAAGAAAATGGGGCGAGGCTGACCAAACTTTGCGGAGGAGGCGGTGGTTCTTTATTTAAGAACAGGCGGAGCACCCTTATTTGACTGGGCCCAATTAGAGAATCGGCGGTATGTACAAGGGATCAAAGTAGATAGCGAGGATCATGATTCATCTGGGAGTAAAAATCCGTGAAGAGACTGTTGGTGATAGAGCGATAGGTCGAGCGGAAAAAATGCAAGAAAATGGGGGAAGCGATAGGTCTGACGGGAGTCAGAGGCGTAGGGGGGAGTTGACCGAAGGTCAACACTCCCTGGCCATTGATTGGCCCACGTCAGACCAAACTTGACCCATTTATTACACATAGCAAATGAATTAATTAGAATTTATTTATAAAATAAAAATTGTTTATTAATTAATGTAGTATTTAGTTACGATTTTTATTTATTTTTTTGAAGTGTTTTATTATGGGTTTATTTTAATAATGTATGTATTTACATGCATTCTTGTGTATTTTATTTTTAATTTGTTTATTTTATTTTATTATTTTATTATTTTATAAATTTATAATTTATTTTTATGAGTATAAATATATTTTTATTTATTTTTTATGAGTTTATTTTTATTTTTAAATAAATAAGTATATGTATATGTAGGTATACTTATAGGTATTTTACCTATATATTATATATATTTTATTTATTTAAGGAATCTTATTTGTTTTTATTTTGGATTTGTATTTTTAATAAGTTATATATAATATATTATTATAAAAATATAGATGAATAAAGAATAAAATAATTAAATCCCCTTTTATTTATATACAAGTAGATAATATAGGTATTTTGCCTATGTATTGCATAGACTTATTTTATTTTAAAAAGTCTTTTTTGGTTTTATTATAATTTCAATATGTACTGTCATATATATATATTATTTACAAAATTATAAAAATATAAGTTTGTAAAAATAATAAATGATGAATAAATTGAATAATTTAATCAGGTAGACTGTACAATGAAGGCCAGAAACCTAACTTCCACAGATGAACTCCTAAAATTATGAAACCAATTTTATTAAATAGTTCTTGGAAAGCTATATACAATTAAAGGTGAGTTTGGGTGATTTGGAGTTTTTATTTGCGAGATATGGGTCTGTGAAGTTGAGATTCTGGCTTTTTATTCTGTGTATGAAATGTACACTGGGTATTATTTTTATACAAACTCAATTTTGTAATTTTATTTACATTATTATCTACAACTTTCATGTACAAAGTTTCTTTATTTGATGAATAAATAATTATATACAAAATAGGTGTCAAAAATGCATAAATAAATGAATAACAAAATGAGGTATTTATTGTATACTGGCCCTTATCTCCCCCTACTTTATTCCTTATCGACCAATTCCATGCTGGCCTTGGTCTCGGGGTTAGGGTCATAAAATATTTGCAATATTTTATTCCTTTTTCTTTTCTTCTCTTTATTCTATAATTTTGGCATTAAAAACCTTATATTATGTACAATAAATACAATAAACAATGAATGCTATTATGAACAAATTGATGCTATTTACATGCATTTGCTGGGGGTTTTAAGGCCAAAATGATAGAATAAAGGTGATGAAATGGAGATTCATCACCCCCTTATACTTGCCTTTGCTAGTCCCTAGCAAATACTTATGCAATAAGTACGAAAAGAGCAAAGAATAAGAAGAAAAGAAAAAGCAAAAATAAAGAATTTAAAGAATAAATTGAATTGATCATGATTATTAAACTCATCTGTCCAAAAACAAAGTTTGGAGCTCGGATTAGACCTTGGTGTGAGAATGTGTGCGGAACCTAGTCGGGAATCAAATTTAAAGCACAACAGCCTTCGAGAGTCACAGAACTCGGTTCAAATCACCTCAATAGCCAGGTCAGAACTAGCCTACGTCATACGCAAACTCTTATGACTATGAAGTTGATTTGTATAGTGTAAGTGATGATGGCTCTCCCCAACTGAAATGACAAAGGAACTGACTTCTCTAGAATGACAACCCAATGATTCCCCAATCCAGCCCTCTACCGTCAAGGAGCGGGGTATTCCCTTCTAAGTTCAAGTAACATCCAGCTCAAGAGGAGGAGGAGGAGAAGAGAATGGACGGTAGTCAGTGTAGCTACCTATCCTGGGATGCAAGACCAGTGTAGTCAAGTCATCCAGCTGCAGGCTCACATGGTATAACTTTGATGCTCAAGCTTGCTTATTTTCTATATACATACTCCGGCAGGCACTTTATTTTATTTTCAAGCCTGTCCACTTTTTTGGAGATTTTTTTTCAACATACTATTTTCAGCAGCATTTACATAAGGAGTTTTTCTTCTTGAGCCAGAAGACTATCCCTCTTTTGAAGCTTTATTGCAACCCACACTCTCCTGTCATTCGATTTCATTGAAACTGGACCAGGTTGGGGTGCACTTCCCTCCCTAGATGAGGACGAATGTTTCCACCCGTGTGCGTATCAGACTGGCAAATCCAACCCCCTCACCACTCCAACTGAGTTGAGCCAAGTGAAAGGTGCAAGTGTCCAAGTTAGGTCACGGCCGACAAGAGTCATGCGTGTGTTTTGAAAAGTTCTAGTTAGTCCACTGAGGTGACTTGAACCCAGCCCTGCTTTCTCAAAGAATTAAGTCTGAATAGACCTGAAGTACCTTAAACCTAGTTCCCATAAGGTTCCAATGTAGTCAGGTGCAGTAAGGTCCAACCAAGCTCCAATCTTCGACTTTATTGGACTAGTTCAATCATCACTACTCAATCAAAGAATATAAATGCTATGCAAATGCTATTTACAAATATGCAAAGAATAGTGCAATTTTTCAAAGAATTTGAAAACAAAGAAAAAAAATTTACACAAAGAATTTTTGCAAATAAAAGAATTTTGGCACTCAAAGTATAAAATATGTACAACTATTTACACGGGTGTGCCGTGTTATTTTATAGGGCTTAGAGAATTTACAGGTTTTAACAAAATGATCTATTTAGGTGTATACACAATTGATAAAGAATTTAATGTATTTTATTTGTGATTTATTTTATTTTATTTTATTTATTTATTATGATGCTTTTATTCCTCAAATTTATTTGAGAAATCATTTTGAAAACTATAGTACAAAATAATTTTTGCAAATATTTACAAACATTTGAAAGCCATTTTTCAGAGATTTTTGCAGACACTATATATACATTTTCACAATATTTTTACAAAAATGTTTTCACAATCATTTGCAAATAGGTTTTCAAATCCTTTATTTCACACAAATAGAAAAATTTTGCAATCAAAATATTTTTACAAAGGTTGAAAATATTTCACAAAAAGTTTTCCAAACAGTTCACACCATTTTTCAAATTATTTTGCAAAAGTATTTTTAACCTGATTTATTAATCAGTATGTACAAAAAGAATCTGAGGGATAATCATATCTTTTTATTAAGGTTTGTAAAGAATTATTAGCCATATTTATTAATAATTATACGAAAGTACGAGTTATGGCTAAAGTATATACAGAGTATATACAACCCCCCTATACTTAGCTGGAGCTATGTCCTCATAGATCGAAAAAGAAAAGAGAAGACATAACTCGTACTGAGTATAGATAAGTCTAAAGAATATAGAAATAAGAAATGAAGGAAATAGAAGTTGACCGTCCCCACTATACTTAGGATCAAGTAATCCTAAGTATAGTAGACTGTACACAAAGCAGGGAGGGTCAAGGGTGTTAATAAACAGATCAAAGAATTAACAAATCAGGGGTGCATCCCCCTATACTTAGGACAAGGTACGTCCTAAGTATAGAAGACTATCTACAAGGGGCGACACCTTTTATTTAGATACAGAAGATAGACGCGGAAAAGAAGAAAAGAAGAAAAGACACACACACACACACACACACACATATATATATATATATATGAGAAGATTGTGGAGAATATACGCATCACTCCCCCTATACTTAGGGTGATATATCCCTAAGTACGGGCAACAACAGGAGTGACAAAACTGAACAATGACAGAACAACGCAGTGTGTACCCCTCTATACTTAGGACAAGGTACGTCCTAAATGTAGACACAAAGATATGGCGATAGATCTAGGGCACACATAACATGCGGGAGAAAGAATGAACAAGGTACACATATATACAAGCGGTGAAAAACTGATGAAGTGCAGGACGGTATCTGACAAGTGAATACCGTACTCTCGTCGTCGTCTCCCTGTGAGAACGAGGACGCGGTCAAAAGGAGAAAGGACACCCGAATATGCAGTCAGGTGGGTGTCGGCTACTGGGGACTAACAGATATGAAAGTAAAGCGGTCCAATCCATTAGCAGAAAACAGTCAATCGGCTCAGAAGGGCAGCATGGAAGAATAGAGCTGATACTATAAGACCGGAAGGAAGAAAGAACAGTACAGAGTCATCCGATCAATCAGAGTCTCGATAGGATATGGAAGATAGAGAATAGGAGACATCGCGGCATTCGGCGGTCATGAGGTCGGAAGATCATAGGAGACACACCAAACACCGCAGGACATGGCTCAACCCTGCGAGGGTTGGCACGGTGAGCAGGCTCAAAGGAGCCAGGAATCAGACCATAATCAGAAGACTTGGTCCCGTGATCCACAGATCGGACACACAATCAGAGATGGGACCAAGTGCACAACTCAGAAGACTCGGCTTCGTGCTCCAACAAACAGGAGACACCAGAAATGAAGCTGAGTACCTAGAAAATGATGTACCCTCCCACAGATAACCCTCGGGGAGTAGTACATGCTAGTCACTGAATAATCAGGAAAAGACTCGACCTTGTGAGGGTCGTCAAGGCGGGCGGACGCAAAGGTGTCAGTGATCCATCAGACGGATCATCAGTATCAGTCTCGGTAGTCGACATATTGGCTACCAGCAGAAGAGACCGATAAATCAAGAAAGTGTGGCAGCATCCCGCAGATAAACCTCGGGGAACGTTCTGTCAGCTAAGCATGAAAATAGCAGATATCAGGAGCTCAACCTTGCGAGGACCGTCAAGACGAGCGGACTCAAAGGAGTCTAAACAGATGGGTCCCATGATCCGCAGATCGGATAGGCAACTCAGGATGGGACCACAGTTATATATATCAAACGACTCGGTTTCGTGCTCCGCAGATCGGAGACTCGGTCAGTAGTGGAAACCGAGCATAAAGAGAGTGTCGCAGTCTCCCTCAGATAGTCCTCGGAGAGTACAGCGATCTAGGCAAGGAATAGTCAGAATGTGTCTCTACCTTGCGAGGGTCGTCAAGGAGAGAGAAGGGCTCAAAGGAGCCGGGTCCATCAGACGGACCCACATAGTTGTCTCAGTAGACGACAAATCGGCTACCAACAGATGAGTCCACTCAAATTGGAAATATCTCGTAGACTCCCGTAGAAAACCCTCGGGGAGCTACGAGCTAGTCAAGTAATAATCAGAAAAGAGCTCATCCTTGCGAGGACCGTCAAGGTGAGCAGACTCAAAGGAGTCTCAGCAAGTCGGTCGCGTGCCCCAACAGATTGGGCGCATAGTCAGAAAGGGAGATCGAGTGCACAAATCAGACGAATCGGCTTCGTGCTCCAACAGATTGGAGACACTAGCAATGAGTGAAGCCGATCGTAAACAAAGTTTCTCATCCTTCCGCAGATAGTCCTCGGGAAGTGATGTGAGCGATATAGTGGATAATCAGAGTACATCTCATCCTTGCGAGGGTCGTCAAGGGGAGAGAGAGGCTCAAAGGAGCCAGATCCATCAGACGGATCTATAGAGAGTCTGGTCTCGACAGATGGCAAACCGTCTAACAGCGGAAGATACCAGAGATCAAAAATGTGTCATAGCCTCTCGCAGATAACCCTCGGAGAGCTATGAACTAGGCAGTGAGCAAATGGAATATCAAGGCTCATCCTTGCGAGGACCGTCAAGGAGAGCAATCAAACAGTTGGCCCCATGTGCCGACAAATTGGGCACTCAATCACAGAGGGAGGCCAATCAAGCATATCATCTGACTCGGTTCCGGGTCCCATCAAAATGGCGACCCAAGCCGTAGATGAAACCGTAGTCCTAGAAATTGTCGCATTCTCCCGCAGATAGTCCTTGGGGAGGAATGCGAGCTATATCAATGTAGGTCAAGGGAATGCTGGCATAGAGTCTCAGGTCCTCAAAATCATTTAATCACTCAATCATCCGGAGGGCGTAAGATTAAGTGAGGGAGAAAATCATCAGGCCAATCATAAAACATCCCTCGGGTCAATCCAATCAGCTGAGATGGCACGAAAAATAGTCAGAAATCCTCTCAATGCCAGGGTGGAGTAGAGAGTCAGGAGATCAAGGATGGGTCAAACAGGAAGATGAGATATCATGCAGGACCCGCACATCTTTATCAAGCAGGCCGTATCAGAATAAGCAGTCAATCCTCAAAATCCAGATGGTTGGAACCTCAAGAAAGATAGATCAATCAATACTCATGAAATCATCACCAAATTATTGCATCATATCACATCCTCAATCCGGTGCACGAGATCTAAAATTCCTCAACGATACATCACACCTAATGATCATGCATCATAAAGAATCCTCAATACGCTCGTATGCATGTATCAAAGTCAAACTCACCAAATCATTCTCAGCATCCTCAACATCATTGGCCCGGCTTACACAGATAATCAAGATAATCATGGAATCCTTGATGCGGGCCTCGTTAATATGCACAGCATTCCCGAGGAAAAGGGAGAGGTGATACGGGGTACACGAGGAAGATGGATAAGAAGGGTAACACAATGGGGTGGAGAAGCCGATTGAGCGTGCGTGCCAATATCGATGGTGGTGGAAGAGTGATATAGAGGGTACGAGGAGGGCGGGCGAGAAAATCGAGACACAGACAAAATTGGGTGTTCCACACAGGGCGGGAACACCGTCAAAATGGTGGTTCGAAGAGCGGGCTCTCCTCGAACCGGAGAAGATGGGGATGCTACAATGGATACGAAGAAGATGGTGAAGAAGATGTCGGGACGAATGGACTTGGCGAAGAAATGATTGAGCTCAAGCGCCAATATCACGACTCGATGTGGATGAGGAGAAATATGTATAAGAGAGATAGAAAGACTCAAAGAAGAAAAATGCATGACTAACACAGACGGGACCCACTGCTCTAATAATGAAAGAAAAACACAATGGACTCCAAGTCACAATCAAGACACAAGGCAAACCCCCAATTCACCTACTTAACACAGTGAAGACCGTCAGGTGATGATTATTTATCTTTTTAGTTTTTGAGTGAGGTGAGAATCTCAAAGTTGTACAAACACTTAGGAGGCTTGATAGGATTTGGGCTCTACTCCTTAGCGTGTACGTAAGCAATTTAAAACGCATACAATGAGGGGGTTGCTCTCCCCAAGACAAGGAATCCATTATGTTTTATTATTAGGTCCAATAGAGTTAGCAGTCCCGATTTTATTTTAGTTATCACTTTTTTTGGGTATTTTCCATGCACGTGCCTATCGAGGTTCCAATTTCCATTAAGCATCCTAAGTGGCAAAAACAGAGGGAGAAGGTCGGAAAAGCCATGCAAGTCGGAAAACGATGATGCATGCCAAGTAAGAAGACTTACAGCGCTTCCCAGCTCTCTCCACGCGGGATGCAGAACAGAATTGAAACCTATGCTATATGCAAATGCAAGCCGAAGAAATCGCCCTAGGATAGTAACTGCTGTTATCATGAAGCACCACAAGTCGGTCACTTATCCTTAACCGAAGAGTCCGGTCTTGGCTCACCCCTCCTCTTCTCGACATGCTCGAGTTCAGGAGTAGCGCTTGATGGGGCTCGCTCACGGCACAAGGGTCAAGAAATAAATGAACCGACTGTTTAAGTTTGACTAGATCCAAAACGCACTATAGGTACATGCAATTATATTAGGGGCTTTGGACCTTAATCTATTGGCAAGCAATTCCGAAACTAGGGTTCATTCACACAAAATAATAAAAATAAAATAAAAAGAACAAAGCGTCAAAATCGTCGAGGCCCCCAAGGGAACAATCCCTCGGACAATGGACCTCGGGAGTCGGAGTGTCTGAGAGTCCTGAATTATTACATGTCAATTGTCACTCTCTCACAGAAATATACATAATAAAATAAAATGCGAAAATGAAACCGCCTTCAAAAATTCTCCTTCATCTGCCTTTGATGCTCTCTCCTATTGGCCGGCGTAGAAGAGCCAACTCCGCCTCGCTTGGGTGCATTGATCCTCCTAGGAGGTCCTCCTTCGCTTGGTGGTCCGTCGCATCAAAGATAAAGAAAGAAGATGGGTCAGAACAGTCAATCAAATAAGGTCAATAAAAATAAGAAGTCAAATGAACAAATATATAATGGACATGAGCAAAGAATGAAATAAATACAGAAACAACCATACAAAATCCGTTGCCTCCCCGGCAACGGCGCCATTTGATGACTGGGTTTTTCAGAGGGTCTAGATGTCTCACAAGGCGAGAGATCCAGTCGCTGAGTCGACCGCTCCAAAATACCCAAATCAATCAACAATTAACCCATAATAAATATATGCAATGAATATCCAAAAATGTGGAGTTAAAATTTATTAAACTCTACATGCAAGTGTGTATAGGTGTAAGTACAGGTAGAGGTCGAACACTGGGAGGCGAATGGTTGTGTTGTGAAATTGGTTGTACAATTATTCAATTCAATGATTCATGTCCAATTCCTTATTGTTTTTGTGGGTTTTTTTATTTTATATATTTTTTGTTTTTGTTTTTATAATTTTTATTGTGTTTTTATATTTTGTACTTTTTTATATTTTTTTAATTATAATATATATGCATATATATAGATAAAGAAATATATATATAAGAAGAGGGAGAAATATAGTATATGGATATGTAGACATATATATATATGAAAAGAGAGAGAAATATAGTAAATGGATATATATACATATCTATTCACTCAATATATTAAGTATAATATTTTTAGGTTTTTTATATTTTTCTAATTTTTATGTGGGGTTTTCTGGAGTTTTTCTAATTTTTTATGTATTTTTCATTCCAAAAATGTCCCTAATATGGGACTAATTAAATAGGCCGAAATTAATTTGGGTTTTAAAATTATATAATAAGTGTCAAAATTGCCCAAAGTACTTTTAATACATTAATAATAATTTATAGATAAGTATAAAATAGGAAAACATATATTTTTTGGTATTTTGAAGGGTTTTTCTTTTTTTTAGGATTTTGGAGCTTCTTGAAATTTTTATATTTTCTTTTTCTGTTTTTAGGGTTTTTCATTTTCTGGACTCAATATATATTTAAATATACCATATATAATTTTTTTGTAATTTTTCAAAATGTTCTTCTATTTTTTTGGTGTTTTATATTTTAAACAGTGATTATTTAGGATCCATTTGAATTTTTAAAAATTAGGTAAAATGCAAAAAAAATGCAAATTAAAATGTAGGCGTGAAAGTACACTGCATGAAACATCTAACCTAATTTTTGTGGATTTTTGGGAGCTAAGTAGCTATTTTCAATAAATACATAAAAGACATGAAAATAAAACAGCCTGGCAGGGGTATTTTTGCAAATAAAAATAAACGCAGGGGCTTCTGTGCAAAAACACCAAAAATATAACACGTGGTTTGCAAATTTAAAGGCTAAAGTGAAATACAAAACCCGCCAGGGACCCCAACGCAAAATGCCCAACACGTGGGACTACATGTGCTCCGCACCTACAGGGACCAAAAAGTAATTCCCAAACGTCCAGGGTCCTTAATATAAATTTTCACAAAAATATTACACTGGAATTTTTATTTTGTGGACTAAAGGCAAATATACAAATATACACGGGTGCGTGTGCAATTTAGCCACCTCACGTGGGGGTACATGTGAGGTGACGTGGAATGGACCTAAAAGTAATATAGCAGTGGTTCAGGGGGGTCCATGCAAAATTTACATACTTAAATAAACATTGACTTTTATTTACAGGGGCGAACAATAAATACAAAAAAAGACGGGGCTAAATAAGAAATTTACCCCTAAACGTGCACTGGTGGACGGCGATGAAGGCTTTACTTGGGCACGTGTCGCACATCCAACGGCCGGTACCGGTTCGCCGATGGAGGGTTCATATTAGATCACCCGAGGTGATCTGACGGTCTGAGAGCTGCTCCATCGGACTACTGTCACTCGAACTGGGGCCTTGATCTTCATCCGACGACAGGGAGCTAGTGTGGAAGAACAGGGAAGAAGGCTCGTCGGGGCGAGCTTCTTCCGGCGAGATCTCGCGCTCCGGCTGATCTTTGTGGCCCCTGAAGGTCCCAAAAGCTTCCTGGCAGGGTCCTTTACTTACTGGAGGTGTCGGATCGGGCTGAGGTACGCTGGAGCGCCTCTGAGAGCTCGATGAAGAAACGCGGCTCCAGGTACCTCCGCCTGCTTGGAATTCGTCTCCTGGCTCATTTCAGCATGCCTAACCTGCACAGAAAGGTAGAGGGGCTCGAGGTCTCTCTCCTCGACCCGGGGTTTGAAGCTGGAAGCAAGGGGATGATGATGGGCGGAGAAGCTCCGGCGGAAGGCGGTGGAAGAGCTTCGTTTCGCATATCTAGGGCAGATCTGGTTGGGTTCAGGTGGCTCGGAGGTGGAGAAGACGGTGGGGAGTGAAATGGAGGTGAAAGTGAGTCGGGAATCGGTCGATGGCACGGTGGAGAAGTCGCCGGAGCGGAGCTCCGGCGAACTTCGAATTAACTAATCTACCCTATGCTATTGAACTAAAGGCGAAATAAAATGCAGAAATAAAATGCGGGAATAAAAATTTACCTAAAAATGTAAGTGTGCAGCTCTTATACCTGGAGAAACTCCAGGGAGCAGGACGGCTGCCGGAGCACCGCCGTGGGTGCAACCACCACCATCTCCAGTCGATTCAAGGTGCCGGCGGCATCCTCCTGTCACGAGGAGCACACCTGGGACTGAATGCAAGGAAGAAAATGGGGCGAGGATGACCAAACTTTGCGGAGGAGGCGGTGGTTCTTTATTTAAGAACAGGCGGAGCACCCTTATTTGACAGGGCCCAATTAGAGAATCGACGGTATGTACAAGGGATCAAAGTAGACGGCGAGGATCATGATTCATCTGGGAGAAAAAATCCGTGAAAAGACTGTTGGTGATGGAGCGATAGGTCGAGTGGAAAAAATGCAAGAAAATGGGGGAAGCGACAGGTCTGACGGGAGTCAGAGGCGCAGGGGGGAGTTGACCGGAGGTCAACACTCCCTGGCCTCTGATTGGCCCACGTCAGACCAAACTTGACCCATTTATTACACGTAGCAAATGAATTAATTAGAATTTATTTATAAAATAAAAATTGTTTTTAATTAATGTAGTATTTATTTACGATTTTTATTTATTTTTTTGAAGTGTTTTATTACGGGTTTATTTTAATAATGTATGTATTTACATGCATTCTTGTGTATTTTATTTTCAATTTGTTTATTTTATTTTATTATTTTATTATTTTATAAATTTATAATTTATTTTTATGAGTATAAATATATTTTTTATTTAATTTTTATGAGTATATTTTTATTTTTAAATAAATAAGTATATGTATATGTAGGTATACTTATAGGTATTTTACCTATATATTATATATATTTTATTTATTTAAGGAATTTTATTTGTTTTTATTTTGGATTTGTATTTTTAATAAGTTATATATAATATGTTATTATAAAAATATAGATGAATAAAGAATAAAATAATTAAATCCCCTTTTATTTATATACAAGTAGATAATATAGGTATTTTTCCTATGTATTGCATAGACTTATTTTATTTTACAAAGTCTTTTTTGGTTTTATTATAATTTCAATATGTACATGTCTTATATATATTATTTACAAAATTATAAAAATATAAGTTTGTAAAAATAATAAATGATGAATAAATTGAATAATTTAATCAAGTAGACTGTACAATGAAGGCCAAAAACCTAACTTCCACAGATGAACTCCTAAAATTATGAAACCAATTTTATTAAATAGTTCTTGGAAAGCTATATGCAATTAAAGGTGAGTTTGGGTGATTTGGAGTTTTTATTTGCGAGATATGAGTCTGTGAATTTGAGATTCTGGCTTTTTATTATGTGTATGAAATGTACACTGGGTATTATTTTTATAAAAACTTAATTTTGTAATTTTATTTACATTATTATCTACAACTTTCATGTACAAAGTTTCTTTATTTGATGAATAAATAATTATATACAAAATAGGTGTCAAAAATGCATAAATGAATGAATAACTAAATGAGGTATTTATTGTATACTGGCCCTTATCTCCCCCTACTTTATTCCTTGTCGACCAATTCCATGCTGGCCTTAGTCTCGGGGTTAGGGTCATAAAATATTTGCAATATTTTATTCCTTTTTCTTTTCTTCTCTTTATTCTATAATTTTGGCATTAAAAACCTTATATTATGTACAATAAATACAATAAATAATGAATGCTATTATGAAAAAATTGATGCTATTTACATGCATTTGCTGGGGTTTTTAAGGCCAAAATGATAGAATAAAGGTGATGAAATGGGGATTCATCATGTATTTCCCGTTATTGTTTGACCCATGATAATTGAATAATCACCATATAGTTCGTGTCAGCACAACTCACTTGAATTGGCACACGACTTTTCGTGTAAAAATTACATATTAGCCCTCTCTTTTAATATTTTTCTTATTTTAGTATGTTATATACCATTCTCTTATACTCTAGTCCATGTGAGTAGTTTGTTTAGTTATTTATTAATTATGTCTATTATTTAGCTAATGCTTCTTAAAAATTCCATAAAAATTATCAATGATTCTGGCTAATTCCTTTTGTAATCAGTAATTTTAGTTAAGTAAAATAATTCATTTTATTATTTTTAATAATTCAAAATCCTCTTTATTTCTCTATGTTTTCCATTTTTAATTAATAAAAAATTGAAAATATTTTTGAAAAATTCTACAAAAATGTTGGGAGTGCATGTTTTACTTGCTCTAATTTCTTTACAAATTTCATTTTGAATTTCCTTACAAAAACCAAAAAAATAGCAAAATAATGAAAATATTAAAAATTCGTTAAAATTATAGAAAATTTCAAAAAATGCAAAAAATAGCTCTTTCAAAATCTTTAAAAATTACCTTCATGTTTGTGTATATTTATTTGATTTTTGCTTTTATTTTATTTTAAAAACACATAAATAAACATTTTACTAGTTTTTTATTTGCTTTATTTCCTACTTGTAATTGTTTTAACAACCTTAAAAAATATATAACTAATCAAAAAAGTCATAAAAATAGTACAAAAAATAAAAAACACAAAAATAGTTTTATTTGATTTTTCTGCATGCATTTACAATATTTTAAAATACAAAAAGAGCTTGTTTGTTTACTTATTTTAAATTTTATTTATGTTTTAAAAATGAAAACATATAAAAAATAAAGATTATAAATCACTAAAAATAAAAACTGTATAACATTAAAATCTATAAAAGTTAAAATTGCCATAAAAAATAAAAAAAGATAAAAATCCATAATAGACTAAGAGTTGAAAAAATAAAAAGATTCCCTTTTATTCATTAATATTTCTTTGATTAAATAACCATCATGATTTGTCGCCTCCCTGAGTTCGATCCTATACACTATACCGGTAAATGAATAGCAAATTTCTCTTGGTCAATTCTAATTAATTTTTATTTGCTTGAGAATTAAATAAATTACTATTTTTTGTTGAAGGCTTCTTTGTGTTGCGACGACCACACCTTATGATTAATTTCCATTTAATAAGGTAAAACCCCATTAGAAAGTCTCTTTTCAACAAAGACCTCATATCTTTCAATTTATTATTCATACCTTTGACTTTTATTTTGACTTTCTGGTCAAAGAATAAATCTTTTTGATAACCATTTATACATGATTAATCATCTTTGATCGATCACTCTCCTTTTATGATCGATCATTATTTGAATTGCAATGATTATAGTTATTGCTAGTCAATTTTGATCTATAATCAATCATCTCTTGAGTTTGATCAAACACATAAATCCTCATGATTTATTATTTTATTCTGATCGATCATTTTTTTATGTCAATCTATCATATTCCATTTAAGGAAGATTTTTGAAGTTGATTTCATTTCCAGTTTGTTCACAATGGCTACTTTTTGAGAGCCAAGATCTACAAGACATTAAGACCTATAAATAAGATCTAATACCTCATTCTACAACACACACCAAGAGCAACAAGCTCTTTGTTCTCTGCTTTCCACTCTATACTTTGAGATAAAGATCAAAAAGCTATTTTCTACTGCATTCTTCTTTGCAACATCTTTGGTTCTCTATGATTCATTCTTACGAGCATGCTCCTAGATCATTTTATTTTAAACTCTTAATTATTTATTGCATATTTACTTTGATATTGAGGTTGTTAGGATTATTTCTTGTAAACAATTGAGAATCTCATGTTGTAAATGGTTAGGTTGCCCACATAAGCAACTCAAGATTAGTGGAAGCCTCGTGAGGGTTAGGTTGAAAACGTGACTCGAGAGACTCGTGTTCCAAGTTAAATCCTTGTGTATTTATTGATTATATTATGATTGAAAGTGCTACATAAAATTGTATTTGTTTAGGTTTATTATTTGCAGTGATCCAGATTGTAATTCTGATCCACCAAAACCCTTCGACATGTATCCATGTGGGTTAGATAAACTAACACAATCCACCATATCTTTAGTTGTTAGACTAAAAAATCTAATCGTGAAAGGATAGTAATGAAATGAGTAGGCTTGTATATTATTCTTCTCTCCTCACATTAGACAAGGGATCACTTGTGTGCCAAACACACACACACACACACACACACACACACACCTATTTTTTGATGTATATCAATACGTTCGTCAAGGAGTTTGAATCGTCTACACACGTTTTTACAAGATCGCACTAGGGTGTGCCTTTTACGAGTACCTAATGTACACTTCCACAATTGGCGTGAGCATTTACAATGCAGAGCCATTTTTATTCGTGTGGCTCTTATTTGGTGGCCTATATCAGTGAGAAAAAGCGATATTGTAGCCTACTTCATTTTGTACCAAGTGGACACTCAATGATTGGGAATGCTTATAGTTTCTTCAGGTCTTTTTTTGGAAATGTTCTGGAATTTTGAGCTCTCTTTCTTTTCGAAAAATAAAGGTGCAGGTAGCTCCTCATCTCTTATCAAGTTGGCACGTATTGATCCATAATTCATTTGTTTTAATTACACAAAGACAATTAGGACAAGCCAAGTTAATATAGGGAACATTGTCCCCATACTAGTTTCGTGATGGCACTCAGGTTTCATGAGCTGATTCCATACTACATCCCATCATCATGAATCATATGATTAGGTCTCAATTTAAGCTCTCAAATCTTAGGTCCTTAGGCGAAACAATGATTTATCATCCAATACAAGAAATCGTGCAAGGTGCTAGTCATATTCAGTTTAGGCATAGAGGTTCTACTCATATTATAATACGAATATCCTCAATTCAGGAACTTTGAATACATTAAGTCTAAGATCCCAATGACTGAGAATGACTAAAACTTGAAGTAGAGAGTTCTTTGAATCAAGAAACATGATGTATAGTGAGTCTCGTGTCATATGCAAATAACATGAATAAAACGTTATTAGTGGACTTTTTTTATTGATGTTTTTTTGTTTTTCCAAATTTTGTAGAAAAGTTTTCTGTTCAAAAAGTTTCAATTTTTTCAATAAAATTGTTATACCCCCTATTTTCCTATAGTGTTTACAAAAAGATAGTATTATTTACAAATAAGACAAGATTTTTATAAATTTACAACAATTACAAAAAAACATCTTTTTTACAAGTTAACAAATTTTACACCAATTACACATATTTTACAAACTTGTAAATTATTATACACAATTATATCATATTATCCATATTCTACATAATTTTACATATTTTACTAGTTTTCATTCATATTCCCATATTTTATGAAGTTTATGCATAAATTACATGAAAATACGAGCAATGGATAAAGTGCATATACAATATACTTGTCAGCCCTGTATACTTAGCTTGTGTTATGTCCTCAGAGCACGAATAGAAATGAAGACATAACCCATACTAAGTGTAAAGAGGTGCAAAGAATAAGTATGGAAGGTTGTAATACCATAGCATAGTATCACGTCAAATACTCACAAAATACAAGATTAGATTATAAAAGTGGGGAAAATCTTTCGTTTGAGTATTTTTTGAAATTGGCAATGACTTTAATTGAACCTAAACCGAAAAAATGGTCAACATCAGTTTTTCTCGACAATGGTACTTGGACCTAAGAACATGATGTTATACTTATCTCGCTCTGCCAACTTTGAGATGGGTAAGAGATTAATCCATATTTTTGTGCATTGATTTGGCCTTTCCTATATGACTGAGCCATCATATTCAACAACAATTTCCTCTTAAACTCGTATCTTGTAACTTCAAAAAAAGTCCAAATAAACGTCTTGCCTTCTTAATGACAACATATTTCTACAAATACGATCTCCAGCAGAGTAATGCTATATTAATGGTATAATACAATGCATATGCCGTACGTGCTTGGATGGGCACTACTCAAGTACGTATATAATGGTCCAAATAATAACTGAATGTTGGAAGTTCCCACAAAATACTCTCAATTTTATTTCTCAAATGACGTGATTATAATGTTACGAATTTACCAAGACATGTTAACCCTCTGGATCATAAGAACGGTGTTATCACTTTGTAAGTAGATAACACGAGGAAACCATACTCCTTAAACAACCAGTATGATCACACTTAAAAAAAGAGATTACATGTACAATAACCACAATGATCAACCTTTTTTACATATATGCGTATTAATTCGTCTATACGTGTACACAATACGCTAGCACTTAATTTTGTTCTTCAAAAATTTAGAAATAATTCTCATGCCCAAAGTAATCACTCTTCACTAGCTCCTCCAGCCCATTACTCCAAGCATCATACGGATCGTATTCGTAGATATTCGACGTGCTCGACGTACTCGGAGATGTGTCCATGGGCGCCGCGTCTACTTCGTTCATACCCCATAACAATAAGAAAGTTTGCCGCAGTTAGTGCACTTTCTTCAGAAGCCATAAAGGGGTTCGCTAACATCCATTCACTTTGTTAGAGTACTATAGCATATTCTCTAGTCAACATAGAAGTGCGATTTTGTGTCAGGAGGCGCATTATCGATCATGAGGTATCCAAAAGGAGGCATATCAATGGCACCCAACTATAGGTGCAACACCCAAAGGAAATGACACCTTGTAAGAGGAGCATTGAAATGACTAGGATGCTCTAGTCCGGAATCAATTTTGCGATCATGATTGAACTCAACTCAATTGGGAGAATATTAGGATTATGATTTTTTTTCTCTGTATTCAAAAAATTAAAATATTTATATGGTAAAGTTGGATTCCATGAAATCTTGAAGAGGATCAGACTAGATTCGATCAGATCAGATCGCATTAGGATCTTAATTAATTGAGATTGGTTATTAAAATCAACAAGATTGTATTTGGACATATAAAAAAAGAGGATGGGTGGACTTATCCAATATTGTAATTCAAGAGAAGATAACAAGAGAAAGAGAGAGGGAGAGAAGAGACGAAGAGAGCGAGGGAACACGTAAAGTTATAGTTGTTCTTTTTCTTAGTGAATGTTTTTCTTTGCTAGTCTTGAGAGGAGAGTAACCATCCTCATATTGGATGACTTCTTCTTCACATGCTTCAACGATGGTTGAATACATTAAGTCTAAGATCCCAATGACTAAGAATGATGAAAACTTGAAGTCGAAAGTTCTTTGAATCAAGAAACATGATGTACAATGAGTCTCGTGTCATATGCAAATGACATGAATAAAACGTTATTAGTGGACTTTTTATTGATGTTTTTTTTGTTTTCCAAATTTTGTAGAAAAGTTTTCCGTTCAACAAGTTTCAAATTTTTCAATAAATTTGTTATACCCCCTATTTTCCTATAGTGTTTACAAAAAGATAGTATTATTTACAAATAAGACATTTTTTATAAATTTACAACAATTACAAAAAAATATCTTTTTTACAAGTTTACAAATTTTACAACAATTACACATATTTTACAAACTTGTACATTATTATACACAAATTATATCATATTATCCATATTCTACATAATTTTACATATTTTACTAGTTTTCATTCATATTCCCATATTTTATGAAGTTTATGCATAAATTACATGAAAACACGAGCTATGGATAAAGTGCATATACAATATACATGTCAGCCCTCTATACTTAACTTGTGTTATGTCCTCAGAGAACGAATAGAAATGAAGACATAACTCATACTAAGTGTAAAGAGGTACAAAAAATAAAAATAAGAAGATAATTCTTTTCTTATTGCAGACTCCAATGTTCAAAATGTTCGAGAATAAGAAATCAGTGGGCAATGTGTTCAGAATGAGATTTGTTGGAATTACACAAACATACAGCCGGATACATGATACACGACACCAAAGAAATTAAATAAAAAACAAGGTGCTCATTCGTCAATTTATGGGAAGTAAATATATCCATCATATAATGGTCTTTGTTGTATCAATCTAATGGTTGTTGAAATTTTTGCATAGGTCTAATTTGATTGTTCTCCTTCCTTGTATATTCTATTTTTTAATGCACGTTCTAGAAAGTTTCTATAAGTTAACCAATGACACTAAAATATTGCCCATGAAATACACAAGGAACTATTATCGGAAAGATTATTCCGATTTTTGTTAATATTTAAAAATATCATCTTCAATGTTGTGGTACTTGTGATACCTATTATTTTTATTTGATTCAGTTCCTTTTTTGGTATTTGGGAGTGATAATCGTAGATAATCAATTGTCATGGGAAATATTGACAAAAGTTGGAAGCAGATATCATATATGTTTTAAATATGCCGTAGAAAAAATATTTTTATGGGAAGAAAATCCTTAATTCGTTGCACTTGTAATAATTTATAAAACGACAATATTTGTTCAAGATATTTGCCACTATATATCTCTTTTATTAATGGTTATCATGCAGTTAAGAAATTCTTGAAGATATCAAGATGTAGAGTACGTAAGGATATAGTTATTCCCCGAAGAAACTTCAGGCGAAATTCCCCACTTCATTTACAGCAACGACTTCTTCAACTTCTTCAATTTGTTTCACAGATATAATATATTTATCCACAAATCATACTCGGTATTGATCGGTATGGAATTGTCAACAAACCGGTGGTGGTGATTCATTCTATAGATGGCGTGTGGATCTGGACAATCACGTTAGGTGCCTGTTTTTCTAACGTCATCTGCCATTAAAAATGTCAACCAACTTATTTGGATTTTGAATAGATCAAAACCCTTTTTTTAATCTAATGAATCAGAAGGCGATGAGAACATTATAAGTAGCACTTAAGGAACCATTACTAGCCAAGGCATCCTCATCTTTCGACAAAAAGATAAGGAAATATGGCTAAGATCATCGCCTTGTCCTTTCTTCTTCTATTCGGCATGTCCATGACTTCTGCTCGGATGCTCCAAGGAGGAGGAGGAGGCGGTGGTGGCGGAGGTGGAGGAGGTGCAAATGGTGGTTATGGTTCTGGCTCTGGCTCTGGATACGGTTCCGGCGGTGGATATTATCCAGGATGGGGTGGACCATATTATGGTGGAGGAGGCGGTGGAGGCGGTGGCGGTGGAGGCGGCGGCGGGTTTGGTGGTTACGGCTCTGGCTATGGAAGTGGATCCGGTTCCGGATATGGTAATGGCGGAGGCGGAGGTGGAGGTGGTGGTGGAGGAGGAGGCGGTGGCGGTAACGGAGGTGGCTCAGGTTACGGATCTGGATACGGCTCAGGCTACGGTGGTTATCCTTAATTACGATATGAATATCTTGTTGTTTGATCTATATATTTCTCACTTGTGTTGCAGTGTGTCTTTAAATTATGTACCTTGAAATAAAGTGCTTTTATACTATGTAAGCACAATAATATGGAATGCAATGTTTATGTTTGTGCGAGTGAATATATATTTACACACATACATGAAGCGCAACCACTTGAACTTCAAAGTATAGGATCAGCTGTATATCAATGTGTTTTCGCCTCGTGGAATCGTAACAATTTAGATTTTTTTATCATTAACTCCACGTACAAAAGTAAACAGCAAACAGCAAACGCTCCAAGGAAAAGAGATATATCTTAATTATTTGTCGAATATTATAGGAGAACAATTTCAGGACATATTTTGATGTTAAGATGTCATAAAACATTATTTATCTCAACTTCAAAATAGGAAGCTAGACTAGAATTTTTATCTAAGACAAATTTTGATTATATTCCAATGAAGGCAAATTTTTGTATTAGTTTTAGAATCTGCCACCAGAGCCAAACAACAGTTTTAGATAAATTTCTAACACAGTCAACGTAAGGTAACATAGAACAACTTAGAGATAGTGCATACATGACACAACAAAAGCGTTAATCTAATATTAGTGAGCTTAAAATTATGTAGAAAAACCAAAAAGTAATGTAGAAGGTCTAAAAGCTAAGATTAGTGCCCTCTGTATACGTCTAAACAAGTTTACTAAAGGAAAAAAAGACTAGATAAATTTCTAGGTGCTTCTTATCAATCAAAAAAATATGCTTAGTATGATTATGAACCTTGTAATGAAAGGAAATTTTATACATCTATTATGCACTACGAATCATGTTAAAGTTACCTTACTTCAAGTAGAGTGAAGAAGGATAAAGAGTTGCGTTCCTACTAGGAATCAAGCTAAGAATCCAAAGACCCATAAACAATGGGAATTAAAGAATTTTCTCAATATTTGCTTTGTAGATAATAGGAACATTAGAGATACATTAGAGATATATATCACGAGGTTTGGATATATGAAATCAGAAAGGAGAATCCGTCCAACTAGTAAAATCAACATAGTTAGAGAAACAACCAAAACCAATATATGGTCAAGCACTCTTTCATAGGATATCAAGCACAACAAAAAGACACAAGCTGGTCATGGATAATTGGTGCTACAATCACATGATTGGAGACCCATTTATAAACATAAAACACAAGGAAGATGGGATAGTCACTACTTTCGGTAACAACCATCTCTCTCACTTTAATTGATTCGCTCAGTCTTGTTAATAGTTTGAAATATAACTTGCTAAGTATTTCTTAAATCTTTGACAAAGGTTTTTTTTATGTAAAAGAGGGTGAGCTCCTAAGGTGGGAGTCACCACAATAGTATAATTTCATTAATAAGAAGGGATTTAAGGTACATTACCTGGCCTCCCAAAAGTTTATGAGAGCCCTACAATGAGACACAACATTTTCTGAATAAAGCTTCTGATTCTTAAAAATCAGCTCATTCCTTGCCAGCCAGATAGCCCACAACACCGCAAAAGGTTTTGTAACATCGTCAGTGGAGTTGCCTCCAACCTTTCTAATTGTCTCCCAAAAGCTCGCAAATCCGCCCACGTCTACCCACGGGATCACCATTTCCTTCCAAACCTTCGCCGAAGTCTCACAAGTGAAGAATAGATGTTCTGAGTTCTCCATCTGTTCCCCGCACCTGTCACAAGTCACATCTTGATGACCCAAAATCCTCGCCCTCCTAACCTTGTCACAAAGTTTGTCTCTCCTCAGGCACCAGAGGAAAACCTTTATCCTACTTGGAATCTTGCAAGCCCAAATAATCTTCACATCCTTACACAAGTTGAGATCTTGTCCATTTCCTCCATTTCTTAACTCGCCATATAGCTGCTTGACAGAGAATTTTGTACCCGACCACTCATAATGGTCCCTAAGATGAGAGTAGTCCCTTGGAACAGGAGCGCTACAAAAAGTCGAAGAAGTTCCTCACACCTCATGTCAGAGAGGACCGCTGCAACACTTAATCCCCACTCTCTAGAATTAGTTAGTTCCCGCAAAATGGCCTCCTTCGATGTGGTCATGGCAAAGAGTCTTGGGAACCGCGTCTCAAGAGTCCCCTCCCCCGTCCAATCATCCCTCCAAAATCTGAAGCCTCTCCCATCCCCTAACTTAGGCAATAGCATATATGATACGAGCCTCAAAACCTCTCGTACCCCTTGTCATAGGGGTGATTCAAACCGAGTAGCCCTTGCAATCAGCTCGCCTTTCACCTCATAGATCCTTCTTATCAATCTTGTGGCTAGATCCTCTGATGGTCCCCAAATGCGCAACACCCACTTTGCCCCCAGAGCCCTGTTCATGCATGCCAAATCCCGAACTCCCAACCCCCCCTGATCCTTAGTTCTTGTGATCTCCTCCCATGCCACCAGATGCATTCCTGACTTTTGTTGTTTACCGACCGACCAAAAGAATCTTCTCATTAGCTTCTCTATCTTCTTTCTCAACCCAACTGGCATCATCCTAGTAGAGAAAAAGAAAGTAGGAATGGAGGATAGGTGTTGAAGACGATTTTTCACGGGTCTAAAGTATCCACAAAAGGCGGGGTCATAGTGTCGTTGAGGCGACCCGCAAGAAATCAGATCTTCGAACAACAATTAACCCACAACAAGTAATTCAAGTAATGAAAGTAAATGTGCGGAGTTAAAATTTATTATAACTCTACAACAAAGATGTGTATAGGTGCAAGTATGTGTAGAGGTCGAACACAGGGAGCAGACAGGTAAAACGGGGCAATTAAGCTAAAAAATGTGAATGTGATCAATTTGTCTATCTAAGCTATGTTTTGTGGGTTTTTAATTTTTTAGTTTTTATTTTAATTTTTGATTTTATATTTTTATATTTTGATTTTTAATTTACTGATTTTGTATTTTCTTTTTATATTTTATCATTTCTTTTGTATTTTCTTTTTCTTTTAATAAAGATATAATATATATATAAAGGATATATACACTAGAGATAAGAGAGAGATAAAAATAGGGGAAAATATTTAAAATATAGTAAATAAAATATTTTTCTGATTTTCGTTTTTTCTAATGTTTCTGTCATTTTTTTAGGTTTTTCCTAATTTTTTGGTATTTTGGAAGTCAAAAATACTAGTAAACAGTGAAATAGGTTGCTGGTCGAAATTAAAATGAGGATGAAAAATATTAAACAGTATCTAAAATTCCTCAAATTAATTTTAAACTAAAGACAATAAAATAGGAAAAATATAGAAACTGAAATTGTATTTTTAGGATTTTTGTAGACGTTTTAAGATTTTTAGGAAGATTTTTGGGATTTTATAATTTTTAAGAGTTTTCTTTTGTATTTTTTAGTGATTTTTGGTCTGGAGTCAAAAAATATTCTAACACACAAGATATAATTTTTTTGGAATTTTTCAAAAACGTTTTCTAATTTTTTATGTATTTTCTAATGCAAACAGTGCTGAAAATGCACGTTTTTAAATTTTTATAATTATGAAAATGCAATAAAAATGCAAAAATAAGATATGGCGCAATATTAAAATGCAACAGGAACTTAACGTGATTTTTATGGAATTTTTTAGGCTTTTATAGATGCATGCAATAGATAAAAGAAACAAAAAGAAAAATCACACTGGTAGGGGCATTTTTAAGCAAAACATCCAGGGCATGCATGTAAATTCTCCAGAAAATATAAAAATTTCCTGGGCCAATTATAAATACTCAATGTTTCAATCCCTTCCCCGCAAAATTGCCAGAGACCACGTGTGCGAGACACGTGACCTAGTAGGGCACAATTGCAATTATCGAAAAGCCCAGGGGCAATATTCCAAAATGTCCAGAAAATTATAACTGCGCATGAAAGTTTAGAGACTAAAAGTAAATATACAAAATGCCACGGGGTTCCCTTGCAAAATTGCCAAGTCCCGTGCGTAGCACACGTGACCTGGCAAGGGATCTAAATGGAATATTACAAACAAGAGGGGCTTAGTGCAAATTGTTCGAAAAGTTTAATATAGAAGCGGAAAGTTTGAATATTAGGGAGCAAATAAAAAAAGCAGTCGGGTTTAGTGTGCAAAATTTCCAGACCATGGCACGAACGAACGGTGGGATCTCTCCCACTTAGATACGTGTCGCTCCACTGCGCCCCGACAAAGGTTCGACTTTGATGGCCACGATTAGGTCCTGCGGCAAGGATCAACGGTTGAGGCTTCGCGGGATCTGACGGTTGTTGTACCGCGGCAAGAACTAGGGCTGATCGGACGGCGGAGGGCAGCGTTGGAAGAATAGGGAGGAAGACCCGCTACCGCGAGCTTCCTCCGACGATTGTGCCTCCCGCCGACGATCAACGAATCTTGAAAGTGGACCAAGAACTCCTGCAGGTCTCCTCAGATGACTGGTAGCCTCAAAATCCTCGGGGACAACCGGAGCTCGCCAGTGAGGTCGAAGAAGCCCAAGGCTCCAGGAACCTCAGACGAGGCTCAAAATGGTCCCAGGTCTTTCAATCACACGCGTACTTGCAAGACAAAGTAAAGGGGGTCGCAGGCAGACTATCGCGACCACCCGAGGATGGAAAAATGGCGATGGAGGCGAATTAGGATCTCGTCGGGAGCATGCTCCGGCGAGATGGTAACGAAGGTGACGATTTGAGCAAAAAATGATACGAAGGTTCCTAGATGATTCCTAAGGTTACGACAAGTAAAGAAAATGCGAGAAAATCAAGTAAAATTGACCTCGAAGGCAAGGATGCCCAAGGTGGGATACCTCACGGCAGCACGTCGGAGATGGGGGTGGAACACGCCCTCTGCCCTTACCCGGCCTCGCCTGGGCTGTTGGAGGTCTCCCTATCACCGAGACCAGTCTGGAACAAGTCACGTAAGGCCAAAGCAAGGAGCAAAAGAGGTTCAAAAGGCAATGGAAGATTTGGCGGGGTTTATGAAAAGATGGCGTGACATGTCTCAAAGATCGAGCGAAATCAGAGGATGCAGCGGTCCAATCCTTGATATTAGCATTGGGTGTGCATCATCGATTGTAGAGGAAGAAAAGTCAAGAAGACAACTCGGCAGTTTGATGAAAAAGCTGGCCTCGAAAATTCTGTAAAGGCGGACAAAAAACCATTTCTGACAAGGTCCAGACCTCGGTCAGAGAGTTGACCGAGGTCAACCAACGTAGCTTTCTGGTTGGTCCACGTGGACCAACCAGAAAATTCCTTGGAAAAAAGGATTATAAAATCAATTTAAAATAGTAAACAATTTTATTATTTTTTGGTTATTAAATAAAAATATTTATTATTTTATAAATTATTTTATGGTGATTTTTATTTATTTTTTCGAGATTAATAATTACAAGTTACCATTTATACCCTTTATAGGTATCTATATCTATATATTTTAATATTTTATTTTTATTTTATAAATTTAATTTATTTATTTTTGTTTATTATTTTATAAATTTATAAAATATTTTTATACACTTAAATATATTTTTATTTTATTTTTCTGGAGTGTTTTGTACACTTAATAAAATAGAAGTATAAATTATACAGGTATACTTATAGGTCTTACACCTATGTATTATATATAAGTATTTTATATTTATATTTTATTTAGGTTTTTATTCTGATTATAATGCACATATATATTATAAATAATATTTATAAAATTATAAAAATATAAAATTATAAAAATAATGAATAAATAATAAAATGAATATTTTAATCTGTACAAGTATACAAGTGGGGTCCAAAACTCAACTTTCAAACCGTAACTCCGAAAAATATGAATTCACCTTCATTAAATAGCTTATGATAAATTATATACAATTAAAGTGAGTTTAGTGCATTTTGAGTTTTTATTTGCGAGATACAGGTCTGGGAAATTGGGATTCTAGAATCTTATTCAGATCATAACTTCTTATATGTACATTACTTTTGAGTGAAATAATTTTGTATTTTTCTATACTTAATTATCTACAACTTTTATGTACAAAGTTTCTTTATTTGAGATATAAAAAGTGGAACCAAAAATAGGTCCCAAAATGAATAAAGAATGAATGAAATGAAAGGGATTTTTATTGCATTTTTGGCCCTTATCTCCCCCTACTTTATTCCTTATCGACCTAGTCATTAAGATGCCTAGGTCTCGGGGTTTCGGGTCATAAAATATTTACAATATTTTATTCTTTTTATTTTCTTTTCTTTATTCTATAATTTGGCTTTAAAAACCGCATTTTATACAATATTTACACAGTGATGCATGAATGCTAAAAAAACTAAATTAAGCTTATTTACACGTGTTTACTAGGGTTTTTAAGGCTAAAATGATAGAATAAAGATGATGAAACGTAGATTCATCAACAGGACATGCTTCAGCAAAACAAGCTTACCACCCTTGGATAAGGAAATTGCCTTCCAACAAGCCAGTTTCCCCTCTATCTTCCAGATAACTGCATCCCAGTCTGCCACTCTCAGCTTACCAACCACCAAAGGAAGACCCAGATAGGTAATCGGTAGATCCCCCAACTGGCAGCCAAGCAGCTCTGCAAGTCTGGTCTGTTCTTCATTTTGTAACCCAAAGATGATAACCAATGATTTCTGCAGATTTATCTCCAGCCCAGACATACTACTAACAATGTCTAGCAACTGAGCCGCTCTACTAATCATTTCATCTGTCCCGTCTAGAAAAAGCATTGTGTCATCAGTGTATTGCAGTAAGGGCACGGATATGTCATCCAGCCGAAAACCTTCACACCAGCCACCATCAACCGCCTATCTGAACATGACCGCAATGCATCTGCAACAAGAACAAAAAGCATGGGTGCTAGAGGACATCCATGCTGCACTCCTCTCTGTGGCTGGAAGAATCCCCCCTCTAGCCGCCCATTCACTAAGACCGAGAGGTAAGATGTAGTGATACATCTCTTCATCCAAGAAATCCAGTCTTCTGGGAACCCTCTTCTTCTCAGTGACGTCCAAAGGAAGCACCAGTCCACACAGTCATAAGCTTTTGCAAAGTCAATCTTCCACAATACACCCTTTGCTCCACTGCATCTCCACTGTAAGCAAATCTCTGATGCCACTACCAAGCCATATGCCATTTGTCAACCAGGAATGAACGTGGATTGGCTCTCCAGAAAAATCGACTCCAAGACCCCCCTGAGCCTATTTGACAACACTTTTGCCACAATGAGGTAGATCCCATTCGATAGCGCAACTGGTCTGAAATCATCAACTCTTGACGGGTGATCTTTGTTCGGCAGCAAAAATAACATTGCCCTATTAACCTTCGCGAACCCCATGTTCCCTTCTCTAAACTCTTCTAGCACCTCTAGGATCTCAGCCTTCAGAAGGTCCCAAAACTCTTTGTAAAAAAATACCGGGAATCCATCAGGGCCCGGTGCTCCTTCCGCATTTAGACCCCAGACTGCCCTCTTCACCTCGGCCTCTGAGAATGGAGCCACCAGCTCCTCTGCCTGCCATGGTGCTAGAGACTTCACCCCCTCCCCAGCCAACCCCACCCATCCCCCCGCCTCCTCCGCGTCATATCCACAAAGTGATCTCTGATAGCACTATCAATTTGCGCCTCCCCAGAGATCCTCAACCCTCCCACTTGAAGTTCTTGAATGTGATTCTTTCTCCTCCTGCTAGAAGCCATAATGTGAAAGAATCTTGTATTAGCATCCCCTTCACCCAACCACTTCTGCCTGGACTTTTGTCTCCATTCTGTCTCTTCTTTCTTATCTTCCATCAAAATGACTTCCAAAAGCTTGGATCTCTCCATTATCTCCTCCTAATCCAACCCTCTCAGATCATCCAACCCATCCAGACGAACCACCCCTTTCTGCGCCTCTCCTCTCAACTCCCTTCTCTTCATTCTTACCTCTCTCCTAAACCCCATCAAGAAAGACTTGAGCAGTGCCAGTTTAGACGCAACTCGACTCACCGTCGAACCCACTGGACTCCATCCCTTCCATAGGTCTGCCACCAACTCTTTGAACCCATCTTCCAACAACCAAGACCGCTAAAATCGAAAGAAGAACCTGCTTCTTGCCTCTTCACCATAGGACCAGATAATGGGTGTGTGATCAGAGTGAGCACGTTGTAGTGCCCACGCTCGCGAAAGTGGGAACTTTTCCACCCCCTCCATGGAAAGTAGGAACCTGTCCAATCTCGACCTCTACCTAGTATTACGCCATGTAAAAGTACACCCTGATGCATCCAAAATTGTTAATCCCAAAGAATGCACCAACTCCAATAACTCTGCCGATCCAACATCTCTCCCGCCTCCTCCCCGAGGGCGATCATCTGGTAGCAACGTAATGTTGAAATCCCCTCCTACAAGCCACACACCATCAACATGTTCTGAGTACATATGTGCCAAATCCGCTGCTAAGAGACCTCTCCCATTACCATTGGGCCCGTAAACATTTGTCACCGTAAATAAGAATCCATCCACTCGACGCTTGAGTCGAACTGATATTGAAAAAGAGGACCTCCACTCGGCAACCACCTCAAAGTCATCCTTCCTCCATCCTGTGAGCATCCCTCCCACCACTCCATGCGCTTCCATCTCTGCGGACTCAAAGTCTCGGCCAAATCTTAGATCACGACCCACCTCTACGAAACTGCAAGACATCTTCGTCTCTTGCAATAAGAAGATGTCTGCCTTGCCATCACGGATCACCTTCAAGCACTTTTCAGGCCATCCCAGACTCCTCACATTCCAAGAAAGTATCTTCATTGAGTAACCAAAGGATTCGTCTTAGGCGGGTGTGATTGCACCACCCCCAAACATTATGGAAAGCCTCAGTCTAGTGGACTAAACCGACTTGGCTTTCCCCAAGGTGAGCCTCCAACTGCTTGTGGCTGAGAAGAGGTCGTCGGCTGCTCTGCTTCCATCATGACCTCTACCCTTCGTCTCCTTCTAGTTACCTTCAAAGGATCCTTTTTTTCTATGCATACGCCAGCCCTTGGGCCCCCGCAGGCCGACAAAGAGGCCACTACTTTAGACTGCAACCCCAAATACCCATCTCTCCAAGCCACCACCTACTTGTTTTACTCCTGATTGCATAGTCTTATGTACCCCCTCTTCCTCCAGCCCCCCGGTATCATACATCGCCATTCTCCCCGAGCCAGAAACCACCAATGCCTCCGCCAACCCCTCCGCCAATTCCTCTGACCTCCTGAGCTTCCGAGCCAGGCTCCGTCACCCCCCACTTCCTCCGAGCCTACGCGCCTTTCTATCTTCCGAGCCCCCAAGGCCCCCAAGCTTTGAAGTCAAATCCATTGCTCCCCGACCATCCGAACCGACTTCCACCAACTCCTCTACCAACCCCTCCACAATCAACTCTGGTCCCCCCTCTTCAAACCCCTCCGAGCTAGACCCTCCCACACAACCACTACCATTCTCCCCCTCCAGCCCCTTCGAGTCCCCTGCCAGACCAACCAGCTCAATGCACTTCTGGGGGACTGCCACCACAGCCCCAAGGGAGAAGGAATCCCCCTCCCCTTCTCGTTGCACACTCCTCAGGCCACCAACCCCGCAAGGCACAGTCCCCCTACCCTCTGGGACCGCCTCTTGGGTCCTGTCGCATGCCTCTGCGTCCAGTTCGGCACTCGGACCGGAGCAACAATCCCCTAGATAAACAGCCTCGGAAATTCCATTAGTGCCCTCCTGTAGCGCTTCAACCTGTGTTTCCACTTCTGGAGTAACGACCCAAACATTAGAACCCGGGCCAATGTCTGCGACATCTTCCAGATCAGCTTCAAAATATGTACCCGCCAGGTCCCATACAATTGAGCTATTAATGTCATTCTCAACAATATTCACAGCTGGCGATTTTCCTTTGCCAATCTCCACGGGAATAGGAAACGTGAGTCCATGCTTTGCACTTGAATTTGAAACAACTTGCCTTTGCCATTGCGTAGGAAAAGGACACATGATTTCAGGCTTTGCAATTAAATTTGAATCAACTTGCCTTTGCCATTGCGCAGGAATAGGAAACATCCCCATTGAATTTTGTTTTTTCCTTGAATGTGAACCGTCATGCCTTCCGCGCGAGATTCTCGGCATTGGTTTTGGGTTGCGAGGAAACATTGCAGCTTCCCTTAAATAACCTTCGCCAGCCAGCACCACCGCCACTCGACGTTCCGAAGACTCTTTGCGAAGGTTGACCTCACGAATCACTACCTCCCTGGGTAAGCCACAGGGCTCGTTCGTTGCCACCTCGATGTCCAGAACCTCGCTGCGATATCGAATTCTTTTCCACCCCAGCATCGATGGACTGAAGTTCCGCACCCGGACCACCAAATCCGTCTCTTTCCATGCCTCCCTGCCATCCGACTCGATTCCAAAGACTGGGATCACTACTTTAAGGATCTCTCGCATGTTCTCTAAGCCTCTCCATACCAGGGGTATACCCCGCACCGAGTTCATTTGTCGCAAATCCAAACGCCCATGTAGAATACCTGGGCGCCTGATGAATGTCAAATTCGCCTCTTTAATTATCGATAATTGTCGTAGTATAGGAGGCAAATTCGGTTCAGTAAAAACCACAAGGACACAGCTACCTAATCAATTTATCGAATTTTGATTCATGAAGCACATATGTGAATTATTCTCAATTTCAGGTCTACATGATGAACTATGCAATTTAAAATGCAATACTATGATGCATGCAATTTTTAGTTGGTTTTTATACAATTATAAGAGGATGCAAGAAAATAATGCACGAGAATTTACAAGCAGACTAAAGATTACAAATATACCCTAAAAATTATGAGCAACAGAATAGAATTGGAAATCAGTGTCATTTTAATCACAATATTAAAAACAGCCATGAAATCAGATCAAGGACAAGGGAGCAAGGTCAACATCTATCACAAAAAATTCACTTCATTTAAAATAGTGGCAGATGAGAAAATTAAACATGTTGTGATGTAGAGGACAAAACAAGGATCAAAACGACACTAAAATCATGCAATTTGGACCTACGATGCTCAAGTTATGAAGAAAACAATGTAGGGGCATAATTGTAATAAAAATGCAAGAAACATAAATGATAAATAATACATTTAGGTCCCTAAAGGGACCTAAATGTAAATATAGAAAATCGTCTGGGCCCTGATGTAATTTCTCCAATGCGTGTGGGCCTTTGTGCAAATATAGAAACTCGGTAGGGCCACCCTGTAAATAACCCAGGCGCACACGTGAGGCACGCGCCTGGGGACCAAACTGTAATTCTTGTAAGATCCAGGGTCCTTCATGCAAATTTACCAGACCCTCACGTGCGCCACATGTGAGAAGACTGGGCTCGGGAGGTGCCCTCAGGTTCGGGACACGTGGCTGCTTCGTGAGACTCAGGGAGAGGTTCGATGGGACCCGAGCCCATAAGTCTGGAGGATAGGCTCGGGTGCCACGTGTCATCTTCATGGCCGTCTGATCGAAATGATCGGACGGTATCTGTATCGTCTCCTTCCGTCGCGGATCCACCGGAGGAGGCGGGGCTCCGGCGTGCCTTATAAAGCTCCGCCGAGCTCCGAGGGGTCGCCTGATGATCGGGGAGGGTTGCTGATCCCCTGGCAAGGTTCGTGGAGACCAGGTGGAGCTCCGCCGACGTCAGGAGTGGCGAGATGGAGCTTGATCGTCGGATGAGAAATTCGAGACCGGCGGGAAGGCGCGAGCTCCGACCATTGAGGATACCTGCAAATGTTATTCATAGCCGAAGCTGTGCAAGTGCTTTTGTGGATGAGTGATGATCCAAAAAATCACCCGAACAACTAAGGGCAGATAAAAATAGAACTAAGTCGTTGCGATCTCAGTCGCTCGAGAAATCAATCGGATCAATCAAGAAAATAGGGATCAGACCACCAAACAGAGATAAAAATTGAATAAAATCAATAGTGGCCATGGCTATTAGATTAGCCCGGTATAGCAACCAGGGTCGGACTCAGGGAGCACGTGATGGCCTTGCGGCCTACGAAGTAGTCAACAATAGTGAAAAATAAAAGAAAATACTTTTTGGTGGATTTTTAATGTTTTTATTTTTTTTTTGATTTTTAGATAATGAAGAAAATAGCAAAAACAAGGGAACAAGCAACTTCACACAATTATTTAACTACTCAAAAATCACCCAAAAATTCAAACAAAAGTGTTTTTATGTTTTTTTATATTTTTTGTGTTTTTGGTTAATTTTTGGTGTTTTCTGATTTTTAGGAAATTTTATAAAAATCAAACAAGGCTGAAAAATGAAGGCACTGTCCAGTCAGACTTGGAGGGCCAAATTAAAATGCAAAATGGCCCTATCAAGGTCTGAAGGTAATTTTCCTGTAAAGTAGAAAATACAAGGAAAAATTAGGCACTGGAATTATTAATTTTTGATTTCTCAATTATTTATTAGAATTTTTATAAGGTTTTAAAGGTTTTTCAATTTTTATATTTTCTATGTGTCCAAAAATGACCAAAACTGGTCCGAAAAACAAACAATATCTAATTTTTTGTAATTTTTAAAGGTGTTTTAATATTTTTTGTGATTTTTAGAATTGGACAGTAAGAAAAATGCTTGTTTTTTGAGTTTTTAAAAATAATGAAAAGTGTCAAAAATGTCTCCAAAAATTAGAGAAAATTTTACACCATGGCAGGAGCCATGTATCCAATTTTCATCAAATTTGGAGTCGATTTGCTATTTTATTAAAATCAAACATAAAGGCACTGTGCATAGGGACCTGAATACAATTAAAATAGATTCCAGGGGGTCCGGTGCAAATTCTCCAAGAATTCACGCACAAGGCGCGTGACCTGGGCACTCAGGGACCAATTTGCAAGAAAACTTAAGTCCTTAGACTAAATAGTAACACGTACTAAAAGTCCAGGGGCTAAAGTGTAAATTACCCACGAAATAAGGCACATGCACAATTAAAACACTCATAGGGGTATTTCTGCAAATATCAAAAACATAATTTCATTCAATAACATATCAGAACTACAGCCCAAATAATGCAAATATCCCAGAAAGTCACGTGATGATGCACGTGTTCCACATAGACAGGGGTATAAATGTAAATAAAACAAGCATGAGGTCTTAAGTGCAAAATGTCCAAAATAAAAACAACTTAACTAAATATTTACAGGACTAAAATGTAAATGACAAAGCAGGAGGGGCCTAAGTGAAATTGCCCCTTATTATGATCCAATGGATGAGGTGATGCCACATAGCTGATCGGACGGTGGAAGATCGATGGCACCTCAACGAAGGAACGCGGGCTGGATCGATCGGCTGAGGAGAGGCCACGTGGTGTATCCAACGGCTGCAAGGGGCCTGCCCTTCAACGAAGGACCTCGGCGATGATCGAACGGTGGAAGGCTCGCCACGTGGGAGATCGGACGTCGACGGTGTGCTGTGGCTAACCCTTGGCGATCGAATGATCCTCGTCTATCCTCCACTAATCGGACGGTTGGGGATGCTCCTGGTGTGAACGGCTATGATCTGAACTGGAGTTGGAGGATGATCGGACGGCAGCGGAGAATGCTCGATGAAATCGATGCCGGCGAAGTTCGTCGGGCTCGTGCGCGTACAAGGGAGCTCCTCGGAGGCTGCTGAAGATCAGAGAAGATGCGTCTGGGCCTCCCACGTCTGATGGACCCCTCCGATGGTGCAGCGGAGCTCCGGAGAGCTCAGGCGGCACCGACGGAGGAGGAGCTGCTTCTCCTGACTGTCCGAGCCCTCAGATGGGCTTGAATGGACCTACAAAGCAATGCAACGAACTCCTGGGTCGAGGGCAAAGTGCCTCGACCCAGTTAGGGGTGGTGAAGGTGATATGTGCGTCGGGACGAAGGGGCTCCGGCGAAGCAACAGCAGAGGAACCCCAATCCCAGTTCCTTTGCGAACTGGGTTGAATGATTGGGCGGAGAAGGTGCGCAGGGGAAAGGCGGAGATAATGGGTGACTCCGATGATCGAAACGAGGGCGAGGGTGGTCGGAATCAAAGATGGTCGGTGACGGGTCGATTTGGGCGAAACGCGAAATTAGGGAAATGGAGAAGGAAAGAAGGCTACCTACTGGATGCTGTCGACTGTGGAAGAGCTGGGGATGCTCCAGGTCCTAGACTCGAGGGCCGTCGGTGCCCGAGGCTCGAGCACCACCTCTAGGCGGCGTACGGCGGCGCAAAGTTGCCGGATCGATGGCTCGTCCACTCCCTCCTCGCTGCGACACAGCCGGAAGCAAGCTGTCACTCTCGTGGTGGCTGTGGAGGTCCTAGGGTGGAATGAAATGATCCAAGGATGCGAGAAAATGGAGGCGGAGCTCAGGCTATATACGAGTGCAGGTCCGAGAAGAAGAGGTCGAGCAGGGTTCCACGAAGCGCGGATCCCAACGCGGATGAGCGGGCGTGGATCTCGGATGCACGAGGAAGAAGGAGAGCCCGGGGTTTGCGGATATGGGCGTCGGATCGAGTGTAGAGAATTTTGAGAAATCGGGTCGCGGGCTCGGATCCGGGGCTCAGTGGTCCAGGGGGGAGTTGATCGGGGGGTCAACATCCCCCGTGGACCAATCAGAACAGGCCACCTCAGAAATATTTGGAAATTCAAAATAAAATACTAAATGGCCGATTTAGGAAAACTTTAAACATGAAAAATGTTTTTTTTTCTTTTAAACTATTTTTTTGTGATTTTTAATTAATTTTTCGAAATAAAAATAAGGTATTTACAATATAGTACTATATATAGGTATATATACAATATTGATTTTTAATTAATTATTTTTATGCATTTTTATTCCGATTTTATATTTTATTTATTTATAGCATAAAATTAGGAATAAAAAGATATTTTTATTTTTTTATTATTTATTTACAAGGGTAAAATAAATATATATATACATTTATATACATGGTATATATACAAAGTTCTTTTTGATTTTTATTTTTGTTCTTTTTATTTAATTTTTGTTTTTATGGTTTTTATTTTATTTATTTACACCATGAAATGTAGAATATATACAATTTTTTATGGAAATTAATTTATTTATTTATAAGGCTAAATAAATATAAGTGTGGGTTTATATACATGGTGAATATGTACAAGGAAGATTATTTTTATTTTTCTTTTTAATTTTCTACTTTTTATTGTGATTTTTGTATTTACAAATATTTACAAATATATACAGGCTCATTTTATTCTATTTTTAGAGGAAAATATTTTTATTATATTTAGAGGTGTATGTACACATGAGCTCCCTTATCTCTCTCTACTTTGGCTTTTATGCGGTCAGGCCCATGCTGAGCCCTCCCTTGGGATTAGGTTGCTCAATATTTATTCTAAATATCTCCCTCTTTTTCTTTTAATTCTTTTTTCTTTTATTTTTGCACAAAACATGCGAATTATTAATTTTTACACAATGCATGGTTTTAATAATTATTTGTATTTACAAGAATATACATGTATTTGCAAAGGTTTTTGTAGCTAAAATATAAGAATAAAGAGTGGTGAATGGGTATTCATCACCCCCCTATACTTAACTTTGCTAGTCCCTTAGCAAACACTTATTTGAAAAAGAAATGAAAAAGAGAAAGAAAAAGAAAAAGAGGAGAATATACATGGATTAAGGCTGATTATTAAACTCGCCTTCAAAATTGAAATATGGAGCTCGATCAGATCTTTGGATTATTAATGTGTCGGAACCTTATTTGGACTTAAGCTTAAAACTCAACAGCCTCTAAGTTCAACCAATCTATGGACAAGACTTCTCAATAAACCAGATCAGAACAAGTCTACATACACAAACTCTAATGCCCATGAATCTTTCCATGCGGCGTAAGTGATATGTAGCTCCCCACCTCAGAAGTAACAAAGAAACAACCTCCCCTAACCTGGTAACTCTAATGCCTCGGTCTAGCAACTCTTTCCTCGAGAAGCGGGGTATTCCCTTCTAAGTTCAAGTGCAACCGGCTCAAGAAGAGGGGGAAGAAGATGAAGAATGGAACATGGCCAGTGTAGCCACGTATCCCTGGGAGCCCAACCAGTGTAGCTAAGTCTCCCGCTGCAAGCTTCATGAGATGTAACATGTATACCATAAGCTTTTGCTTTATTTGACTATATACACTCCGGTGGGATTATTAACATTTCAATCCGACCCACCACTTTTTTGGTGTTCTTTTCTTTTTGCACATTTTTTTCATGTGCAACTGTACAACATATCTACATGGTGCAGCATATATACAAGGAGTTTTTTCTCTTGAGCCAGTAGACTATCCCTCTTTTGAAGCTTTATTGCAACCCACAACTACTGTCTTTAGACTTCATCACCACCAGACCAAGTTGAGACGCACTTCCTTCACTAGAAGAAGAAGAGAGGTTCCGCCTAGAAGTACTACCCTCATATGCTACCCCAAGCCAAAGGAAACTGCCTCCTCACCACCTCATCCGTGGAGATCTATGTGTGAAGTGCTGGTGCAAGTCAAGCCATTGTCTCTAAGAGTCATGCGTGTGTTGTTAAGTGCTCTACTTAGGCTCATCAAGATGACATATGCTCATAGCCTAGTGGACTCGAAGAATTAAGTCCCAATGGACCTGAAAAGCCTTAACCCTATGCCCTATAAGGTTCCTCTTAGAATTGGGTGGATTAAGATCTTAATCAAGCTCCATTTCCCAATTTAATTCCAGGCTAGTTTAAATGTCAACTATGATCCAGGAAAAACTATACAAGTATTTACAAAGATGTTATTTACAAATATTTACAAATATGCAAAATTTTTGAAAAATGTTTTGAAACCATGAATGTATGCATGAATGCAAGTTTTGCAAAATATTTACAAACATTTACACAAGGTTTTTGCAAACTTTTTATTTTCAAAACATTTTGGAAAAATTTTGTACTATATACATAATTTTGATATACACATATTTACAAATCCTTTATACAAATCATTTTACAATCATTTGTACAAAAATAATGTGTATTAATAAATAGGTATGTGCAAAATGAATGTTATATACAAGGGAGAAAAAATTTAATTTTTATGGGTTTTTAGCCATTTTTATTTTAGTCATACACTCACACAAAGTACGAGTTATGGCTAAAGTATATATGAAATATATACACACCCCCCTATACTTAGCTTGAACGATGTCCTCAGAGTGATCAAGAGCGATGAAGAAGACATAACCCGTGCTTAGTATAGGGAAGTGAAAAGGAATGGCTAGATACAGAGGACCATCTCATCTCAAATGGGCACAGGGCTCATTGGATAATTTCCCTATATATATATATATATAAAGATAGATGTGTGTGTTGCATTTTAATTCAAACTAGCCCTAAATCCATTTCATATCTAATATGTATCGATCTATATGTATAAATATCCAACTCAATTTTCTCATTTCCATCTATTTATTCATATTCATTTAACTTTTTTGTATCTTTAATAAATAAAAACTATCAATACAAAAGAGTTAAACACTTAACATATATAAAACTTTAATATTATCTATATATTGCACATTTTTATGAATCGACATATTACACGATCTCGCTCTATTTCCTCTATTTATGAAAATCTTGTATACATTTATAAACAACTTAAGATTTACCATGTCCAAGATATGGGTACCCATTGGGTACATGGGTATCCGACGAGTATATGGGTACCCGCTAAAAATTACCCATTTAATAAATGGGCGGGTATGGGTAGTGATATTATAAACGGGTATGGATTTGGGAATAGCAATACCCGCCCCAAACCCGACCCGCTGACATCCCTAGATGTGAGTCAAGAGACCACATCTCACGCAAAGTGAATAGGGGCAACATCAACGACCTGCGGCTCATGATCTAGAAATGGCTTGAGCCGCTGGCCGTTCACTCGAAAGGTACTCTCAGAAGACAACTCAGATATGTCAATACTCCCATTGTCGTGTACCTCTCTCACAAGATAAGGTCCCTTCCATTTGCTCTGTAGCTTCCCTGGAAATAGACGAAGCCTAGCATCAAACAGCCATACTCTCTGTCCAGGATCAAAATGCTTGTGGCTGATATGAGAATCATGCCACTCTTTCACTCTCTCCTTATACTGTAGGCTGTTTGAGAAGGCGGTATCACGAAGCTCCTCCAGGGCTGCTAACTCTTCCCTCCTCTGGTCTTCTACATTATCTGGATCCAAAATAATATCTGTAACTGCCCAAAGTGACATGTGCCTCAACTCAACTGATAAATGGCACGGCTTGCCCTAAACGAGGCGAAAGGGAGATGTGTCCAATGGTGTCTTGAAAGACGTCCTATATGCCCACAAGATCGAGTCCAAAAGCTGTGACCAATCCTTGCGGTCAGGGCGGACGACTTTTTGCAAAATAGTCTTGATCTCCCTGTTCGACACCTCGGTTAGACCATTCATCTGTTGATGGTATGGAGTGGCAACTCGATGGTCTATGTCGAACTCGCTAGCAAGGGCCTTTACCTGGTCGTTGATGAAATGAGACCACCCCATCTAAAATCAATACTCGAGGTACCCCGAACCGTGTAATGTTGTGCTTCCTCAAAAATCTGCAAACTGTCCTGGCATCTGCGGTTCGGGCGGGAATGGCCTCAACCCAATGACTCACATAATCAACGGCCAACAGAATGTACTCAAATCCCTGACTCTTAGGGAATGGACCCATGAAATCGATGCCCCATGCGTCAAAAACCTCACAGAAGTGTATGGGATGCATCAGCATCATATCACGCTGTCCACAAGTGCCCATCCTCTGACAGTCAGTACACCTCTTCACGAACTCATCAGAGTCCTTGAAGAGGGTAGGCCACCATAGGCCGGATTGGAGCACTTTCTGTGTCGTTCTCCTCCTTGAGTGATGTCCTCCTGCCTCAAGCTTGTGGCAGTAAGTGAGGACGCTGTGATGCTCCTCCTGAGGAATGCACCTACGCCAGATACTATCCCCTCCCTCATGGTAAAGGATGGGATCCTCCCAATGGTAAAACTTGGCCTTCGCGAGGAAGGTCTCAAGTTTCTGTCTGGGCCAATCTTGTGGAACTTTCTTAGCAACAAGAAAGTTCACAATATCGGCGTACCATGGGAGTGAGGCGATAGCAAGGATCGCCTCATCTGGAAAGATCTCACAAATAGGGTCAATCTGCTCAGAATCCTCAAGATACTCCAATCAGGAGAGATGATCCGCCACCACATTCTTGACTCCAGGCTTATCCTTAATCTCTATGCCAAACTCCTGGAGTAGAAGGATCCATCTAGTCAGTCTGGCCTTGGCATCCTTCTTTGCCATGAGGTACCTGATGGCGGTATGATCTGTGTATAAAGTCACTCTAGATCCAATAATGTACGATCTGAACTTATCTAGGGTGAAGACTACGGCTAGCATCTCCTTCTCTGTGATTGTGTAGTTCCGCTGCGTGGAATCCAATGTGCGGCTAGCGTAGTGGATAGCAAATGGGACTTCATCCCTCCTCTGTCCTAGCACAGCCTCTACGGCAAAATCGGAGGCGTCCGTCATGATCTCGAATCGGAAGAATCCGAGTGTATGCGGCCAAATCTTCCTGGGAGAATGATAACTCTCTCTCACAAACTGGATCTGGAGAAGGCTGCTCAACTAAATTGTCTCTGCTCTGCTTGGCATCTACCTCCTTCCTATCTGCAGGCTCAGTGGAAGTCAGATCTGGTATGTAATCATCAAACTCTGCCCAGTCAAAGCCTGACTCCGAGGGATCTGTGTCATCCAAGGTGGCCTCAGTACCACCATCATGACAAAAGTCAGTCTCGCGGTCGAGAACCGGCTCTGCTGCCTCAAAAGTATCCTGGACCAGGAATGTGCTCTCCAAGCTATCCTCTGCTGTCATCTTTGCATCAGCGGAATCTGAAAGTGAGAGGATGGCATGTGCGTCAGGATCTGCCCAAACTACCTCATCATCGATAATCACAAAGTCGTAGTCCTGGTGGATGTCTGGCCCGGCATCTGTCATTTGCTCTGTATCTGAAGTAATCTCTGAGCATGATCTGTCTCTGGCTCTGCTGTCCTCGACCGTCTCTATGAAGTAATCTCTGAGCATGATCTGTCTCTGGCACTGTTGTCCTCGACCGTCTCTATGTGTACACTCTCATCCTCGACGCGAAAGTATACCTTCCCGCTATCATGATCGGCCACTGCCTTGGTTGTGGACAAGAACGGGCGACCTAGAATGATGGGGGTATCGGTCACTGACTCAGGGATCTCCATGTCCAACATTACGAAGTCCACGAGGAATTGCAGGTCCTGAATCGTGACGACAACGTCTCTAAGCAACCCCTTCGGCCTCTTGACAGATCGATCAGCATACTGAAGGACTGTCCTGCTCTGTCTAAGAGTGCCCAACTCGAAACGGTCGAGAAGGGCTGCCAGAAGTAGGTTGATCGACGATCCGCTGTCTAATAGAGTACGGTCGAACCTCTGCTCACTGATATGGCATCTGACATAAGGGGCTCCTGAATCTGGCCTCTTGGCCGACAGACGATTCTGGATCGCGAAACAAGTGGCTCTCGTCAGCACATGAATCTCTGAGTGGTGGTTCCTCCTCTTCCTCCTAACAGTGGTCTTGCCTCTAAGCGAACGCTGGAGTAGAGGAATGTGCTGCAAAGCCTCCTGAAGAGTCAGCTGAATGTGAAACCGATCTATCATCTGCTGGTTGAACTCTTCCTGCTGCCTCTTTTTTGGATTTTCATTTTTCTTCCCCTTCCCCATCTGAAGGGCTCTAGGGAAGGGGATCACAGGGTCCTTCTCAGATGAAGGGCTAGGAAAGGGTCTAGACGGCTCGACGGCCGGATCCACACATACATCATGCACCACAGTGGGACCAGAAGAAAACAAACCCTTTCCTTTATTCACAGAAATGTTCCGAGATACATCAGTAACAGGAAAAACAACATGAATCTCAGAAGAACTGGTGGCATCAGCACCACCCTCGGCTGGAAGACTCGCGGTCTCAGTACCGCGCTCTGGCTCGACAAAATGGGTGGCCTCAGTACCACCTCCTCCAACTGGTGAAATGGCGGCCTCAGTACCGCCGATGGGATCAACATCCGTGGTGGCGTCAGTACCACCGTCATAATTTCTAGCGGCCTCAGTACCGCTCTCCTCCTCGTCTAGCTCTCTGGAAGTATCTGCGTGATGTAGCTCAGACGAGTCACCGCCTGCTGGCATCCTACCACTCCTAAGTGTGACAAAGTCAGTATCAAAAAGATATGCAGACATATCACCAAAAGTATCACTCGGAGTGGCATACTCAGTACAAACTACCTGCTCAGACTTCCTCTTGAGGTTGTTCGGATTGGGCTCTATTTTGGCAGGGATGGCGGCCTTCCCTCTCACAATGTCCCGCATCTCCTGACGGAACTCATCCATCTCCTGTTGAAAGGTAGCCTACTGATCTGTGAGGATGCGGTCTATGTCATCCAAGGCAGGGTTCTCATCGGATGACCCATGAGAACCTGACGGTTAGCCTCTCTGATAATGAGGCTGATGCTGCTGGTGCTACTGTGGGTGAGAGGGGTAAGACTGTGGATGCTGCTGCTGATGAGGCTGCTCACGCCTCCAAGACTGTCCCTACTGATGGGGACGAGGACCATACTGCTGTGACTGCTGCTGTTGTTGCTGGGTATATGCTGGGGGCTGCTGCTGCTGGTGATCCCTCTGATGGCTGTACTGGCCACCCTGTGCTGACGGTTGCTGCTGGGGCTGGGCACCTCCGGCCGCCCAACGGAATCCGGGATGGTCTCGTGGGATACCGGGCTTGGGGCGGTCGTACCAAATCCCGTTGACATCCATCAACGGCTCTAAATCGTAAGGGTCTGGCGAGAGTATTGCCATAGGCTGATCCGACTGGTATACCACCATCTGAGTGTCAGCAGATGGTGGTGCCTGGTAGGTGAGTTGCGGCTGCTGGTAAGGCTCCGCCTGTACAAGATGGACCTGTCTAGGCTGCTGGTGGGAGCAGGAGCACTGGGACGAGCTACTGTTGCTACTCGGATCGTCTCGTTCCTGAAGACGAGGCTGTGAAGCCGTCTGTGCCTCCTGGAGACACATGAGCTGTGTCTTTAGGTCACTCAGAGTCTGTGCCATCTGCTCCATCTGCGTGATGCTCTGGCACTACTTCTTCTCTATAATCTCCATCCGGTCCAGCTTCTCGCTGATGATCCCCATGTCTGCAGCTGTGGACTCGGCCTGTGCTGCGGCTACCACTGACGAACTGGATGGACCAGCGTCGACCCGTACTATCCTCTGGTACTGCACGGTCTGTGGCTACTGGGGTCTGCCCTGTGTGTACAATCGGGTCTGGGACATCACCATGTAGTTCTCGGCCATCTCCTCGTAGATGGCCCAGACCTGATCGTGATCCTTGGCGAAGTAAGACCCTCCACAAGAAGCATTCACCAAGCCCTGAAGCTCTGGTGTCAGCCCGCTGAAAAAGCTCTGAACAAGGTTCAGCTTGGAAATGTCATGGTGCGGGCATCTGTCTGTCACCTCTCTGAACCTCTCCCATGCCTCGTGAAACTGCTCGTTAGGGAGCATGGAGAAGTTGCTGATCAGGGCTCTAGCGACGTTCGTCCGCCCGAGTGGATAGTACTTGTGCAAGTACTCAGCGCGGAGCTGCTCCTAGGTGTAAACGAACTTCCCCAAGTGCTTCAGCCAGGTGGCTGCTCTGTCTGCTAAGGAGAAGGGAAAGGCAATCATCTGTATGGTATCCTGGTCCACCTGACGATCGTGGACAGTGCTGCAAATCATCTCGAACTCCTGAAGGTGGAGATGGGGCTCCTCAGTAGCCAGCCCATGAAACCGGGGTAGAAGCTGAAGTGTATTCGGGGGGAACTTGAAGTCCCCCACGATCGCTGGTAGTACCACCCAACGGTGCGTCAAAGTCGATCCGAGGTTGTGATTTTCCTGCATCGGTCTCGGAGGTCATGCTCCTGCTGTTGCGGCTGCTGCTGCGGCTGCTGTCACGGCTGCTGTGGCCGCTGCGGCGGCTGCCGCATCATCGGGTCCTCCCCCTGGGCTGTAGTTCTCGCGGTCGGCTCTCATATGCTCAAGCTCTCGCCTCATCTCTATCATAAAGGCTCCCTGATCCCTCAACTACTGCTGCACTGAGTCTAGGGAGGCGATCAGGGTGGAGTTGATCGCACCCTGGACCAAGACAAAATGCTCCTGCTGCGGACCTCTGGTGTGATCATCACTACTGCCGGCCATAGTCTCTGCAAAATCAAAACATCCAAACTCAGGTGCCGATAAATCATCTCTCTGTCTCTCCTCTAGCACTGGTATCTCAGTCTCAGAAGAAGAAGGGTGGTCGAGGGGGAACAGGGCGGAGTCGTACTCGGGTTCGGAGAGCGGGTCTGAGCTCCCACGAACCGACCTAGATGAGTGGACTGGAGTGCTAAAAAGCGGTGCAACCAGAGGCTGCCTAAGAGACCTCCTGCCCATCATCGTGATCTGGTGAGTAGTGCGGATGAGATTTGGTAACAACTATGATCACAAGCAAACCCCCGATTCACCAACGCAACGCGAGCTGAAGACCGTAAAGGCTCGGTCAATTATCTTGTTAATCTTATTTTGGTGATCAGTCAGGATAGCAAAGCGATTACGTGACATGTTGGGTTACTCGATATTTTCTCAACCGACTGTCTCGTACAGAAATAGCTGGTAATCAGTCGAGAAAAATATCGGATGGCTTTACCTAGGGTGTGGGGTCACTCTCTCGCGCAAGCAAACCAGACAATGAGGGGGTTGCTCTCCCCAAGACAAATTTTTAAGTGAGGTGTCTTTTAGGGTCGATAGTGTTAGCAGTCCCAAATTTTATTGTTTTTCTTTTTTAAGTATTTTTCATTTATCAAACAAATCGCCTAACGAATTTTTCGGTTCTCCTGGATATTAAGTCCAAAACAGGGGGGAGAAGACGAAAAAGCCGATGCGCGATGAAATCAATGATGCATGCAGAGTAAGAAATGCGTACCTGACTCCAGCAGTCTACATGCAAGATGATCTGTGTAGAATTGAAAGACAGTAAATAAACTACCTAAATGGTGCAGGCGGAAAATCGAGTCCCTAAACAGCAGTGCTACTCGAAAGAACCACTAGCTGACCACCAGCCTCCAATCCAGAGAGTTTGGTCTAGACCCACTCCTCCTCTTCTCGACAGATCGAGTTCAGGAGTAGCGCTTGACGGGGTGGGCTCGCGGGGTGTAGGCTCGAAGGTAGTGAATCAACTATTTTATTATCTTTTTATTTTTTGTCCAATTACCGATCTATAGATGCAGGCAGATATATTAGGGTATTTGGATCCTAATTATTACGTCACAGTCAAGCAGAAAATCCTACGGCTAGGGGCTCGAAAATCCACGAGAAACCGGAAAATGTAGCAAGGGAAACAAATCCGCGTAAAAGCCGCGAAAAACCGAGGGGTCCCTCGAGCACACCGGTGCTCGGCGAAACAGACCCCGAAAGTCTAAGTCTCTGTCTCTGGTCCCTGTATTATTACAACAGTTCAAATAAATGATGGAAAATAAATCTAATCTAATCCCTGCGGCTATTCCACAGCTCCTGTACTCCTGCTCGGCTCCTCGCGCTCTCCTACGGCTCTTTAGAGAAGAGAGCAGCCTCCGACTCTCGCGGTTGCTACGGCTTCCGAAGAAAGCAGCCTCGGTCCTCGGGCCCTCGCAAGAAAACAAGCAGAGTGTATCAGACAAGGTTATTTGAATAATTAAGCAAATAAATGATATATATATAAAATATGCACAAAAGCCGCGGAAAAGAAAACCGCGGGAAAAATCAACTACGACTACAAAGACGTGCTCCGCGATGACCCGAAAAATCACCCGAACAACTAAGGGTAGATAAAAATAGAGCTAAGGTCGTTGTGACCTCAGTCGCTCGAGAAATCAATCGGATCAATCAAGAAAATAGCGATCAGACCACCAAACAGAGATAAAAATCGAATAAAATCAATAGTGGCCCTGTCTATTAGGTTAGCCTGGTATAGCGACCAAGGTCGGACTCAGGGAGCACGTGATGGTCTTGCGGCCTACGAAGTAGTCAAAAATAGTGAAAAATAAAAGAAAATGCTTTTTGGTGGATTTTTAATGTTTTTTTATTTTTAGATAATGAAGAAAATAGCAAAAACAAGGGAACAAGCAAATTCACACAATTATTTAACTACTCAAAAATCACCCAAAAATTCAAACAAAAGTGTTTTTATATTTTTTATATTTTTTATATTTTTCTGTGTCTTTGATTAATTTTTGGTGTTTTCTGATTTTTAGGGAATTTTATAAAAATCAAACAAGGCTGAAAAATGAAGGCACTGTCCAGTCAGACTTGGAAGGTTAAATTAAAATGCAAAATGACCCTATCAAGGTTTGAAGTAATTTTCTTGTAAAGTAGAAAATACAAGGAAAATTAGGCACTGGAATTATTAATTTTATATTTTTCAATTATTTATTAGAATTTTTATAAGGTTTTCAAGATTTCTCAATTTTTATATTTTCTTTGTGTCCAAAAATGACCAAAATTGGTCAGAAAATCAAACACAGCAAAACAAATAATATCTAATTTTTTTGTAATTTTAAAGGTGTTTTAATATTTTTTATGATTTTTAGAACTAGACATTAAGAAAAATGCTTGTTTTTAAATTTTTAAAAATAATGAAAAGTGTCAAAAAATTAGAGAAAATTTTACACCGTGGCAGGAGCCATGTGTCCAATTTTCATCAAATTTGGAGTCGATTTGCTATTTTATTAAAATCAAACACAAAGGCATTGTGCACAGGGACCTGAATGCAATTAAAATAAGTTCCAGGGGGTCCGGTGTAAATTCTCCAAGAATTCACGCGCAAGGTGCGTGACCTGGGCACTCAGGGACCAATTTGAAAGAAAACTTAAGTCCATGGACTAAATAGTTACACGTACTAAAAGTCCAGGGGCGAAAGTGTAAATTACCCACGAAATAAGGCACATGCACAATTAAAACTCTCACAGGGGCATTTCTGCAAATATCAAAAACATAATTTCATTCAATAACATATCATAACTACAGCCCAAATAATGCAAATATCCCAGAAAGTCACGTGATGATGCACATGTTCCACGTAGATAGGGGTATAAATGCAAATAAAACAAGCAGGAGGTCCTAAGTGCGAAATATCCAAAATAAAAACAACTTAACTAAATATTTACAGGACTAAAACGTAAATGACAAAGCAGGAGGGGCCTAAGTGAAATTACCCCTTATTATGATCCAATGGCTGAGGTGATGCCACGTAGCTGATCGGACGGTGGAAGATCGATGGCACCTCAACGAAGGAACGCGGGCCGGATCGATCGGCTGAGGAGAGGCCACGTGGTGTATCCAACGGCTGCAAGGGGCCTGCCCTTCAATGAAGGACCTCGGCGATGATCGAACGGTGGAAGGCTCGCCACGTGGGAGATCGGACGTCGACGGTGTGCTGTGGCTAACCCTTGGCGATCGGATGGTCCTCGTCTATCCTCCACTGATCGGACGGTCGGGGCTGCTCCTGGCGTGAACGGCTACGATCTGAACTGGAGATGGAGGATGATCGGACGGTTGCGGAGGATGCTCGATGAACTCGACGCCGTCGAAGTTCGCTGGGCTCGTGCGCGTACGGGGGAGCTCCTCGGAGGCTGCTGAAGATCGGAGAAGATGCGCCTGGGCCTCCCGCGTCTGATGGACCCCTCCGATGGTGCAACGGAGCTCCGGAGAGCTCAGGCGGCACCGGCGGAGGAGGATCTGCTGCTCCTGACTTTCCGAGCCCTCAGATGGGCTTGGATGGACCTGCAAAGCAAAGCAACAAACTCCTGGATCGAGGGAAAAGTGCCTCGACCCGGTTAGGGGTGGTGAAGGTGATCTGTGCATCGGGGCGAATGGGCTCCGGCGAAGCGACGGCGGAGGAACCCCAATCCTAGTTCCTTTACGAACTGAGTTGAATGATTGGGCGGAGAAGGTGCGTGGGGGAAAGGCGGAGATGATGGGTGACTCCGACGATCGAAACGAGGGCGAGGGTGGTCGGAATCAAAGATGGTCGGTGACGGGTCGATTTGGGCGAAATGCGAAATTAGGGAAATGGAGAAGGAAAGAAGGCTACCTACTGGATGTTGTCGACTGTGGAAGAGCTGGGGATGCTCCAGGTCCTAGCCTCGAGGGCCGTTGGTGCCCGAGGCTCGAGCACCGCCTCTAGGCGGCGCACGGTGGCGTAAAGTCGCCGGATCGATGGCTCGTCCACTCCCTCCTCGCTGCGACACGGCCGGAAGCAAGCTGTAACTCTCGCGGTGGCTGTGGAGGTCCTAGGGTGGAATGAAATGATCCAAGGATGCGAGAAAACTGAGGCGAAGCTCAGGCTATATACGAGTGCAGGTCCGAGAAGAAGAGGTCGGGCAGGGTTCCACGAAGCGTGGATCCCAACGCGGATGAGCAGGCGTGGATCTCGGATGCACAAGGAAGAAGGAGAGCCCGGGGTTTGCGGATATGGGCGTCGGATCGAGTGTAGAGAATTTTGAGAAATCGGGTCGCGGGCTCGGATCCGGGGCTCAGTGGCCCGGGGGGGAGTTGACCGGGGGGTCAACATCCCCCGTGGACCAATCAGAACAGGCCACCTCAGAAATATTTGGAAATTCAAAATAAAATACTAAATGGTCGATTTAGGAAAAACTTAACACATGAAAAATGTTTATTTTCTTTTAAACTATTTTTTTGTGATTTTTAATTAATTTTTTGAAATAAAAATAAGGTATTTACAATATAGTACTATATATAGGTATATATACAATATTGATTTTTTATTTTTGATTTTTAATTAATTATTTTTGTGCATTTTTATTCCCATTTTATATTTTATTTATTTATAGCATAAAATTAGGAATAAAAAGATATTTTTAATTTATTTTTATTATTTATTTACGAGGGTAAAATAAAAAGATATATCCATTTATATGCATGGTATATATACAAAGTTCTTTTTGGTTTTTATTTTTGTTCTTTTTATTTAATTTTTGTTTTTATGGTTTTTATTTTATTTATTTACAAAATCAAATGTAGAATATATACAAATTTTTATGGAAATTAATTTATTTGTTTATATGGCTAAATAAATATAAGTGTGGGTTTATATACATGGTGAATATGTACAAGGAAGATTATTTTTATTTTTCTTTTTAATTTTCTACTTTTTATTGTGATTTTTGTATTTACAAATATTTACAAATATATACAGGCCCATTTTATTCTATTTTTACAGGAAAATATTTTTATTATATTTACAGGTGTATGTACACATGAGCTCCCTTATCTCTCTCTACTTTGGCTTTTATGCGGTCAGGCCCATGCTGAGCCCTTCCTTGGGATTAGGTTGCTCAATATTTATTCTAAATATCTCCCTCTTTTTCTTTTAATTCTTTATTCTTTTATTTTTGCACAAAAACATGGGAATTATTAGTTTTTACACAATGCATTCTTTTTGGTAATTATTTGTATTTACAAGAATATACATGTATTTGCAAAGGTTTTTGTAGCTAAAATATAAGAATAAAGAGTGATGAATGGGTATTCATCAATGAGTGAAGGCCTCGGCGGTGTCGGGAGGCGGTGGCCTTGGAGTTCTTCTCCGACGAAGCAGGGGAAGAAGTCGGTCGACGCGGAGGTGGTTCTGGAGAAGAGGAGGGTGGTTGGCGAGGATGCTGGTGGTTGGGCAGAGCTAATGAGATGGTCGGATGGAGGTGGACGATGTTGTAGCGGATAGAAAAATTAGGAGAAAAGAAGGAAAAGGCATCACCTTGCTAGAGCAAGGTGTTCGTGGCTGTAGTGATCTGGGCTGAGGTCTTTTGGACCTCGGGGGTTGTCGCACGACGAGGGCGATCAGCCTTGGTGCTCAGCGACACCTAGAGGCAACCGCGACATGGCCAGAGGCCATGGATCACACCCGGGTGGCGCGACCATGATCGCCTCGATCAGACCGCCCTCCGCTGTCACCGGAGGGCGGAGGAAGCTAGGGCGAACCACCGTGAAGTGGTGGATTGGCTGCTCAGCGTGGATGGAAGGTGGTTTTATAGGAGGTGCAGCCGGGAGTTACGTGAGAGAGAGGCATTTTTGCATGGAGGTTTTGATGGCTGGGAGTGATGGCGAGGAATGAATGGGGTTACGCGAGGGAAGTGGATGATCGGGCTACGTGGGGCGACCGTTAGGCGAGGGCTAACATGGTAGGGGGCGAGGCGTTACGAGGGGGAATGGGCAGAGCTGGAGGTAGACGATGGGCAGTGGCCATTGGATCGCTAGATCCAACGGCTTGGATGAGGGCTCCAGTGGAGGGTTTTGATTCGATCTTTGGATATGATCCAGCGGTGGAGATCGTTACGTGGATGAATGGATATGATGCGATCAGGGGAAGATCCAATGGTGGGAGAAAAAGGAAAGGTGTGGTATGTGGATAGGCGTTGGATGGTATGGCAATCAGACGGCTATGAAGGAGGTGCGACGTGGCATGCGGGAGACCGTAGGATAGGGATAGGATCGGAGGGTTGAGATAAAAGAGAGACGTGGAGCAATGAGGGACGTTGGATGGAGGAAAGATCGGATGGCTGGCATTTAGGCGCTAGGTAACGGAGGAGATTTAATCTGGGAGATGGATCCGATGGCTGGGGATGAGGCGGCGATGGAGGGCTCAGATGAAGGCGGGGCGGAGTGGATCCAACGGCCCTGATGGGCGCCGGGTGGCAGAAGGGGAAGCGAGCCACGTGGGCGGCCCAGAGGGGCGCCACGTGGCCCAATAAAAAAATTCAGAAATGTAAATATAACGAAAAATACAAAAGAAATAGTTAGAGGCAAAATTAGGAAAAAGTCAAAACATGAAAGTTGCTCGTCTCGACGAGATCTACAACTTTCATGTTGGAGAAAAAGTCAAAAGAGTCATTTGTACAAAAAGTATTTTTAGGGGGACAAAAAACACCGATTTTTATTTTTGATTTGTTTTTGTATTTTTTTAGTCTTTTTAAAGGTCAATGATTTATACCTAATTTTTAGGGGTTTTTTATGATAAAATAAATACAAGAAAAATAAGAAGAATTAAATACAATAATTTAAGGGTAAATTATACACAATATGATACAAGATAAAAATAGAGAATTAATGATGATTTTATTGGATTAATTAAGATAGGGGTTATAAGAGATTTTTAGCATGATGAATACGAGATTCATCATCCCCTATACTTAAACCATGCTCATCCTCGAGCATCAAAAGAATGAAGGAGTCAGATTAATTCCTGACAGTGCAAGTGAAGATTTCAAGGCTCAATCTTTTGAAGACCCTTAATTTAAGAGATCCTAAAATTCTGGGTTTATCCATGCCCTAGTCAGAAGGAATCTAACTTCTCTAATTATCAGACTCTCTTTTTGTACATATAATATAAGGATATGAACTTAAGTGTACTGCATTTCATGAGAGTCACGTCGAGGCATCACTCAAAGTTCCAGTCCAAAGGACTCTCCTCTAGATCCATCCTCAATTCTAGGGAATAAGTCTATTCTTGCTTTAGTCAACCGTCTCATTAGTTTGTCGGACTTGAAAGTGTAGATGGACAGCCAGATGATGGAGGGCATGGGGCTGTATCTATTTTTCTCTCCCTCACATTGGAACAAGGGGCCTCTCGAGTGCCTTTTTACTCAACACATAAATTTTTATATTGTTGACCAATGTGTCCATCAAGAGAGTTGGAGTCGTCTGCATTTGTTTTTCTGGGAGTACACCGGGGTATGTCTCTTTTGAGTATCTAAGATACCTTCGACACCCATACTTGTAGCATTTACGATGCAGAGCCCTTTTTCGGTGTGAGCCTGAATCCTGGTCCTAATTAGTGCTTTGGTCCAAGTGGACACTTTAAAAAAATGTTTGGGAGCGCTTGCCATTGGTGGAAGCTCATTATAATTTGACTTGGATGATAGAGCTTTTCTTTGACGTTTCATTGCTTGTGTTGGCTAGCTCCACTGCTTTTACCAAAAGTTGGCTTACACTGATCAACAATATTCATTAAGTTTAATCACACCCTGGCACTTTTGGTAAATATCAAAGAGATAGCGTATGAATCTTGTTCACATACTGGCTAGGGTTTTGCTAACACTCAGGTTTCTTGAAGCCTTCATTAACTTTATCCCATCCTCAAATATCATCAGATCGGGTCCAAACTCAAATCTCTAGTCCTCATTCCTCAAGTGATATCTCAACTCATCTCATCAATCATGCAGTTGTGGAAGTGACTGTGCTGATCATATTATTTTTTAAAGGTAGAGATGAAGAGTGCAATATAGCGCTCAAATCTTTCAAACTAGGGAAGTGTGGATAATTAAGTTTAAAAACCCTAGTGACTAAGGCATGTTAACTCAGAATTCCAAGATCGCAGAAATCCAGTGTCCTCAAAATCCTCAAGCCTTGAGTGAGTGTGAATATGTCAGGAATATACCAACTCCTTGGTTAGTGATTTTTTTGTGTGATTTTTGACTTTTGCAGATTTTTATGGGTTTTAATTTTCAATTTTTTTAGAAGATACAATGACTGGCCCAGGCTCAAATGAATAAAAGTATCTACTCTCAGCCAGTATGGGTGTAAGTACGAGCCGATAAACGGGCACGTGATCCTTAAGGACGGAGCCAAATGCGGTGTCCTTTAAACCGCCCACTCTACTAAGGGAGATCGAAGTTCCCTCACTGAAAGTGTCTACTTAGCCTAGTAGTCATAGTCTAATTCCAAGAAGGGTTTTAAAATATATTTTTTTGAAAAGGAGTATTTACAAAAATTAATCCCTCAATTTTTAAGAAAATAATTTACATGGTTTTTACAAAACTCAGTTCACAAGTTTACCAAAACCAGCCCGAAAACAAAATTTAAAAAGTTTTAAAAACACGAGCTAAGGCTAAAGTAGATATACAATGGTATACGGTATACCCCCCCTATACTTAAATTTTGCTATGTCCTCATCGCACAAGTGCCATGAAGCCAAGGCTCGATCAAATATAAGGTGATATAGCAGAACTGAGGATGAGGATCCCCCATACTCAGGTCGAATTCGACCTAAGTACAAGAAGACAGTACGAGGGAGGGATGAGCAGGCAGGTTCCCCCAATACTTAGGCTACAAATAGCCTAAGTAAGGTCTGAATTAGGGGGGTTGAACTATGATATAAGGGTAAGGGGGGGTTCGTTCAATATACAGAGAGAGAGCGAGAGATTGTGAAAATTACAGAGGGAAGGGAGATGGGGTGGGGTGTGTGTGTGTGCAAATGTGTGTGTGTGGGGGGGGGGGGGGTAGATCATCAAGTGATCTACTCTTTTTTCCCTTTTTTTACAACATGCAAGAACTGGAAATAAATATGCGAATGCAAGTTTTTTTACATTATGCAATTGCAGGCTCCCAGAATTTCTTCACATATTCTTTTGTGGCCTCTTCAGCAGAAGCTCCCGACTTCATGCCTCCATGAAGATCAAGCATCCTCGATTTTCATGGGCCCTGCCACAAAAAGAGAATTAAAACACAGAGAAATTAAATCTGCAGATATGATGCAAAAATGATGCATGAAATGAGGACCTAAAAATTTGAAATTAATCAACAAAGAAAAAAAAATTCAATAATTAAGTTAAGCCGTGTCCCCGTCAATGGTGCCATTTGATGAACGTCAAATTCGCCTCTTTAATTATCGGTAATTGTCGTAGTATAGGAGGCAAATTCGGTCAGCAAAAACCACAATCCTTTGAATGATGTGGAGTATTTATACTTGGCAAGTCTACCAAGTTCGAACGCAAGGACACAGCTACCTAATCAATTTATCGAATTTTGATTCATGAAGCACATGTGTGAATTATTCTCAATTTTAAGTCCACATGATGAACTATGCAATTAAAATGCATTACTACGATGCATGTAATTTTTAGTTGGTTATTATGCAATTATAAGAGAATCCAAGAAAATAATGGACGAGAATTTATAAACAGACTAAAGATTAAAAATATACCCTTAAAAACTATGAGCAACAGAATAGAATTGGAAATCAGTGTCATTTTAGTCACAATATTTAAAACAGCCATGAAATCAGAGCAAGGACAAGGGAGCAAGATCAACATCTATCACAAAAAATTCACTTCATTTAAAACAGTGGCAGATGAGAAAAATAAACAAGATGTGATGTAGAGGACAAAACAAGGATCAAAACGACACTAAAATCATGCAATTTGGACCTATGATGCTCAAATTATGAAGAAAACAATGCAGGGGCATAATTGTAATAAAAATGCAAGAAAATAAACGATAAATATTACATTTAGGTCCCTATAGGACCTAAATGTAAATATTGAAAACCGCCTGGGCCCTGATGTAATTTCTTCAATGCACGAGGGCCTTTGTGCAAATATAGAAACTCGGCAGGGCCTCCTGTAAATAACCCAGGCACGCACGTGAGGCACGCGCCTGGGGACCAAACTGTAATTCTTGGAAGATCCAAGGTCCTTCATGCAAATTTCCCATACCCTCACGTGCGTCGCACGTGAGGAGCCTGGGCTCGGGAGGTGCCCTCAGGTTCGGGACACGTGGCTGCTTCGGGAGACTCGGGGCGAGGTTCGGTGGGACCCGAGCCTATAGGTCTGGAGGATAGGCTCGGGTGCCATGTGTCGTCTTCATGGTCGTCTGATCGAAACGATCGGACGGTATCTGTATCGTCTCCTTCCGTCGCGGATCCACTAGAGGAGGCAGGGCTCCGGCGTGCCTTATAAAACTCCGTCGAGCTCCGAGGGGTCGCCTGATAATCGAGGAGGGTTGATGATCCCCTGGTGAGGTTTGTGGAGACTAGGTGGAGCTCCGCGATGTCAGGAGTGGCGAGATGGAGCTCGGTCATCGGAGGAGAAATTCGAGACCGACGGGAAGGCGCGAGCTCCAACCATTGAGGATACCTGCAAATGTTATTTAGAGCCAAAGCTATGCGAGTGCTTTTGTGGATGAGTGAAGGCCTCAGTGGTGACGGGAGGTGGTGGCCTTCGAGTTCTTCTCCGACAAAGTAGGGGAAGAAGTGGGTCGATGCGGAGGTGGTTCGGGAGAAGAGGAGGGTGGTTGGAGAGGATGATGGTGGTTGGGCGGAGCTAATGAGATGGTCAGATGGAGGTGGACGATGTTGTAGCGGATAGAAAAATTAGGAGAAAAGAAGGAAAAGGCATCACCTTGCCTAAGCAAGGTGTTCGTGGCCGTAGTGATCTGGGCTGAGGTCTTTTGGACCTCGGGGGTCGTCGCACAACGAGGGCGATCAGCCTCGATGTTCAGCGGTGCCCGGAGGTAACCGCAACATGGCCGGAGGCCATGGATCACACCAGGGTGGCGTGGCCATGATCGCCTCGACCAAACCGCCCTCCGCTGTCACCGGAGGGCGGAGGAAGCTAGGGTGAACCCCCGTGAAGTGGTGGATCGACTGCTCGGCGTGGATGGAAGGTGGTTTTATAGGAGGCGCAGCCGGGAGTTACGTGAGAGAGAGGCATTTTTGCATGGAGGTTTTGATAGCTGGGAGTGATGGCGAGGAATGAAGGGGGATACGCGAGGGAAGTGGACGATCGGGCTACGCGAGGCGACCGTTAGGTGGAGGAGAAGTGGCTGGAGGCGAGGGCTAAAAAAGGAAGGGGCATGGTGTTACGAGGGGGAATGGGCGAAGCTGGAGGTAGACGATGGGCAGTGGCCATTGAATCACTAGATCCAACGACCTGGATGAGGGCGCCAATTGAGGGTTTTGATTCGATCTTCGGATATGATCCAACGGTCGATATTATGGCGCGGATGAATGGATATGATATGATCAGGGGAAGATCCAATGGTGGGAGAAAAAGGAAAGGCGTGGCATGCGGATAGGCGTTGGATGGTATGGCGATCGGACGGCTATGGAGGAGGTGCGACGTGGCGTGCGGGAGGCCGTAGGATAGGGATAGGATCGGAGGGTTGAGATAAAAGGGCGACGTGGAGCAATGAGGGACGTTGTATGGAGGAAAGATCGGATGGCTGGCATTTAGGCACTAGGCAACGGCAGAGATTTTATCTGGAGCTGGATCCGACGGCTGGGGATGAGGTGGCGATGGAGGGCTCAGATGAAGGCAGGGCGGAGTGGATCCAACGGCCCTGATGGGTGCCGGGTGGCATAAGGGGAAGCGGGCCACGTGGGCGTCCCAAAGGGCACCACGTGGCCCAATCAAAAAATTCAGAAATGTAAATATAAAGAAAAATACAAAAGAAATAGTTAGAGGCAAAATTAGGAAAAAAATCTAAACATGAAAGTTGCTCGTCTCGATGAGATCTACAACTTTCATGTTGGAGAAAAAGTCAAAAGAGGTTATTTGTACAAAAAGTATTTTTGGGGGTACTTTTAGGTTGATAAAAGCACCGATTTTTTTATTTGTTTTTGTATTTTTTAGTCTTTTTAAAGGTCAATGATTTATACCTAATTTTTAGGGGGTTTTTATGATAAAATAAATACAAGAAAAATAAGAGGAATTAAATACAATAATTTAAGGGTAAATTATACACAGTATGATATAAGATAAAAATAGAGAATTAATGGTGATTTTATTGGATTAATTAAGACAGGGGTTTTAATAAGAGATTTTTAGCATGATGAATACGAGATTCATCAGCCCTGCCATCGGATGAGGGTCTGCTTGCTCTCGCTCAGGCATATTAGTGCCTTCGATTCACGCTCTCACAGGTCACGTGCCAATACCCGCCACTGATCTAGCCTCGCAACATCCTCCACAGCTTTACCTCTTGTCACCACATCCACGTCCGACGTGCCAAGAAACAGGGTCTGAGCCCCGCCTCCTTTGCCGATTAGCACCTCACCTTGCCGTTCCGCCTCCTTTACGTACCCATGAGTGCAATTCCTCGCTCTGTGCGCAAAACTAAGACATCGGAAGCAGCGCATGGGCTTACGACAAGATGCCGCCCAATGCTAGTGCGACCCGCATCGGAAGCAACCCTTGCCAAAGGGTGCGTCCCTTCGATTCTGGCGTTTATCCTGGCATTGATCGCCAGGACGATCTCCCCTCCCTGGTTACCTCCAGGACTCTGGGAGCTTCTCCGGCCACCGTCGCTTCAAACGAACGAGCACCCAAGGTGCATTGTCATTGCCTCTCCGGCACTCGCTCTCTCTCTCTCACTCTCGCTCGCTCATCCCTCTCTCAGTCCCTTTGACAAAGGTTTGGAAATTACTTTTTCTAAAAAACTATTTTGAAGCAGTAAATAGGGACATACAAGAAGTTTTTTAAATATGAGATGGCACAAAAGCATATATACACTTGCTTTTGATGAGTATTCATCACTAGATTGCTATATTTCTGACTAGCTGTACAAGAATAGCCACATGCATCAATGGTTAGTTCATATTCATACTAACTTACAAATAGCATTTCAAACACAAAAAAATTAAGGAACTTCCCATGATATCATATAAGAATGACCATGTGTCTTCAGCATGCGAATTAGGAAAGCTACCCAAAGTATCCTTTATGAGAAAAAAGTTCATTTAGCACTACTTGACCTATAGAACTTTTGCACTTGAGTTTATTTTAAACTATAAAATCATGAAGCTTAAGTGAAAATAGTCATTTCCTTGCGATTGTAGAAAGATACCCATGATATATTATGAAACATTACAAGAAGGTATATTGTAAGGGATGCCAATTAAGGAAGACCAAAGAAAATCATCCCCTTGACCCTAGAGGGAATGATCGCTACTCAACTATCTACAATACATCATACAAGGGATGTTCAAGTATTCCCATCCCTTCTCTAGGAAATGTACAAATGCCAACGTGACTATCTTCCATTGCATCCTTAGTGGAAAATTCTTACACCCACCACATTTAAAATAAAGGAAACAATCAGGGATGATCTTCAACGATCATCCTATTCCTCTTGCCCAACCACGATATAGTTCTAAGAGGACTAAGATACTATAGGAGATGGTTTTAACCATCCCTTGAAGACTCGTGTGCATGTACCTTCTTAATAAAGAACATTACTGGGATGGTTTAGATGACTGTCCCTTCTACCGCATTTCCATTATAATGGTAAGATGGTAACTATCCCTTATGTTATTTCCAGGGATGAAGATCGTTGTTACCATCCCCTCTAGATCAATTGGCGCTAATTAAATAAAAAATGTTTCTTAAAGGGATTGTTTCACTAACAACCATTCTCAATTGTTTGCACTTGGGTGGTGAACCCTCATTTCATCGCCTTTATTCTTTGATTTTGACCTTCAAACCCGAGCTAAATGCATGTATATAATATTAATTTGCCAAAATAAATACTCTATAAGTTGTACAAAATACTGTAGAAAAATACTATATAAATACCTTATTTATTACCAAAATAAAAGAATAAAGAAAAGAAAAGAAAAATAAATGGAACACCATAGGTGTTGAGTGACCCTACCCGCAAGACTCAGACATCATGATGACTTAGTCGACAAGGAATAAAATAAGGGGAGATAGGGTGACGAATTGTACATAAAATAGTTAGAAAACCCTATAATTACCTTTTGGGGGCTATTTTAATCTTTATTATTTACTCATAAAATCATTAAACTTTGCATGGAATTTGTAGATAAAAATACAAATAAAAATACAAATTGATTTCATAGAAAAATAATATACATTGTACCTTTATACTCTAAATAAAAAGCCAAAACCTAAATTTTTCAAACCCGTATCTCCTCCATAAAATTCAAAAAGTATTAAAATCACATTTAATTGTATATGACTTTTAATAAGCTATTTAATGGAGGTAGTTTGAATTAGTTTGGATTTAAAGTGTGAAAGTTAGATTTTAGGCCATTATTGTATAGTTTACATGAATAAAATATTAATTTTACTAATTCTTTATTATCTTTATATTTTTTATTTTATAAATGTTATTTATTATAAATTTATATACTTATAATAGAATAAAAATATAAAAATTAAAAAAATAAAATACTATATAATAATACGTAGATGAAATACCTATACTTATACCTATATATTATATACCTATACTTTTTTAAGTGTGCATATTATATCAGAAAGACAGAATAAAAATATATTTAAGTGTATTGAAATAAGTTATAAATATATAAAATATGTGTATAAAATAATAAAATATAAAACACAAAAGAAAAATAAAATACATAAAATATAGATGAATATACCTATATTCATACTTGTAAAAGTATCATACAATAAAATACTTCAAAAAATAAATAAAAATAAGTATTAAGTACTACATACAATTAGAAATATTTTTTATGTTTTAATAAAAATTATTATTTAAATTTAATTCTATTTTATATTCATTTTCCAATCTATTTTTGCCTTGAAATTTCCTGATTGGTCTACGTGGACCAACAGGGTGCAAGTACTCATTGACATAGGTCAATTGTACCTCGTCTCTTCTGACTTCTGTCAGAACTTCACAAGGCCCTGACTTTGCCAATTTCTCCTCGCCTCTACCTTCATCCTCTGACCTCGAGCCTTCCACCCCCACTATAGCCACTTCGTCCCTCTTCCACACTAATCCTAGAATCTTCACCATCCCCCTCACCATTTCATGCTATATCATCACGAAACCCCTCAGAAAATTGCCTATAAATACATCATCTCCATCTTTTGCCTTTCGATCCCTCTTCGAGCTTCTTAACCCACAAATCAACCCCTGGAATCGTGTCACGGTGACAGCAAGGAGCTGCTAGTGATTTACAACGAGGAGGAGGTGTGGTGTAGGTGATCCACCATCTCTGATGGAGCACCATCGTGAGTTTCAGTTATCGGACCTTCAGGCCGACGGAGCCCCATTTCCTGTTATTTCTAATAATACCTGATGACACGCCTGACAACTCGAGTTGAGTATCGAATAATGAAGGGTCATTGTGACCCGAATCACCAAGCATAATCAACGAGAAAAATATATTAATAACTTTAAAGATCGACAATCAATGAAATATAAGCGGTTTTCTCTATTTAATTTACCTGGTATAGCGACCAGGGTCGAACACAAGGAGTACGATTTAAAAACTTTGTAGTCAAATTTCGAAAATAAAATTTTTAATGGTTTTTTATTCTTCAATTTTTTTAAGTTTCAGATTAGGAATAATATGCACCAAGGGATAAAAATACACACATCACACTCTTTTTGTATTTTTCAAAATATCCAAAAATTCTCAGAAAATTATAAAAAATATATTTTTGTATTTCCAGTTTTTGAAATAATTTTATAATTTTTCCAAATTTTTCTGATAGTTTTTCAATTTTACAAAAATTAAACAGTGGAAATACAGGTAAACAGTGCACAACCAAGAGTATTTTGTAACTTAAAAATACTTTAAGTATCCAAAACTCCTGAAACTTATTTTTATGCTAAAATACAATAAAATATCTACAAATAGAGAGTAGAATCAGAATTTTTGGATTTTTCTATAGGTTTATATGATTTTTTCAAGATTTTCAGTATTTTGCTATTTTTAAGAGTTTTCTAAATGTTTAGTTATGTGAAATTTAGACAGAAATTAAAGGGGAATAAAATACACCGACAGTATTTTTTGGAATTTTTAGACAAATTTTCGAATTTTTATGATTTTTCTAAGTTCGGGAATAGAAAAAGACTTTGTTTTTAGTTTTTAGAAAATATCACAGGTAGATAAAGCAGCAACAAAGCTATGATGATGAAATGCGATGAAAAATTTATGCGATGAAGAACACTACAGCTTGAACATTACATGACTTTTTGAGAATTTATTGAATAACAAAATCATTTAATTCAACAAGATGAAGCATGCAAATCAAGTCTGGATACACATGCACTAAAATACAATTATTTAAAGTTTCTACCTCATAAATTAAAAAAATAAAATAAGGGATCAGAATCGCAATTTTCTTAGCAAACACGTGCATGCGTTGAATTGGCAGAGTGTCTCTTTGCACTTTTGAAAATTTCTAGGAGCCTCGACGCTACTTATCCAAAATTTTTTATTAACTTTCTAGGGCTTCTTCATGTGAATCCTTTGTTCCAAATCACAAAGAAAGGGTAGGGGGCCACTATTGTTATCTTTCTCCCATGTACGGAGGCAGCATGCTGGCGGCGCGCAAGGACGGAGGAGAAAATGTCGCGTGTTGAAGGCGGCTGCGGTGGTGATCCGGAGGTCGGTGGAGGTGCGTTGCGCTGGCATGGTAGGCGATCGGCACGGGCTGTGGGCGATGCTCGTGCCGCCGGGGCGGGGCGGGTGCGTGAGCGTCACGCGTCGATCGGGGATGTGTTGGACTCTCTGGTCGCGCAGGTGTCACGCGTCGTCGGTCGGAGGCAATGTCGGTGGGCAGGGCTCCGCGCCATTGGGAGACGGTGGGCTAGGGCCGCAGTGGTGGCAGCTGATGGTTTGTACGACCGCTCGTGTTGCGGGCGCCACCACGTGTGGCAGAGCGCGCTGGCAGAGGCGTGCTTGGCATAGTCGGGCGGTGGAGATGGTAGCCCCCGCCAGGAAGAGGTGGGCGTGGACCTGCGGCTAATTTTTTTATGTTTAAATAGAAATAAATAAAAGTTTTATTATATCTTTTTGTATGAAACAAAATTGTATAAAAGCATATTATTATTTTTTTGATTTTTTAATTTTCCTGCAAAACAAATGTTAAAGATAAAAACAATTATGTATTTTTTGTTTTTTATTTATTTTATTTATAAAAAAAAAATAGGATGCGTGAATTGGGATCCAGTGAAAAATGAGGAATGAATCCGAGACTTTGACCACCGTGCGTGGTCGGAGTTGAGAGATCGTGATAGGTAGAAAAGAACGTGGAGAGATCGAGATGTGAGATGATAAATCGAATCGGATAACAAATAGGTGGTGGATATTTTTTGGGGATTTTAGGATCTAAATTTTTAACATGATATCGACACAAAAATTAAATCTAAGATTTATCCAGGAAAAATGACAGAAAAGAAAATAGATCTCACCTTGGGATCGGATAAACCATGATGGCCTCGACGAGGGCTGACTCGTTGTCACCGGACGGCTTGGAGGTTGGGCACCCTTCTTTTACAAGATTGCTCTTGGAGATCGGGCTCCTCTCCACCAAAGATTGATCAAAGGCAAATGAGCGAGGAGGAGCTCCATAAAAAGGTATGAAAATAAGAAAGTAAAGAATGGACAAATAAATAATATTTTTATTGGTTAATTAAATAAATAATTAAATAAATTAACTAATAAAAAACGAATTTCTGAATTAAATAAAATTAACAAATTAATTAATTTACAAAAATTATTTAGCCACCTTAATGGTGGCCATTTAAGGTATAAAATCATATCTTTATATGCAAGGTATGTTTTCAAATTAAATAATGAATAAATTAAGTAATTAAATAATTAAATGCAATTTTAGTAATTAAATTAATTTAATTAATTAATGTTAGATATTTAATTTTTTGGTGATTTTTATGTAAGAAAATTAGTTGTATACAAGTATTATATACAAATAGTACAATATACACATGTACAAATAAGGAAATTATTTTTTATTATTTTTTATTTTATTATTATTTTTAATTTTTTTAGTAATAATGAAGATAATATTTATAATTATGTATATTTTATATAAATAAATAAATATGAATAAATTTATACAATAGCTAATTGGTAAAACTGCATAAACCACCCCAAAAAATCGACTTTTGAACCGTAACTAAAAAAATTATGAAACCACAGAATTTGAAAGATAATTTAATTTATAGTACAATGGAAGTGAGTTTGATTCAATTTGAGTTTGTATGGATTCTTACATGGTCTTTCAATGATTGCTTTATGGCTTTTTCTGAGTGTGATTATTTGTAATTTGTATATTAGTTTATTTTGCAATTATTTTTATTATTTACAAAAAAAATTATTTACAACTTTTTTTAGGAAAATATTTAATCTGAGGTCAATTTATGTACAAATAAAATAGTATAAGTTTTGTACAAATTTATAGGAAAAATTTTACAAATTATTTTTGGATTTTTAGATTAAAGACCCTTTCTCCCCCTACTTTATTCCTAGTCGAGGTCAAGTCTTGACCTTCTCTCGCGGTTCAGGTCAGTATGTATTTATTTCATAAATACATTGTTTATTTTTCTTTTATTTTTCTTTTCTTCTTTATTCTTTTATTTTGAATATAAAAAAGTATTTAAAATGCATATTTAACAAATACATGCAAAATTGTAATTTCATGAAATTAATAGGTATTTACAGGTATTTGACTAAGGAAACGAAGCTAAAATAAAAGAATAAAGACGATGAGTCGTAATCATTCCCCAATACTTTACCTTTTCTAGTCCCTTAGCAAACACTTATTTGGAAAATGAGTGAAAAAATAAAGAAAAAAAAGGAAAGAAGTTACAGCATTGTTGACTTTTAAACTTATCTTCATAAAATTTTAGTATGGATCTCTGTCGTACCTTTGAATTATTAGTGTGTCGGAACCTTAATGGGAAATAGGTTTTAAACCTAACAGCCTCTAAGTTCCACAAGACTCCTATTCAGGTCTCCTCAACAGTCAGGTCAGAACAAGTCTACATAAACAAATTCTTATGACTATGACTCTTTACTTGTACGGTGTAAGTGAAATATAACTCCTCATCTCAAAAGTAGCAAAGAAACAATCTCTCTCAACAAGGTAACTCTAATCCCACAGTCTAGCAACTCTTTCCTCGAGGAGCAGGGATATTCCCTTCTAAGTTCAAGTATAACGAGCTCAAGAAGTGGGGATGGAGAAGAAAATGGATGGTAACCAGTGTAGCTACCTATCCTTGGATGCATGACCAATGTAGCCAATTCATCCCCTGCAAGCATACAAACATTTGACTTTAAAGCTCTTATTCTTTTTTTCACTTGTATATACACTCCGGAAGGCATTTTACTTTTCAATCAGGCCTGTCCACTTTTGGAGATTCTACATTTTTTTTTGAAAATATATACAAGGTGCAATATGTACATAAGTAGTTTTTCATCTTGAGCCAGTAGACTATCCCTCTTTTGAAGCATCATTGCAACCCTACAACATCCTATCTTTAGACCTCAACATCGCCAAATCAGGTTGAGACGCACTTCCCTCCCTAGAGGAGGATGAGAGGTTCTGCCTAGATGTACTACCCTCGTATGCTACCTCAAGATAAAAGATTCTGCTCCCTCACTACCTCCTCCATGAAGAGCTACGTGTAGAGTGCTTGTCCAAGATAAGCCACTGTCTGAAAGAATCATGCGTATGTTGTTAAATATTCTACTTAGACTTATAAAGATGACATGTAAACATAGTCTTATGGACTCAAAGAATTAAGTCACTAAGGCCTGAAAAGTCTTAACTCCAGTTCTTATAAGGTTCCTCTGAAATTAAGTGGAATAAGGTCCAACTAAGCTCCATTCTTCAAATTTATTCTAGATTTAGTTTAAATATCAATACTCTCCTGAAAAATGCACATGCAAATGCAAGAAATATGTACAATGCAGAGAAAAGAAAGAAAAATCTTTTGGTGAAACAGATTTTCTAATTTTGAACTTTTTATGGATTTTTAAAAAATGATGCACATGTAGAAAGAGTTTATTTTATGCAAATTTTAATAGACTTTTGGGTTTTGTAGTTTTTTATAAAGGTTAGGGATGAGATACACATATTTACAATGGGGTGAGTTAATTATTTACAAGAATCACGTGAAAGGATTTACAACTTGAGTAGTTTATACATGTATATACACAAATTTGGATTTTTTTTGTGTGATGCATATATTCCTCAAACTTTTTTGCAAGTAATTTTACAAATAATTTTGAAAACTATAGTCCAAAATAATTTTTCAAACAGTTTTACAAGCATTTACAAATATTTGAAAACGATTTTGCAAACATTTTTCAAATAGTATATATAGATTTTCAAAATAATTTTTCAACCATTTTCAAAACATTTGCAAATAGTTTTACAAAATCATTTTATTTCACATAAAAAAATTACAAGCCAAGATATCTTTACACAGGTTGAAAATATTTTTCAAATAGTTTTCAAAAGATTTTTCAAATAGGATTTCAAACTACTTTCAAAATATTTTAACCTAACTTATTAATCAGAAGATACAAAAAGATTTTTGAGGAAATTTCTGCATCTTTTTATGAGTTTTTCTACCAGTATGTATACACTATTTTAGCCATATTAAAAAATGAAAGTATGAGTTATGGCTAAAGTATATATAAAATATATACGACACCCTCTACACTTAGCTCGAACTATGTCCTCATAGTGATCAAAGAGCTGCAAAGGAAGACATAACTCGTGCTAAGTATAGAAAATTTAAAAGAATACTATACTACAACAACGAATATAAGATCAATAGAAGTCGTTGATCCCCGTATACTTAGGATCGAGTAATCCTAAGTATAGAAGACTGTACACAAAGGGAAAACCGAGGGTTAGAATGTACTGGGTTTACCTCCCCTATACTTAGGGTAAAATATCCCTAAGTATATGTAACAAAACAGAGGTAAAAAGAATCAAAAGAATAATAAAAAATCTGACACCCCCCAATACTTAGGGTAAAGTACATCTTAAGTATAGCATAATCATGAGATGGAGATGGGATGTTAGACAAAAGAATGTGCGATATGGACAACTGGATCTATACAGCTGCGAGAGGAAGTGATAATCAGGCATAAGTGCAAATGATGTGAGTCTCACAACTCATGCAAAATGAGTAGGGACAACATTAACAATCAACATGATCTAGATATAGCTTTAGGAGTTAACCGTTAACTCATAAGGTGGAATTAGATGACATCTCAGATGTATCAATGCTGCCATTGTCATGCACCTTCTGAACCAAGCATGGTCCCTTCCACTTACTCTGCAACTTCTTGGAAATAGTTTTAGCCTGGCATCGAATAACCATACTTTCTCGTTCAGCTCAAACTTTTTATGGCTGATGTGAGAATCATGTCATATCTTCACTTGTTCTTTATATTGTAAGCTACTCGAAAAGGATGTATCTCTAAGCTCCTCCAAGGCTGCCAATTCTGCCTTTCTCTGATCTCCTACACTCTCTGGATCCAATAATATCTCAGTGACATCCCATAGTGACTTATACTTCAGCTCAACTGGTAAGTGGCATGGCTTTCCATAGACGACCCAGAATGGAGATGTACCCAATGGAGTCTTGAAGAATGTCCTATATGCTCACAAGACCGAGTCCAAAAGCTGTGACCAATCCTTTCGGACTGGGCAGACTACCTTCTGCAATATAGTCTTAATCTCTCTGTTAAAAACCTCAACAAGACCATTCGTCTATGAATGATAAGGAGTGGCAACTCTATCATCTATATTGAACTCATTAGCAAGGGCCCTTACCTTATCGTTGATAAAATGAGTCCCCCTGTCTGATATCAAAACTCTAGGTACTCCGAACCGTGAAATGATATTTTTCCTCAAGAACTTACAAACAGCTTTAGCATCTGCGATTCAGGCGGGGATGGCCTCAACCCAACGACTCACGTAATCCACAGCAAGTAAATTGTACTCAAATCCGTGACTCTTAGGAAATGGTCCCATGAAATCGATACCCCATGCGTCGAAGACCTTACATAAGTGAATGGGCTGCATCGGTATCATATCTCTCTGTCCACAAGTGCCCATTTTTTGACAGTATGTACATCTCTTCACGAATTCATCTGAATCCTTGAAGAGGGTAGGCCATCAAAGGCCAAATTGAAGCACCTTTTATGATGTTCATCTCCCAAAATGATGTTCTCCTGCCTCAAGCTTGTGACAATAGGTGAGGACGCTATGCTGCTCTTCTTGAAGTATACACCGTCTCCATATGCTATCCCACCTTTTATGATAAAGAGTGGAATTTTCCCAATGGTATGACTTGGCCTTCGCAAGAAAGGTCTCAAGTTGTTGTCTGGGCCAACCTTGTGGAACTTTCTTTGTGACAAGATAGTTCACAATGTCGACATACCATGGAAGTAAGGTGATTGCAAGGATTACCTCATCTGAGAATGTCTTTATAATAGTTGTGATCTGATCCGAATCCTCAAGGTTCTCTAAATGGGAGAGGTGATCCGCCACCACATTTTTTACTCAAGGTCTATCCTTAATCTCTATGTCAAATTCCTAGAGTAGAAGGATTCATCTGGTCAATCTGGCTTTGGCATCCTTCTTTTCCATTAAGTATTGGATGGCGGTGTGATCAGTATAAATAGTCACTCTAGATCCAAGAATGTAAGATCAAAACTTATCCAAGGCAAAGACTACGGCTAGCATCTTCTTTTCTGTAAGTGTGTAATTTTGCTGAGCGGCATCCAATGTACATCTAGAGTAGTGAATGGAAAATGATAATACGTCCCTCCTCTATCCTAACACGGCCCCTACGGCAAAATCAGAGGCATCTGTCATGATCTCGAATGGGAGAGACCAATCAGGCAGCTGAAGGACAGGAGCCTCAACAACTAGATTCTTGAGAGTCTCAAATGACGCAAGACACTTATCATCAACAAGGAACTCGATGTCTTTTATCGACAAATCAGTAAACGGTCGGGAAATCCTGTTGAAGTCTTCTATGAAACGTCAGTAGAAATTAACACATCCCAGAAAAGACCGCAACTATCATAAATTGGACGGTGGATTGAGTTTCTTGATGATATCCAGCTTGGTTGGGTCAACCTCCATGCCCATGTTGGAGATGATATGGCCAAAGATGGTCCCCTGAGGCACCATGAAGTGACTCTTCTTCCAAGATTATACTAAGTTTACCTCAATGCAGTGTGATGAATCCGCGATTCATCATCTCAATATCTCGATCATAGCGAAATCCTCGAGTAAAATCCCAGAAAAATGTCAATAAAATAAATAAATTAACAAAATAACTCTTGTAAATAAAACACACTAATTATTGTATATTAGATTGTACAAAATAATTTAACAATAAAAAGCCTTAAAAATAAAGGAGTTTTTCACTTGTAAATAGCCCAAAACTTCATGTATTTTTAATAATTTCATTTCAACTCTTTTTTAGCTAATTCTTTCTCCAACGTGTTCGTAACAATGTATATAAAAATACAAAAATACAAAACAAATTTTACCTCAAATAATTGCTCCTAGATCCCAAAGAGAAAAGTCGTAAAGACCAACTTCCAAGCCAAATTCCTGCTCCGTATGAACTCCAAATTCATCAAGCTCACTTTTCAAGTTCAAGTTAGAAAATTATCTATCCAAAGGAAGTGATTTCATTAAAATCGGAGCTCATTTGCAAAAGTTGGGGTTTGGGACCTAGATGTACATTAGATATATTCATTCTTTCTTCATTTTTTATTTTATCTTTACTAATTACTAAAAATACAAAAAAATCCTGCTTATATTGTATTTTGATTGTAGTATTTTATTGTTTTTTTCTATTGTATATATCTCTTATTAAAAAGATAAAAAATACACATTAGAAAAGCAAACAAAAAATGTACATGTTATATGTATTCACTTGTAAATTCACCAGTATTTTTCCTTCTTTATTTTTGTTGTATTTAAAGTGGCCTACTTTATTTCATTTTATTTATTTATTTATTTTACATTCTCTACAATAACCACCATTCAACTCATTCTACCACCAACCTCCATTCAAACCCATCATTTTTTAAACCTCCCATTGAACTCCATTAATAAAATAACCTCCCACCATTTTAATAACCTCTCATTTCATCATCTTTATATACATCGCATCCTCCTTAATTTGCACTTGATCCATCTTTATGTGAGGAGAGCCTAGTTCCCAGAATTGAATCAGTGATAGCGACACAACCACGGTCGAGCGACGACAGCCCTCTCTCCAGTGAGATCCGTTGGCTTTTTGGCCAACATCGCAGCCACATCCGTGTGTTGCTCGAGCTCATCGCTCGCCGGCGATTTGAGCGAAGATAGTGCTCTCGTGAGCACTCCATAGGCGACCGTCTCCATCGTAGGTAATTTTTCGTCTCATTTTATCATCTTGTTAGTTTTGCATTTTTAGCACATCACATTTACCGCTATTTTTATCTTCCTATCATACCTCATCATCACCACCATCATCTTTAGCATCTCCAAATCCATCTACCCATTGTCATCTTTCATGGTCATGTACATATTATTTCCAATTTAAAAAAATTAAAAAAATAAAAAAACTCTAAACAAAAAAATATCACAGTAGTAAAAAAACTTTTCAAAAAAAATAAAAAAAAATAAACGGAGGAGGCAGCACCCCCCCCCCTTTCTCCTCCACGCCTATCGGCGCCACTGCCATCTCCCCCAGCCAGTCCTGGCCCCCTTGCACCGCCCTACCGGTCGTCAACCTCCGTCGTTGTCTTCGACGCCTCCTCTGCACGCGCGCAGGACCACGGCCACCGACCTCTACCTCTTCAGCCATCGCGGCCCCCTCGCGTCGCCCTCACTCCCGCGCCCCGTCCACCACCGACCACCGCGGTTGCGCCCCTGCGCCTCGCCGCCGCCCTTCTCGCGGCCGCCTCGGCAACGGCGCCATCTGACGAAGTCGCTAAATACGATAAATAACTTGGACACGTTGTAGTACGTGTACTTAGCGATTCGATCAGAACCGAGAAAAGGATCTCCGTGAAGAGTGTCTCGGTTTAATTTATATCCCGGGCAAGTCCGGGGTCGAACACACAGAGGCAAAGGAACAACTTCAGGTTTAATTCGAAAGTTTAGATCTAGATTTCCAGTGCTGATATTTTTTTATATTTTTTATGCAAATAAATGTCTAAATGCACAATGCAAGTGAACTAGTGCACTAAGAAAGCATACAACTTAGCCAAATTAATTTTAATGCGAAATTAATCCAATTTAGCAAAATTATATTTTTCCTATAATCCTAATCCAGTGATGAATGCAAAACACCTTTTTTGGAATTTTATGGTTTAAAAAGCAACAATGAAAATTTCACACTTTTTGTGGGTTTTTTCGCAATTTTTAACACAAACAAGTAAGCAAAAATTATAAAAATTTTACTGGAATATACACATGACACAAGGAAGCTACAGTAATATTTTTGCAATTTTTTGACACAATATGAATTTTTATGAATTTTTTAGTGAAATCAGAGTGACTGCAAGTAATTAATTCCTAATTAATCCACAATGTCAATCTAATCAGAGTGCGAATTATCTCAAAAAGATATTTTCAATAGAATCCAGGAAACTTGAAATTTCGCAAAAATGATGTATATGGATTTAATTAAAAATCAAATACTAAAATCACTCTACAATTTATTTCAGGCATAAGACAACTTCATTTTGGATGAAATTTGGATAGTAATGTAACCACACTTCAAGGCATCATATATAATATTTGTGGAATTTTTAGAGAAATTATGTGTTAGATATAAATTTAATATCACATAATGGGTGAAATATGCAGAAATTCAATTAAATAATTTTAATTAATTACCCACAACTCACAAAAATACAATTAAACAGTCAGACTGTAGACAATTAGTTGCTCAACATAATGACATTTTTCATTGAATAAAAAGATGCAAAAATGATGTCCAAATAAACGCATAAACACAAGGTTGTTCGTGCAAAACAGAAATTGAAAAGACAATTTCACCTTATGCACAGGGACTGTTATGCAATATTATAAACATATAATAAACAAAATTCAATTTTTACATAAAATAAAAAATAAAGACCTTCTCTTCTTCTTCCTGAGAGCACGGGTGGAACTCAACGTGGGAAAGCGGCGCCATCGGCGGAGCGGCCGCGTGAGTACTCATCTTCAGGCGGGAATGATGAAGTTCCATTCTCCAGGCGGAGAAGTGAACCTTGAGATGAAGCAAACCAAGTGTCAGCGACCTAATTCAGAGACTAGCATAAAGTACTCATCTTTAGAGGCAGATTGCAGTATGATTAGCACAGTTGGGATTTGGGGACAAATTCCTTCAAGACAGAGCGAGTCCCTTTCATCTGGAAAGGGCATAGTGGATGATGCAGTTTGCCAGGTGTTGTCTGATCTTGCGAGAGAGGCATCTAACTATTCCCATGATGACACAGAGATCCATCTGGATCTGTCAGTTCCATTCCCTTCGGAACAATCATGGGACATAGATGATGAGTCGGACGCGACTTTAGCCGAACTACCGCATTTCTTTGGCGATCCGACTCCCCTTACTTCTGAGTTGGTGGCAAGTACTACGCAGCTTAGCCCACCTTCATGCAGCACGGAACCAGATTCAGATTCAGTTCAGCCAGATCTACTTGATGATACCACATTTCCAGAACTGAAATCACTACCTCCTACACTCAAGTATGCCTTTCTTGCGGGATCCAAAGAGATATATCCTGTCATCATTAGCTCAGACTTGACTTTAGAACAGGATTCTAGGTTGTTAGAGGTCTTAAAGAGGAACCGCAAAGCAATAGGCTGGACAGGGTCGGATCTCGTGGGGATCAACCCCGCTCTCTGCTCGCACCACATTTTTACTGAGGACAATGTGAGACCTTCTCGTGAGTTCCAAAGGAAACTTAACCCCAATCTACGGGAAGTGGTGAAGAAAGAGATTGAGAAATGGTGCAAAGCAGGGTTTATACACCCTATTTCTGACTCCAAGTGGGTGGCCCCGCTTCATGTTGTCCCGAAGAAGTCGGGAATTCAGATGGTCACCAACGAGGAGGGGGTAGAGATCGTGACACGAGTACCTACGTCGTGGCGTGTCTGTGTTGACTAGAGGCGCCTGAATGTTGCGACCAAGAAAGATCACTTTTCCTTGCCTTTTATTGATCAGATCTTGGAGAGACTAGCAGGGAAAGAGTTATTATGTTTTCTTGACAGGTACTCAGGATACAACCAGGTGGCCATAGCCCCTGAGGACCAGGAAAAGACCACATTCACATGTCCATTCGATACTTATGCTTTCAGACGCATGCCATTCGGGCTCTGCAATGCCCCGGGCACATTTCAGCGGTGCATGATAGCCATATTTGCTGAGATGGTGGGAGATTTCCTGGAAGTGTTCATGGATGAATTATCGGTTCATGGTGATTCTTTTGATACATGTTTAGCGTACTTGGACCGAGTCCTCACGAGGTGTAGAGAGGTGAATCTGGTACTCTCCTGGGAGAAGAGTCACTTTATGGTGACGAAGGGTATCGTGTTAGGGCATGTCATCTCCAAAAGGGGAATGGAGTTGACCCTGCCAAGGTGGAGGTGATCAAAAAACTCAATCCACCTACCAACGTGAAGTCAGTGCAGTCATTCTTAGGGCATGTTGGATTCTATAGGAGATTCATTCAGGATTTTTCAAAGATCGTCCACCCACTGACTGAGCTCTTAGGGAAAGACACAGAGTTCATTGAAGATCACAGGTGTCTGGAGGCCTTTGATCCCTTGAAGAGGAAGATTTGTGACTTGCCTATCCTACAAGCTCATGACTGGTCTCTCCCGTTTGAGATCATGACTGACGCTTCAGATTTCGCTATTGGAGTTGTGTTAGGACAATGGCGAGAGGGGATCCCTTTTGCGATACATTCTGCGAGCAAAGTTTTAGATCCTACACAGAAGAATTATACAGTGACTGAAAGGGAAATGCTCGCGGTAGTATGGGCCCTCGAGAAGTTCATATCATATATTTTGGGCTCTAAGGTGACAATTTATACTGATCACACAGCCATTCGATACTTAATGAAAAAGAAGGATGCGAAGGTGCGTCTTCTTAGGTGTATATTACTCCTCCAGGAAGAATGTTGTGGCTGATCACCTTTCTCGGATTGAACTTAAGGATTCTCCTGATTATGAGAGGATTAGAGAGACCTTCCCATATGAGTCAATTTGTGTTATTGACTCACTCCTGTGGTATGCCAACATGGTGAATTATCTTGTCTTCAAGCAGGTTCCCCATGGTTGGACTAGGAGCAGCATTGATCGACTAAAGTCAGATTCGAGGAGATACCACTGGGACAATCCTTTCCTTTTCTTCGAAGGACCGGATTGCATTTGGAGAAGGTGTATTCCTCAGGAGGAATACCAGAGTGTCCTCACATATTGTCATTCACTTGAGGCTAGAGGACACCATTCGGGAAAGAGAACCGCTCACAAAGTACTTCAATGTGGATTGTATTGGCCGACCTTGTTTAGAGATGCTATTGATTTTGTGTGGTCGTGCCTGATTTGTCAAAGGATGGGAGGGACAGTTGGACAGAGAGATGAGATGCCCATGCAACCGATGATTATTTGTGATGTTTTTGATGCGTGGGGCATAGATTTTATGGGTCCCTTTCCCAACAGCCAAGGACATGAGTACATATTGTTGGCAGTTGATTATCTATCCAGGTGGGTGGAGGTTATCCCAACCCGAACCGCAGACAGCAAGACTGTCTGTAAGTTTGTGAGAGACCATATCATTGCTAGGTTCGGGGTGCCAAAAGTTTTGATATCTGATGGGGGTAGCCATTTTGTGAACCGAGATATGAGATCTTTAGCTAAGGACTATGGATTTGAGCATAGAGTTACTAGTCCTTACCACCCACAGTCCAACGGCATGGCAGAGGTTTCGAACAGAGAGGTGAAGAGTATTTTGCATAAATTTGTTTGTCCCGATAAGAAGAACTAGTCTCAGCTCTTGGACCAAGTTCTGTGGGCCTATAGGACAGCCTACAAGACACCATTGGGTACTTCACCATTTAGAATGATTTATGGAAAGCCATGCCATTTGCCCGCAGAATTGATTCATAAATCCGAATGGGTAATTAAGAAGATTAATTGGAGTTGTCATCTAGGGAAGCTTTGTCGAGACTTGAACTTGAACGAGCTCATGGAAATCCGAAACATGGCATATGACAACAGTTTGATTTATAAGGACAAAGTAAAGAGATGGCATGATAAGCACATTAGGTGTAAAGACTTTGTCCCTGGACAAAAGGTATGGTTGTTCAATGCCAGGTTGAAGATGTTCCATGGGAAGCTCAAATCTAAATGGACGGGTCCCTTTGTTGTTAAGAAAGTGCAAGAGAATGGAAGTGTAGAGATAGCTAATCTCATAGATGGTGCACAATCTCATGTGGTGAATGACAACTGTTGAAGCATTTTATAGATTCGAATGAGCAGTTAGTCCAAGTCGAGGTCATCAACTTCATGCAGAGTGAGTACAAAGCAGATACATCATCTTACTCTTCATGAAGATGCAGCATCAAGATTCAGCAGCTTTGAAGATTCAATCTCTCTTGTACATATTCTCCCTTCTTTGTATATTCTCCATATCACATCGGTTCTCACACTTACTCATGTCCTATACTTAGGCTGACCAAGAGCCTAAGTATAGGGGGAACCGATGCTCGCCACGTGTATATACTCATCCATTTCTCCTCTTGACCTCATCCGCCCCATTTTTGCTCTTCTTCTATACTTAGGTTGTCCAGAGCCTAAGTATAGGGGGGTGGATCGACATCTATACTTTTTATTATTTTAGTCATCCTACGCTTAGCACGAGCTATGTCTTTTTCTCGTTTCTTGTGCTATGAGGACATAGCGCATGCTAAGTATAGGGGATGTGTATATATTACATATATACTTTACACATAGCTCGTACTTTCACGTATTTTTATATATATTATACAATAATTATGGGGTGGGTAAACAAACTTTTTGAAAAAAAAACTTTTTCTAAAAAAACTTTTTCTAAAAAAACACAAAAATCTCTTAAAAAATATATTTCAAAAAATCCCTTATTTGCTTTAAAAAAACTTTTAAAAAATTATTTTTTGTCCTCTTTCCTTATTTGCTCTAAAAAATTTTTCAAAAAAAATCCTTTCTTATAAAAAACTTAAAAAAAGAAAAAGCAAAATCTTTTCTAAAAGAAAAAAACCTTTCTTCTTTCCTTTGTTTTTCAAAAAAAACATACACACAAAAAAAACAACTCTCTAAAAAATCACAAAAACACTAACTCATAAGTTGGTTTAATCCCTGACACAATTCACTTTCACACAAGACCAGTGATGTTCAAGAACACTTGGTTTATGAGGTCTTCAGATTTTGAGTTAACCAGCCTTAGTCATTAGGGTCTTGAACTTAACTATTCACATTTCCCTAGTTTGAAAGATTTGTGTGCTATATTGCATGCTTAGTCTCTACCTTAAGAATATGATCAGCACCTCACATACACGACTGTAGTTATGATGAGATGAGTTAAAATTTCACTTGAGGAACTGGGATGAGGGATTTGAGTTTGGACTTGATTTGATGGTGTTCGAGGATGGGATAAAATCAATGAAGTCTTCATGAAACCTGAGTGTCAACATCGTTAGCCAGTATGAGAACATGGTTCTTGTACTATCTCTTGACATTTACCTATGTACCAGGGTATGATAAAATAAAAAAAATGTTGATCATTGTGCGCCAACTCTTGGTAAAAGCAGTGGAGCTAGCCAAAAATACTACAAAGAAATGAAATGATAAAGAAAAGTTCTCATTCCACAAAGACAATTATCAAAAGAGCTTCCACCAAAGGCGAGCGCTCCCAACCATTTCAAAGTGTCCACTTGGACCACCGCTATTAGGACCAGGAGTCGGACTTGCACCAAAAAAAGGCTCTGCATCGTAAATGCTACAAGTTTGGGTGTAGAAGGTACGATAGGTACTCAAAAAAGGCACACCCCAGTGTACTCCCAGGAAAACAAGTGCAGACGGCTCCAACTTCTCTTGACGGACGCACTGATCAACACCAAAAATATGCGTTGCGTAATAAGTCACTTGGGAGGATCCTTGTTCCAATGAGAGGGAGAGAAGAAATGACACAATTTTATGCCCTCCATCAACTGGCCTTCTATCTACACTTTCAAGCCTGACAACTAAAGAGACGGTGGATTGGATGCAAGAAATGGTTTATTCCCTAGTGTTGAGGATCGGGTCCTTAGGAGAGTCTCTTGGACTGGAACCTTGGGTGACGTTGTGACTCTACTCTTGTAACTGCGGTCAACACTTAAAGTCATATCCCTACTATATATGTATACAAAGAGAGTCTGATGATTAGGGAAATTGGATACCTTTTGACTAGAGCTTGGTTCAACTTAGAATTTTAGGATCTCTAAAACCAAGAGTCCTTGAACAGATCAAGTCTTGTATTCACATGCACAGTCAGGGATTAATCCAACTTATTCATTCTTTGTTTGCTCGAGGACTAGCAAAGTTTAAGTATAGGGGGTGATGAATCCGCGATTCATCATCTCAATATCTCGATCTTAGCGAAATCCCCGAGTAAAATCCCAGAAAAATGTCCATAAAATCAATAAATTAACAAAATGACTCTTGTAAATAAAACACACTAATTATTGTATATTAGATTGTACAAAATAATTTAACAATAAAAAGCCACAAAAATGAAGGAGTTTTTCACTCGTAAATAGCCCAAAACTTCATATATTTTTAATAATTTCATTTCAACTCTTTTTTGGCTAATTCTTTCTCCAACATGTTCATAACAATATATATATATAAATACAAAAATATAAAACAAATTTTACCTCAAATAAATGCTCCTAGATCCCAAAGAGAAAAAGCCGTAAAGACCAACTTCCAAGCCAAATCCCCGCTCCATATGAAATCGAAATTCACCAAACTCACTTTTAAAGTTCAAGTTAGAAAATTATCTATCCAAGTGAAGTGATTTCATTAAAATCAGAGCTCATTTGCAAAAGTTGGGTTTTGGGACCTAGATGTGCATTGTATATATTCATTCTTTCTTCATTTTTTATTTTATCTTTATTAATTACTAAAAAACACACAAAAATCATACTTGTATTGTATTTTGATTGTAGTATTTTATTGTATTTTTCCATTGTATATATCTCTTATTAAAAAGACAAAAAAATACATATTAGAAAAGCAAACAAAAAATGTACATGTTGTATGTATTTACTTGTAAATTCACCACTATTTTCCCTTCTTTATTTTTGTTGTATTTAAAGTAGCCTACTTTATTTCATTTTATTTATTTATTTATTTTACATTCTCTACAATAACCACCATTCAACTCATTCTACCACCAACCTCCATTCAACCCCACCATTTTTTAAACCTCTCATTCAACTCCATTAATAAAATAACCTCCCACCATTTTAATAACATCTCATTTCATCATCTTTATATACATCCCATCCTCCTCAATTTGCACTTGATCCATCTTTATGTGAGGAGAGCCTAGTTTCCAGAGTTGAATCGGTGACAGTGACGCAACCGCGGTCGAGCGACGACAGCCCTCTCTCCGGTGAGATCCGTTGGCTTTTTGGCCAACATCGCAGCCACATCCGTGCGTTGCTCGATCTCATCGCTCGTCGGCGATTTGAGCGAAGACCGTGCTCTCGTGAGCACTCCATAGGTGACCGTCTCCATCGTAGGTAATTTTCATCTCATTTTATCATCGTGTTAGTTTTGCATTTTTTTAGCACATCACATTCACCACCATTTTTATCTTCCTATCATACCTCATCATCACCACCATCATCTTTAGCATCTCCAAATCCATCTATCCATTGTCATCTTTCATTGTCATGTACATATTATTTCCTGTTTAAAAAAATAAAAAATTAAAAAAAAACTCCAAACAAAAAAATATCCAACAGTAAAAAAACCTTTCAAAAAAATAAAAAAAATAAACGGAGGAGGCAGCATCCCCGTCGCCCCCCTCCCTTTCTCTTCCACGCCTAGCGGCGCCGCCGCCATCTCCCCCAGCCAACCGTGGCCCCCTTGCGCCGCCCTACCGGTCGTCAGGCTCCGCCGTTGTCTTCGCCGCCTCCTCCGTGCGTCGGCGCCGCATGCGCGCAAGACCACGGCCACCGACCTCTACCTCTTCATCCGTCGCATCCCCCTCGCGCCGCCGTCACTCTCCCCGTCCACCACCGCCCACCGCGACCGCGCCCCTGCGCCTCGTCGCCGCCCTTCTCGTGGCCGCATGCGGCCGCTCCGCCGACGGTGCCGCCTTCCCACGTTGGGTTCCACCTGTGCTCTCAGGAAGAAGAAGAGAAGGTCTTTATTTTTATTTTATGTAAAAATTGCATTTTGTTTATTATATGTTTATAATATTGCATAACAGACCCTATGCATAAGTTTAAGTTGTCTTTTCAATTTCTATTTTGCACGAACAACCATGTGTTTATGCGTTGATTTGGACATCACTTTTACATCTTTTTATTCAATGAAAAATGTCATTATGTTGAGCAACTAATTGTCTACAATCTATGAGTTGTGGGTAATTAATTAAAATTGTTTAATTGAACTTCTGCATATTTTACTCATTCTGTGATATTAAATTTATATCTAACACATGATTTCTCTAAAAATTCCACAAAAATTATATATGATGCCTTGAAGTGTGGTTACGTTGCTGTCCAAATTCCATCCAAAATGGAGTTGTCTTGTGCCTGAAATAAATTATAGAGTTATTTTAGTATTTGATTTTTAATTAAATCCACATACATCATTTTTGCGAAATTTCAAGTTTCCTGGATTCTATATGAAAATATCTTTTTAAGATAATTTGCACTCTGATTAATTTACATTGTGGATTAATTAGGAATTAATTACTTGCAGTCACTTTGATTTCACTAAAAAATCCCTAAAAAATTCATATTGTGTCAACAAATTACAAAAATATTACTGTAGCTTCCTTGTGTCATGTGTATATTCCACTAAAGTTTTCATAATTTTTGCTTACAGTTTGTGTGAAAAATTGCGAAAAAAACCCACAAAAAGTGTGGAATTTTCATTGTTGTATTTTAACCCATAAAATTCCAAAAAAGGTGTTTTGCATTCATTACTGGATTAGGATTATAGAAAAAATATAATTTCACTAAATTGGATTAATTTCGTATTAAAATTAATTTGGCTAAGTTGTATGCTTTCTTAGTGCACTAGTTCACTTGCATTGTGCATTTAGGCATTTATTTGGATAAAAAATATAAAAAAATATCAACACTGGAATTCTAGATCTAAACATTCGAATTAAACCCGAAGTTGTTCCTTTACCTCCCTGTGTTCGACCCCGGACTTGCCCGGGATATAATTTAAGCCGAGACACTCTTCACGGAGATCCTTTTCTCGGTTCTGATCGAATCGCTAAGTACACGTACTACGACATGTCCAAATTAATTATCGTATTTAGAGACTCGTCACAGCGCTGAAGTACTCAGTCTAGGTAATTAAGACATGCAACAAAACTGTCACCGTAGACCGAGAAGTCATCCATAAAGACCTTTAAAAATTCACCAACCATGTCCGAGAAAATAGAGAGCATGCACCTTTGTAATGTAGCTGGTGCATTACATAATCCAAAGGGCATCCATCTAAAAGTATATGTCCCAAATAGACAGATCAAAGTTGTTTTCTCTTGGTCATCGGGCGCTATGGCCCATGGTTGTATCTCGAATTCCCATCCAAATAGTAGTAGTAACTCTTCCTAGCTAGTTTCTCAATGATCCGATCTATGAAAGGTGGCGGGAAGTGGTCCTTCTTGGTGGCCTGATTCAACCGTCTGTAGTCCACACAGACGCTCCAAGAAGTGGGTACTCGGGTAAGTATCTCCTCTCCAGACTCACTCACAACTGTGGTGATACCCGTCTTCTTGGGTACCACATGCAATGGACTAACCCACTTGGAGTCGGAGACGGGGTAGATAAAATCGACGCTCTACCACTTAGATATTTCCTTCATGACAACCTCTCGAAGATTCTGGTTCAGTTGTTGCTGAAACTCACGTGAGGGCTTGGCGTCTTCTTTGAGATAAATGTGGTGGGAGCACATGGCCGAACTTATCCCCTGGAGATCAGCTACACTCCATCCTATTGCCTTGTGGTTTCTTTCAAGAACCACCATCCAATGAGATTCTTGGTCTTCAGTCAAATATTTGAGATAATGACTGAGAACATATCTGGCTCACCCGTAAGGAATCTATACTTCATGCTCTATGGTAAGGTCTTCAATTCTAGACAAGTGGGAGCTAGTAAATCTGGCTTTTGGAATGTTTGAGTGAATGCTACCAGATCTATGTGTGAGAACTCTTGCTGCAATGGTAAATCTGATGAATATGGCTCATGAATTCACGATTCATCACCTTTATTCTTTTATTATAGCTTCATTTTCATAGTCAAACACCTGTAAATACCCACTAATTACATGAAATTATCATTTTACATGCATTTGTTAAATATGCATTTTTAACACTTTTTGTACTCAAATAAAAGAATAAAGAAGAAAAGAAAAATAGAAGATGTGTTTATAAAATAAATGCAGATTGGCCCGAACCCTGAGAGAAGGTCAAGACTTGACCTGATCGAACAGGAATAAAGTAGGGGGAGATAGGGTCTTTAATTCAAAAATCCAAAAATAAATAGTACATTTTTTCCTTGTATATTTGTATAAAACTTACATTATATTATTTATACATAAATTGACCTCATATTAATATTTTTGTAAACAAAAGTTTTCAATAAAATATTTTGTAAATAATAAAAATATATGTAAAATAAAATAGTGTACATATTACAAATATCACACTCAAAAAAAGCCGTAAAACAATAATTGAAAGACCAATTTCAGCTCCATACGAACTCAAATTAATCAAACTAACTTCCATTGTACACTAAATTAAATTATCTTTCAAACGGATGTGGTTTCATAATTTTTGGAGTTACGGTTGAAAAGTCAGTTTTCTGGGGTATTTTGTGTAGTTTAACCACTTATCTATCGTATACATGTATTCATATTTATTTTAGTATACACAATTGTAAATATTATCTTCATTATTATATATATAAAGAAAAATTTTAAAAAATATATTTAAAAATTATTTCCTTATGTGTACATGTGTATATTGTATTATATGTACATAATATTTGTATACAACTAATTTCCTTACATATAAATCACCAAAAAAGTAAATATCTCACATTAATTAATTAAACTAAATTAATTACGAAATTTAGATTTAATTACTTAATTTATTCATTATTTGATTTAAAAGCAAGCCTTGTATTTAAAGATATTATTATATACCTTAAATAGACACCATTACGGTGGCAAATTATTTTTTGTAAATTAATTAATTTTTTTATTTTATTTAATTATGAAATTCATTTTTTATTTATTAATTAATTAATTTTATTAATTCCGCTACTAAATACCTTCCTTTTTGTATATACCTTCCATTTTATTTTTTCTTCTCTTTTTGTTCGCTTCCTCCTCTTCATTATTCTTTGATCAATCTTTGGTAGAGAGGAGCCAAATCTTTGAGATCACTCTTGTCTAAGAAGGTGTCCAGCCTCTGAACACAGCGAGTTGGCCCTCGTCGAGGCCATCACGGTGTATCCAATCCCGAGGTGAGATCCATTTTCTTTCCTGTCGTTTTTCTTAGATAAATATTAGATTGAATTTTTGCTTCAATTTTAGTAAAATTTAGATCCTAAAATCTCAAAAATATCCAACACACATTTGTCATCAGATTCGATTTATCATCTCACATCTTGATCTTTCCACGTTCTTTTCTACCTATAACGATCTCTCAACTCCGGCCACGCACAGTGGTCAGAGACACAGTTCCCCTCCTCGCTTTCCATCGAATCCTCGTTAACATCCTAATTTTTTAAAAATAAAAAATATAAAAAACATATAATTATTTTTCTCTCTCACATTTGTTTTGCGGGAAAATCAAAAAAATATTTAAAAAATTATTTCTTATGTTTACAGTTCCTGTTTAAAACATTAAAAAATTAGAATTCTTATTTACAGTTTATAAAAAGAAAAAATAAATAAAACAAAAATAATAATAACCAGCGGGCGGTGGCCAGCCACGACCCACTGCGCGCCCTCCCTTCAAAGAGGGCGTGCCTCCGTCGCGCGGGTCATGTCTTGTGGGTCAACTCTTCTTACCCAGGCCTAGCCCTGTCAGAACTGCCTATCCCCCCTCTCTTCTCGATATTTTCATGTATGATACGTTGCCTGAGGAGGATCAAGCTCTTCATGAGATTTGTTTAATATTCATCCATGATCCTCACCGACACCTCGCCTAGGGTTGAACCTCATCTACGCACCCATGTTCCCTAGATGAAATCCACCTCTCATTTGCTTGTACAAAAATCTCCCCCTCGCCATTTTTGAATTTTGTTCCTCTCTTCCCTGTTTTTAGCCCCTCTAACCCATTCATGTTATTCACGTTGGTGACAACTACATGTTGAGTTGGCTCGCATCGAGGAGGAGTGGATTGAAGTCCAGTTCCACCATCTCTAGTGGTCTTCCACCGTCAAGGTTATACCTCTCGGTCGATCGAGGCTAGTTTCTTAAGTATTTACTTGATATTTCTTCCCACATCATAGTTCTTTTCTTAATATTAGTTATAGTTATCTATAGTAGTGTATGATTAGGTTTTGACCTCATTGGAGCTTTCTAGCTCTCGCCACCACTATTACACGCCGTTCCCCCTTGTTTCAACTACCCCAACCATCTCCTACCCATCTGCTTCTCCACCTCCACAACCCATTAAACCCATCAAATCCACTCCATATCTGATAATTGAGGTCCAACTCCTCCTCAACCACTGGACCTTGCCACCCGCTCCATCACCACCTCAAACCACCACAAAATAGTCGTTAAGACCATGCCCTTTTGATGAATCAGTGATTCATCGCCTTTATTCTTTCATTTTGGCTAAAATCCTTGGTAAAATACATGTAAATATCCATTAATTTCAACTAATTATCATTCTAATCACATTTATTAATATTATATATTTAACACTTATTTTATCCAAAATAAAAGAATAAAAAGGAAAAATAAAAATAAAATAAAAGAAGGATGGAGGTATGTAATATATACAGACTGATTCTAAACCCCAAGACCGAGTCAATAATTACTTGGTCGACAAAGTAAATAAGTAGGGGGAGATTAGGATCCTGGCGTATAAAAATATTCAGAAAATCAAAGACCAAAAATATAAATTACCCATTACACAGTGTAAATATCTCACCTATTTTATTTATCACTAAGACAACTCCAAATCAAAACGCTTCTTTATAAAAGTTGTTCACAAAAATATATATATTATTTTATAAAATATCAGAAAAAGATTTCATCATAAAAATAATTAACCGTAATAGACCGAAAAAGTCGCAGAAGCCGCCTTCCGAGGTTCATAACTATTTAAAGAAAACTCCAAACGGACCAAACTCACTTTTAGAATATGTTTTCTATTTAGTATTATTTATTAAACATATTCGAATAAAACCAATTGAGTTTTGACGTTTTGGACCCGTTGTATATTTGTATTATATGTAGAATTTTTCAGGATTTTTAATTAAATAACCGTAAATTCGATTAACTTAATTTCTTTTCCCAAAATCTTTTAAAATTGTATAGAAAAATATAAAAATATAATTAACCAAAAGACCGATAAAATCGGTCGTATGAACTCTGAATTGAGGAAACTCGGGTTCCAAAAATTATATTATTCAATTATCTATAAAATGACATTGATTTTGCTAAAACTAGAGTTAATACGAAAAATACAGTTTTCAGGTCGATAATGGTCTATTGTACAGTGGACCGTAATTCATGGTATTATGTAATATATTAGTACTTTACCCTTAAATTAAAATAAATAATATTTTATTTCTTTACTTATTTATTTATTATTTAATATTAATTAATGTATATTTAATAATTTATTTTCTTAAACTTTTAATTAAGCATTTAACTACATACTTAAGTATTTAATTAATTATTTTCTAATTAATTTATCTTTTTCAACCATTAATTAATTAAATCATTAATTGATTTGTAATTAAATTTAATTTTATTTTATTGTCTTATTCTCGCTCCTCACTCTTTTCTTTCTTCTGCATCCTCTCGTTTTCCTCCTTCCCTAAGCAACTCCACCCGACGTCGCCTTCTTCTTCCTCTTCTCGCTCGTCCGCCAATTGCCCCAACGGTCGGCCGTTGGCCGGCCGTTCCTCTAACCGTCGTGGTGACCATATCCCTCCTCCTCTATATAAGGTTCGCACCTCCCTCCGTTGACGGCATCCGCCATTCTTCTTCGATTTCTCCCCGTGAGCTCCGATTAGAGTTTGGAAGGTAACAGCTTCTGAGTCCATCGTTGAGTGAGGTAGAGGGAGTGAGGAGGCGAGATCACCGCCGCCGAGGTTCTATTCCGCCGCACTCTGTCGTGCGCTAACCACCGGAACTTGCCGCTTACGTTGAGGCAAAGACGTGGGAGCTCAGTCGACCTCCGTCCCTGGCGAATTCATCCGCAACCATTTCCAAGCGACATACCTCCGTCGCTCATCCATTTTTCCAGGTTAGATTTTTTCCAATCTCCTCTTCTCTCTATTGTCCGTTCTCTTCTCAATTCCTCTATACATCTCATTTTTTATTGATTCCGACTCACATCCTTCACGAACTCCCCGTCGTGTCCGATTCATCCACGATTCCACATCTCCACTTACCCCTAATGTTCGGTCGAGGAGTGAAACCCTCGAGCCACATTTCTAATTGCAGACGTTAGATCTGGGTTGTAGATAACAATACGAACACCTCTGCAGCACATCAAGCATTGTTGTTTTCCTATCTGCTGCATCTGATCGAGAATTCATTGAGAAATTCCAATTGGAAACCGTTGAAGACAAGTAGAACCAAATGCCATCACATGAAGATGAATCCTCATCCGGATGTGTTTAATCATTATTCTCTGGACAACGTCTGGAAACACTTAGAGATCAGATCCACCGAGCAAAACACCTCGAGCACTTGAATCATATTAGGAACGATCAATTCTTCCTCGCAATATGTATGCTCAAAGTCAAAGCACCACCAGTTGTTAGAAGGCCACATGAGAGGATAAAGCACCATGAACATATGTTTGAGCTCGAACTGCAACCATTTGAATCCTAACTGAAGAACACCTGCGAGATCTCAGTGTTCTGATGGGAGAATAGAAATTACCGCGAAAGCACCTCCTTAAAGCCTCGCAGTCGCCTGAACATCGACGAGATCCTCTGCCACTACGAATTACAAAAGAGGGAAGAACAGTGGCATATCCGGATTGCATGACAGCCATTCGATCAAAAACGTGATCGAACGGTGCACATTCCCATCGCCCCACCGCTCTAGTCCGGTCACGTGCTAAGTGCGTGCTCTGGGATATTTTAAGGGAGGTACGCACGTGACTCGGCACGCATCTCTGAGATAATTGCGTAAAAGTCATCAAACATCTGGTTAAGCAATTAAAGGTCCACCAACTAAGCAGAAACGTGCGTGACCACGACCATCTGTATTTTTTTACACATACACCCCTCTTATTTCCAGTAAAACCACATTCGTACCCCTGTAGCTTTTTGATATTACACTCACACCATCCCGTTTTCAGTGAAATTGCATAAACACCTCCATATTGTATATAACTACTATACTTTCACATTACATATTAAATACAATACTGCTAATAAGTATATAATAAAAATACATAGTAGTAACATGTATTGTACTATATACAGCATTAAATAATTTTTTGAAAAGAAAAACATTATTTTTTTAATAATTCATTAAAAACACCATAAAAATAACAAACTTTAAAAAAATATAAAAACACCTTTAAAAATCCTATAAAAATTAGTTAGAGTATATTTTATCATATTTTACCAACGGGCTGGGGAAGCTGCACCTGGGGGTGTAGCTAACTAGCTCCACCCGGCCAATTTTTTCATTGATTGTTTGTGTTTTTGAAATGAAACCTAGGGGGATTTAAATCACTATACATTACCATGATATCATACTAATTTCAACTAAATTCGACATTTCTACCATCTCCATCAAAGCTATCACATTTTAACGGTTTCAGGATTATTGAAATTGACCATATCTAAATGGGCATGCTAGGAGTGTTTGTTTTGCATGAAATTTGAAACACATATTCCACACAATAAATTAAGTAAATCCCCCATAAGCTTCCTTCAAAAAAATCAAAAATCAATGAGAAAAATACCCGGGTGTAGCTAGTTGGCTGCACCCCCCGGTGTAGCTTCCCTTTTCCCTTTTACCAAATAAACCAAAAATAAAAAATCAAATAAGAAAACCCATAAAAAAACAAAATACATTAAAACTTCAAAAATTCATAACTAAATAAATAAAAATCATCCAAAAAAAAAACCCATCATTTTAAAGATAATTGCACATACTTTCCATTAAAAATAGAATAAAAATATTTTAGCATTGTTTTTTGTCTTAAAAATCAGAAAAACATTATAGTTTTTAATGAAACTTCATTTTTCACATTAAAAATAATCCAAACTCCATAAAAATCCATAAAAGCTTCTACTATCTATAAAAACAGAAAAACAAATTAAAAATAGAAAAATAACAAAACAAAAATTAAAACATTTTCAAATAATAAAAAAATACAAAATACTTAAAATTACAAAAAACAATATAAAATTCATAAAATCCAAATCAAAATTCAGAAAAATTCTTAAAAATAAAATAAAAATTAGGAAACCTATTGCCTTAGCTTTTTTACCGATTTTCCCTAGTATAAAACATTTTGTGTCCCTGATTTCGAGACCCTTGTACTTAACTGATATGTACTTAAGTTTAGAAGTATAAATAAAATAAATGAAGATTAACTAATTCTTAATCTATTCTGCTAAAACTCACATGGTCGATACAAAGATCGAAAATCGATTATATCTGTCTCTTTTGCAGGAGTAACGAAGTGATCGGTTGCTGGTTTTTCATATGGCACTGTTGTCGGGGAGGCAGCGCTAGGGCGGATCGCGAAGACCTTAGGATTAGATTTTATATTTTACTTTCGCAATCTTATTTCTCTAACTTCATGACTTCTTGTTTCTGATTTGTACAGCATAGGTTGAGCCGTACAGTTGAGAACCGCGAAGTCGAGTAGTTTAAAATTTTTGTAATAAAAATATATAAAAATTGTTCGTATGAAGGGGCCCCTTCAGGGTACCCTGACTTGTACCTCTCCCTCTCTTCTTCTCGGGGTCTGTTTCACCAGGGTTGTACTCCTGGGGAAGCAAAGCACCCAACACGGCATTTTCGCTTGTGTTTTTCTCGACGGTTTTTTGCAGCTTTTTGAGGATAGATGCTTGTTAGGATTTTCTCGATTTTTCCCCTTTTCTGCACACCGTAGATTAGATGCTTGCATAGGTTATGACACCTAGGTGCCTGTACTTAGGACCAAACACAAAAAGGAAAAAATACGTTAGACGATTTTCTTTGAAAATATCCAAAAAAAGCGATAACCGAAAATTAAAACAAGGACTGCTAATTTCATCTGATTTTAAAATGAAACAAAAGGACTTTACTTATTTTGAGAGAGCAATTCTCGAAATTGCATGATAGGTACACTCTCCAGATTCAATGAGTGAGAGACGACCCATAAGTTAGAGCCAGAGTCTATACTTCTTTGGAAGTATTACTTAGTTCACGCTTTTAATCACCTTATCTTTAATGGGCACGCTCGGGTAGCCGGAAACGGTCCGAGTTTACTTATCAGAGTGGGAGGTTTAGAGGACACTGCGTAAGGCCTCGTCCTCAAGTAACACAGGTAGCCAGAAACGGTCCGTACTTACTTTCATACTGGCTAAGACTAAGTGATTTCTGGTGAGAATTCGGGATAGTATTATGTAGAAGTTTCGGGCACCTATCTGATCTCGCTGATCTGTGAGAAGATTTGTTTGCCAAATAACCTAAAACTGAAAAGATAAGCGATCAAACTCTTAGGTCATCATCAGGGTTGCGTTGGTAAATTTGGGGTTTGCTTTGCATTTGATTTGTGGTGTGAGTCCTTTATCTTCCAAATCTTAATCAATATCATCAATCGATTGTCATCTTATTCTCAGGATGATGGGTAGACGATCACTTCGGCCGACTCTTACGGCACCGCTTGCATGCAATCATACCCATCTATCTAGGTTGGTTCAAGAGAACCCTCTCTTCGAACCTGAGATCTATCACTCCCTCCTTAATCTCGTCTCCTGGCTCGGTTCACGAGAACCTCCTGTTTGAGCAGAATTCGGGACATCTTCCCTCTTACAGGTATGACCTTGACCCTGGAAGCTTTTCTCTATCACTTTATTCTTCTCCACCTCCGATGATCACTTCATAGCTATATATAGACTTATTAGAGCCAGATATGGATACTTTCTCCTTTCCGGAAACATATCAGAATGGGAATGGAGTCCAATCGCAACACACTTTGGAGATGCTAGATCAAGCGACAATCAACGCCAATTTTCTTGCTTCCCTTGAGATTATACAGACTCTGATTAGGGAGAAAGACCTTCTAATGATCAAAATCCAAGCTGATTTACGATAATTGAGAGAAAAGAGACATCTTTCAGAGGACGATGAACCAGATAGAGAGGAGATAGTACTTATAGAACCTGTCCGCACGATGAGACATCTTCACACACCTGGTGCTTCTTCTGCTAATGGGTGGATTCGACTTCCTCCTATTCATAGATCATTTGTCCTCTCACCTGAGATTATTCAGACTTTACTGATTTTTCATGGGCAATTCACTGAGGAGCCACATTCACACCTTCGAGAGTTCGATCTGATTTGTAGTACAATATATGAATCTCAAATTGATGAGGATACAATTTGGATGATAGCATTTACCTTCTCTCTGCATGATAAGGCCGCGTACTGGTTGCGCATTTAGGGAGAACGATTACTACATGGGAGCAACTTCGTATTGAATTCTTGAGTAGATTCTATACCATCGGACGTATGAAGGTTGCAAAGTCTCTCATTACCAATTTCACCATGTTAGGGAGCGAGTCGTTACACGAAGCATGGGATTGTTTTAAAGACTTGATTGATAGATGTCCCCATCGTGATATTCTAAGGCAAGCTTGGTTCAGAGCTTCTTTAGTGGGTTGACATCTGACCTGCAAGGGTTGGTGAATGCAACGTGTGGTGGCTCATACTTTTCGAAGCATGAGGATGTTGTCTTGGATATTTTCGAGAAAATGGCATCTCATCATGCCACTTTATCTTAGACAGACTCTTATACTCAGATGGAGTCACCGGCATTTCTTCCCAAATCCATCATGGCACAAATTGAGGAGGATCCATTGATGCTCACATCTTGAGAATCTTATCAGCTGAAATGAGGATTCTTAACCTGAGATTGGATCGCTGATGAATCTCCATTCATCACTCTTTATTCCTTTATTTTAGCTAGAAACCTTGACAAAATACCATGTAAATACCTGTAAATATCATAAATTATCAAAATGCATGCATCATGTAATTATTCATAATTAGTATGTCTTTGTGTAAAAATAAAGGAATAAAGAAATAAAAAAAGAGGGAAATATTTAGAATAAATATTGAGTGACCTAATCCCAAGGGAGGGCTCAGCACGGGCCTGACCACAAAAGAAACCAAGTAGAGAGAGATAAGGTCAATCATGCTTGCACATATACCTATGTATATAAATAATTTTATTTTACTCAAAATAAAAAAGTGTTTCTCATAATTTGTACATATTTATAAAAATAAAATGAAAATCAGAAAAATAAAAATAAAAAGAAAAATAATAAAAGTCATTTCCCACCATGTATATATACCATGTAGATATGTATATAGATTTATTTATTTAACTAATGTAAATAAATCATAAAAATAAAATAAAAATACCTTTTTATTCCAAATTTTATGTTATAAATAAATAAAATATAAAATTAGAATAATTATACAAAAATAAACAATTAAAATCAAAAATCAAAAATACATATGTACATATACTTATATATAATAATAATATAATGTAAATACGTCCTTTATTTTTCAAAAAAATAAATAAATATCACTAAAAAATAATTTGAAAAATAATAAACATTTTTCATGTTCAAACTTTTTTGAAATAAAATCATTTACTAATTTTAAATGAATTTACAAATAATTGAAAATGGAATTTTCCTATTGCTCCACGGGGGATTGTTGACCCCCGATCAACTCTCCCCCGCGGACCTCTTCCAGGCGGATCGGGTTTTTGACCCAACTTCTCCTAATTTTCCCAATCTTATCCGCCTCCCATTTTCTAAAACCCTGGGCCCCGATTATAGTCGATTGATCCAAGACCCTTGCTCGGGGATTTGCCTAGGGATCCGAGCTCTAATTCTCTCGTCCGACCTCCATCTTGCCGGACCCCTAGCACTATAAGGTTTCAGCTCCGCCGCACTTTTCTCGCATCTTTGGCCATCGTCTTCCAGTCCCAGGACCTCCATCCTTCTTCCTAAAGTGACAGCTATTGAGGGAGGGTGTTGCAGTGAGGGTTCGAGGGCTACAACCACTGAACCGGCGAGCTTCGCCGTCGTGCTCCGCCACCGAGCGAGCTGAGCCTCTGGCCTCGACGAGCCATCAAGGCAAAGACCCCAGGAGGTTCCTGACCTCCAGCACAGTCGACTACGTCCATCAGGTACCCTCGATACCCCTTAGGTTAGCTTAATTTCCGATTTCCCCAAATTATGCTGCCGGCCTTCGCCGGCCGATTCACCTCACTTTGTTCACCCATTTGATCATCCGACCCCCGATTCACATTCACAAGACTCCTCTCCACACTCTCCGCACCTCCGATCACCTTGACTCGCCCCGGAGCAGGATCTCGGGTCCCCTCCGTCGTCACCTCGTCGGAGACCCACGACTCGACCCATCTGACCACCCCCTTCGCCCGCTAATGGGTCGAGGCACTTTGCCCTGGACCCAGGTTTCGTTCTGTGCAGCTATCAGGTTAAGGCGACCCCATCTGGGGGTTCAACTGCTGAGGCACAAGAGCTTCGTGCCTCCGTCATCGCCGGAGCTCTCCAGGGCTCTTTGGCTTCATCGAAGCATCCCAGGAGCTGCAGACCACCGGAGGCGATCTTTTCCCAATCTCAGCAGCTCCGGAGGAGCCTTCCATCACGCGCATTGGGCTGGTGAAGTTCGTCGGCGAAGAGTTCTTGGAGGACCTCCAGATACCGTCCGATCAAGCCTCCCGCCCCAGATTAGATCGTCACCATCCATTTGCGGGAGGACTCCAGCCGTAGATCCATCTGAGGATTAGATCGGGAGCGTCGATCAAGCGAAAGGGTACCCGCGCATCTCAGTCGTCAGATCTCCACGTGGCGTCCCTTCAACCGTCGATCGTGAATAATAGGGGTAATTTCACTTAGACCCCTTCTCTTTTTGCATATATAGAATAGTCCTGTAAATATTTTAGTGCGTTGTTTTTAATTCGGATAATTTGCACTTTGGACCCTATGTTTATTTTATATGCATTTTAGTCCCTATCTATGTGTAACACATGCGTCGACACGTGATTTTTTGGACAAATTGCATGTATGGGCTTGGGTTTCATGCCATGTTATGAAATGAAGTTTTACTTTCTATATTTGAATTTATACCCCAGTGCGTGGATTTAATTGAACATGTGCTGATTGTTTGTGAATTTTACACTTTCAACCCTAAGGTTTTTGCACGTGTTACAGTTTATCCCTCCGAACTTTGTTTTCTTGCAAATAGGTCCATGTCTGCTGTAGCTCTTTTATTGGTTGAATAAAATAGCAAATAAACTCCAAATCCAGTGAAATTTGGAAACGTGGCTCCTGCCACTGTGTAAAAATTTCACTAATTGTTTGGGACATTTTTGTAGCTTTTTACTATTTTTGAAAAATCAAAAACACGTATTTTTGTTACTGTGTAGAAAAGAAAATCAAAGAAAAATATAAAAACTTTTCTAAAAATTCTAAAGAAATTAGGGATAGTTTGTTTTGTTGTTTTCTACCTTCTATCCAATTTTTGGCTCATTTGGATTTATGAAACATAAAAATTGAAAAACCCTAAAATTATTATAAAAATCATTAAAAATTGTATAAAATTCAAAAAATGCAAACTCTTTTTCTTTAGTTTAGTTTTTGTATATAGTTTTCAAAAAAAATTGTCTCCAGATTTTTATAAGCCAATTATATATTTTTAATTGGCCTTTCAAGTCTGGCTGCACATTGATCCACTGTTTTCCCTTTTTTTGATTTTTAGAAAATCAAATAAAAATCATAAAATTTCCATAAAATCACCAAAAACACTTAAAATTATAAAAAACACAAAAACAATTTTATTTCAATTTTCTGAGCATTTTTTAGTGTTTAAATAAATTATTGAATTTGCCTTTCTAGCCATTTTCTTATATTCTCTTATATAATTAAAAACATAGAAAAATTTAAAAACATTTAAAATCCACCAAAAAATTTTATTCATTTTTTTATCTTTTTGACTACTTCGTAGGCCGTAAGGCCAACCCGTACTCCTTGAGCCCGACCCGGATCGCTATACCAGGTTAATAAACTAGCGAGGACCGCTATTTGATTTCATTGATTTATTTTCCGATTTGGTGGAACCTGATTTTTTTATTGACCGAGTCTCTCTATTCGGGTCGCAATGACACCGAACACTTTTACCTTGGCCCGATAGTGAGATCCTTTGGATCATTCGGTCATCAGAATGGCATCGTTGCCGGGGAACACGACTAAGTAGTCTTTTTATTTTTCACGGTTTTTCGCGGCTTTTTGTGCATATTTGTAGATATTTTTCTCTCTGATATTATTTGTTCATTTATATAATAATCTGCTCTGACACACTTCTGTTTCTATTTCTTATGAGGGGCCTGAGGATCGAGGCGGCTTTTTCGGAAGCCGAAGCAACCGCAGGATTCGAAGGCGGCTCTCTTCTGTACTGTGCCGCAGGAGAGCACGAGGAGGAGAACCGAAGTGCGGAAGCCACGGAATAGTCGTAGTTTAGTTTAGATTAGATTAGATTAGATTAGATTACTTTTTGCAGAACCATTTATTTGTAATAACACAGGGATAGAGACTTTGACTTTGGTGACTTATCGGGGTCTGTTTCGCCGAGCACTTGTGTGCTTGAGGGACCTCACCGCGGTTTTTTGTCGGTTTTGTTTTTTCATATTTTATTAATGCTTATCTAATTTGCGCGGATTTAGCCTTAGCTTAGGATTTTGTTGATTATTATATAATTAATTAAGGCCCAATCCCTAATTATCTACTTGTACCTATAGAATGATAATTGGACTTAAATAATTAAAACACAAGAAAAAGTCGGATTACCTAGGCTCTAGTCCACGTGCCTTAAGGAGTCACATACAACGCGTGCATGATCCGTTGTAGCGGACACCGAGTGTCTCCCAAGATAGGACTCCGGACTTAGGATTGAGTACCCGACTAATGTGCTTACGTGTAGAAATTACTTCGTCTAGGGCCGGATTCTCGTACATCATATAAGTAGTTTTATTTCAGTCTTTATTTTATATGCGGATCACTTTGCATGTAGACTGCTGGAGTCAGTACGCATTTCTTACTCTGCATGCATCATTGATTTTTCACGCATCAGCTTTTTCGTATTCTCCCCCCTATTTTTGGACTTAAAATAATCAGGAGAACCGAAAAATTCGTTAGGCGTTGTTTGATCTGAAAAATATCTAAAAACAAAAAAAAACTATAAAATTGGGACTGCTAAACATACTTGACCCTAAAAGACACCTCACTTAAAAATTTGTCTTGGGGAGAGCAACCCCCTCATTGTCTGGTTTGATTGAGCGAGAGAGCGACCCGCACACTAGGCTAGAGCCATATCCGAACCCCGATCAGACTACTGGACTTTTATACGGGACAGTCTTATTGGCGGATTGGATTCCTATCAGCTCGCGTAACCGTTCTGATATCCTGACATTATCACCTAAATAAAATTGACAAGATAATTGACCGAGCTCTTACAGTCTTCAGCTCAGCGTTGAGTAGGTGAACCCGGGGTTTGTTTTCTCATCTTGTGTGTTTTCAGATCTCATCCGCCCGACTAGCCAGATCAAGATGATGGGTAGGAGGTTCCTTAGGCAGCCTCCGGCTGCACCGCTTGACCGCACTCTAGCCCGTTCATCTAGGTTGGTTCGTGAGAGCCGAGACCCGCTCTCCGAACCCGAGTTCGATTCCGCCCTGTTCCCCCTTGACCACCCCCTTCTACCAATTCTAAGATATCAGTGCCAGATGCGAGACAGTAAACAGATGATTTATCGGCACCTGAGTTTGGGTCTTTTCCCTATACAGAGACCATGGCCTGCAGCGAGGAGCGCACCGAGGGTCAGAGACCGGAGACGACCACATATGTCCTGGACCAGGGTGCGATCAACACCACCATGCTAGCTTCCCTCGAGACCATGCAGAGACAGTTATGTGATCAGGGAGCTTTCATGGTGGAGATGAGGAGAGAGATGGAGCGGCTGAGGACCATAAGAGAGCAGCCGCGAGCTGAGGGACAGAGAGACCCAGATCAACCAGATGAGCCAGAGCAGCCGGCAGCAGCAGCAGAGCAGTCGAGGCTTATGCGGGAGTTGCACAACCCCGGGTCGACACCAATACACCGATGGGTGGTTCTTTCGGCGATCGTGGGGGACTTCAAGTTCCCCTCGAACACACTTCAGCTTCTCCCTCGCTTCCACGGGCTCGCTACTGAGGAGTCCCATCTACATCTCCAGGAGTTCGAGATGATCTGCAGTACAGTCCACGATCGTCAGGTGGACGAGGACACCATCAGGATGATTGCCTTCCCCTTCTCCCTTGCAGACAGAGCAGCCAATTGGCTGAAGCACTTAGGGAGATTTGTTTACACCTGAGAGAAGCTCCGCACCGAGTACTTGAAGTAGTACTATCCACTCAAGCGGACCAATGCAGCGAGGACCCTGATCAGCAACTTCTCCATTCTCCCCAACGAGCAGTTTCACGAGGCATGGGAGAGGTTTCGAGAGCTCACCAATAGATGATCGCACCACCACATCACGAAGCCAAACCTAGTTCAGAGCTTCTTCTGCGGGTTGACACCAGAGCTACAGGGCCTGGTGAACGCTTCTCGTGGTGGTTCCTACTTCGCCAAGGATGAGGATCAAGTCTGGGCCATCTACGAGGAGATGGTCGAGAACTATACAGTGATGTCCCAGACCCGACTCTACACTAAGAGACGCCCCCAGCCATAGACCGTGCAGTACCAGAGGATAGCACGGATCGATGTCGGTCCTTCTACTTCATCCACGGTAGCCGCACAGGCCGAGTCCACAGCCGCAGACATGGACATCATCAGCGAGAAGCTGGACCGGATCGAGTTGATAGAGAAGAAGCAGTGCCAGGGCATCACACAGATGGATCAGAAGGCACAGACGCTGAGTGATCTGAAGACACAGCTCATGTGTCTCCAGGAGGCACAGACAGCTTCCCTGCCCCATCTTCGGTCACGAGGAGATCTGAGTAGTAGTGGTAGCTCGTCCCAGCGCTCTAGTCAGCCTAGACAGGTTCATCTTGTACAGGCGGAGCCGTACCAGCAGCCACACCCGTACTACTAGTCACCACCATCCCCAGACACTCAGATGGTGGTCTACCAGCCGGATCAACCCCTGACAGTACTCCCGCCACCCCCTACGAGCTGGAGCCGTTGATAGATGTCAACGGGATTTAGTACGGCCGACCCCAGCCCGGTATCCGACGAGACCATCCCGGATTTCGCTGGTCGGTCGGAGGCACCAGTTCCCAGCATCAGCCTCCAGTTCATGGTAGCCAGTAAGGCCATCAGCGTGAGCAGCACCAGCAACCCCCAATTCCCCAGCCACAGCAGTCATCACAGCCACAACAGTACGGTCCTCGTCCCTATCAACAGGGATAGCCTCGGAGGCGAGAGCAGCCTCAGCAGTAGTATCATCCACATTACCCCTCTCACCCGCACCAGCCGCAGCAGCCTCACTACCAGCGAGGCCACCCGTCAGGTTCTCATGGGCCGGCCTATGAGAACCACGCCCTAGATGATCTAGCCCGCCTCATGACAGAGCAGCAGGCTACTTTTCGACGGAAGATGGATGAGTTCCGCCAGGAGATGTGGGAGATTGTGAGAGGGAAGGCCGTCATCCCTGCCCAGATCGAGCCAAACCCGAACAACCTCAAGAGGAAGTCTGAGCAGGTAGAGTTCACTGAGATTACCACTCCTAGTGCTTCACTTGGTGATATGTCTGCATGCATGTTTGATGTTGATTGTGTTACACTTAGGAGCGGTAGGATGCCAGCAGGCGGCGCCTCGCCTGAGCGATGACCCCACGCCACTCCAGGAGCGCCAGACGAGGAGGAGCGTGGTACTGATGCCGCGAGAGATGATGACGGTGGTGCTGACGCCACCATGGATGTTGATCCCGCCGACGGTACTGAGGTCGTCGCTTCACCAGTTGGAGGAGGTGGTACTGACGCCACCATTGTAGTTGCTGAGCCAGAGTGCGGTACTGAGGCCGCGAGTCCAGATGCCGAGGGTGGTACTGAGGCCACCATTTCCAGTTCTACATCCTGTTCTTTTTCCTTCAGTACTTGTATCTCGGGACATTTTTGCAAATAAAGGAAAGGGTTGGTTGTTTTCAGATCCGCATGTGTTGATTGATGATGTTTGTGTAGATTATGTTGTTCATGAGCATGCCAGACCCTCTCCCAGTCCTTCATCTGAGAAGGACCCTGTGATCACCTTTCCACGAGCACTTCATATGGCAAAGGGGAAGAAAATAGAAAATCAGAAAAAGAATCACCAGAAAGAGTTCAGCCTGCAAATGATAGATAGATTTCACATACAGCTGACTCTACAGGAGGCCTTGGAGCACATACCTCTACTCCAGAGATCACTCAGAGACAGGACCACAGTTAGGAGGAAGAGGAGAAACCATCAGTCTGAGATCCATGTACTTACTCGTGCCACTTGTTTCACGATTCAGAACCGTCTGCCGGCCAATAGGCCAGATGCAGGAGCCCCGTATGTCAGATGCCACATCCAGGAGCAGAGGTTCGACCGCACTCTATTAGACAGCGGTTCTTCGATCAACCTACTTCCGGCAGCCCTTCTCGACCGCTTCGAGTTGGGAACTCTCCGACAGAGCAGGACGGTCCTTCAGTTTGCTGATCGATCTATCAAGAGGCCGAAGGGGTTGCTGAAGTACGTTGTTGTCACAATTCAGGGCTTGAAATTCCCCCATGGACTTCGTTGTGTTGGACATGGAGATCCCTGAGTCTGTGACCGATATCCCCATCATTTTAGGACGCCTGTTCTTGGCCACAGCCAAGGCAGTGTCCGACCATGATAGCGGGAAGGTATACTTTCGCGTCGAGGGCAAGAGTATACAAATAGAGACGGTCGAGGAGACTAGAGCCAGAGATTCATCTTGCTCAGAGCTGACCACATATTCAGAGCAGATGGCAGAGGCAGGGTGAGACATCCACCAGGACTGCGATTTTGTGATTACAGATGACGAGAAAGTTTGGGCAGATCCAGTCGCACAGGCCATCCTCTCACCTTCATAGTTTGCTGATGCAGAGACGCTAGTAGAGGAGAGCTTGGAGAGCGCATTCCTGGTCCAGGATACATCTCAGGCAGCAGACCCAATTTCCGACCGCGAGACAGAGTTTTGTGATTCAGATACAGATCCCTCATAGTCAGATGTTGTCTGACTTCCACTGAGCCTACAGCTAGGGAGTAGGTTTATTCCGTACAGAGCAGAGACAGTCCAGTAGAGCAGCCTTCTCCAGATTCAGATTGTGAGCGAGAGTTCTCATTCTCCCATGCAGATTTGGCAGCATTCGCTCAGACTTTTCAGAGGCCAGATCCGCCAGCACCTAATTGTTAAGAGATGAAGTCGCTACCGCCGTCGCTGAAGTATAGGTTCCTTGCGGGTAAGCATGAGATGTACCCAGTCATTATCTCCGCTGATTTGACTGGAGAGCAGGAATCCCGTCTGATGGGGGTTCTTGAAAAGAACCGCAAGGTGATAGGATGGAGTGTAGCCGATCTCCAGGGGATAAGTCCACCTTTGTGCTCCCACCATATCTATCTTTAGGAGGAGGCAAAGTCGTCGCGTGAGTTCCAGTGGCGGCTGAACCCGAATCTTCGAGAGGTTGTCATGAAGGAGATCTTGAAATGGTGGAGCACCGATTTTATCTACCCCATCTCTGACTCCATGTGGGTCACTCCATTTCATGTGGTGCCCAAGAATACGAGCATCACCACAGTTGTCAGTGAGTCTGGAGAGGAGATCGCTACCCGGGTACCCACTTCTTGGATGGTCTGTGTGGATCACAGACGATTGAACCAGGACACCAAGAAGGATCATTTCCCCCTTCCCTTTATTGATAAGATTATTGAGAGGCTGGCAGGGAAGAGCCATTATTGTTTCTTGTATGGGTACTCCGGCTATAATCAGGTGGCCATCGCGCCCGAGGACCAGGACAAGACTACCTTCACCTGTCCCTTCGCGACATATGCTTTCAGACGTATGCCATTTGGATTGTGCAACGCTCCGGCAACATTCCAGATATGCATTTTGTCCATCTTTTCAGACATGGTGGGGGAGTGCTTGGAGGTCTTCATGGATGATTTCTCGGTCTATGGCGACGGATTCGATTCTTGTCTTGACTGCCTAGACCGAGTCCTTCAGCGGTGCATTGAGGTTCACCTTGTGTTGTCTTGGGAGAAGAGTCACTTCATGGTGACTCAGGGGACGGTGCTTGGTCATATCATCTCTAGCAGGGGCATGGAGGTTGATCCGGCTAAGGTGGATGTCATTAGAAAACTCAATCCACCGTCCAACTTGCGGCAGTTACGGTCTTTTCTGGGGCACATCGGTCTCTACAGGTGCTTCATTCATGATTTCATTAGGATTACCCGACCGTTGACTGATCTGTTGATGAAAGACACCGAGTTCCTCGTAGATGATAAGTGTCTATCGTCATTTGAGACTCTCAAGAGTCGAGTTGTAGAGGCTCATGTTCTCCAACCACCTGATTGGTCTCTCCCATTCGAGATCATGACGGACGCCTCCGATTTTGCCGTGGGGACCATGCTTGAATAGAGGAGGGATGGAGTCCCATCTGCTATTCACTACGCTAGCCGTACATTGGATGCTGCCCAGTGGAACTATATAGTCGCTGAGAAGGAGATGCTAGCCGTAGTTTTCTCCCTAGATAAGTTCAGATCTTACATCATTGGATCTAGAGTGACCATCTATACTGATCATACCACCATCTGGTACCTCATGGCAAAGAAGGATGCCAAAGCCAGATTGACCAGATGGATCCTTCTACTCCAGGAGTCTGATATAGAGATTAAGGATAAGCTGGAGTCAAGAATGTGGTGGCGGATTATCTCTCCCGATTGGAGTATCTTGAGGATTCTGAGCAGATTGAGCCTATTTCTGAGACCTTCCCAGATGAGGTGATCCTTGTTATCGCCACTCTCCCATGGTATGCCGATATTGTGAACTATCTTGTCGCCAAGAAAGTTCCACAAGATTGGCATAGGCTGAAACTTGAGACCTTCCTCGCGAAGGCCAAGTTTTACCATTGGGAGGATCCCGTCCTTTATCATGAGGGAGGGTATAGTATCTGGCGTCGGTGGATTCCTCAGGAGGAGCATCACAGCGTCCTTACTTACTGACACAAGCTTGAGGCAGGAGGACATCACTCTGGGAGGAGAACGACACAGAAAGTGCTCCAATCCAGCCTATGGTGGCCTACTCTCTTCAAGGACTCTGATGAGTTCATGAAGAGATGTACTGGCTGTCAGAGGATGGGCACTTGTGGACAGCGTGATATGATGCCGATGTAGCCCATACACTTCTCTGAGGTTTTTGACGCATGGGGCATCGATTTCATGGGTCCATTCCCTAAGAGTCAGGGATTCGAGTACATTCTGTTGGTCGTGGATTATGTGAGTCGTTGGGTTGAGGCCATCCCCGCCCGAACCGCAGATGCTAGGACAGTTTGCAGATTTTTGAGGAAGAATATCATTTCACGGTCCGGGGTTCCTTGAGTGTTGATATCTGACGAGGGGTCTCATTTCATCAACGACAAGGTAAAGTCCCTTGCTAGTGAGTTCATCATAGACCATCGAGTTGCCACTCCATACCACCCTCAGAAGAATGGTCTTGCTGAAGTATCGAACAGGGAGATCAAGACTATATTGCAGAAAGTCGTCCGCCCTGACCGAAAGGATTGGTCACAGCTTTTGGGCTCGGTCTTGTGGGCATATAGGACGTCTTTGAAGACTCCTTTGGGTACATCTCCCTTTCACCTCGTTTATGGCAAGCCCTGCCATTTACCTGTTGAGCTGAGACATAGGTCACTTTGGGCTGTTACCGATATACTTTTGGATCCAGAGAGTGTAGGAGACCAGAGGAGGGCAGAGTTAGCAGCCCTGGAGGAGCTACGTGATACAGCCTTTTCAAACAGCCTACATTATAAGGAGAGAGTAAAGGAGTGGCATGATTCTCATATCAGCCACAAGCAGTTTGAGCCAGGATAGAGAGTATGGTTGTTTGATGCTAGGCTTCGTCTATTTCCAGGGAAGCTACAGGGCAAATGGAAGGGACCTTATTTAGTTAGAAAGGTACATGACAATGGAAGTATTGATATATCTGAGTTGTCTTCTGATGTTACCTTTCGTGTTAACGGCCAGCGACTCAAGCCATATCTAGATCATGAGTGGCAGGTCGTTGATGTTTCCCCGATTCACTTTGCGTGAGATGTGGTCTCTTGACTCACATCTAGTGCATATCACGTTTGATTATCACCATTGTTCCGACTTGTATAGATCAAGTTGTCCATATCACTCTATTCTTTAGTCCCACGCCCCTTTTCTCATCTTATGATTATGTTATACTTAGGGTATACTTTACCCTAAGTATAGGGGGGTGTAGGACTCTCGGGTATTCTATTGATTCTTTCTACCTCTGTTTTGCTGGCTATACTTAGGGATATTTTACCCTAAGTATGGGGGTTAGACCCTGTACATCCTTCCACTCGGATGTTCCTTCATGGACAACTTGCTATACTTAGGGTTACTTGATCCTTACTATAGGGGGAAACACCGAGTCCTCTTCATTCTATTTTTCAATTCGTCTTTGTGTATACCATTCCTTTTCACTTACCTATACTAAGCACGAGTTATGTCTTCTTCATCGCTCTTGATCACTCTGAGGACATCATTCGAGCTAAGTATAGGGGGTGTCGTATATATTTCATATATACTTTAGCCATAACTCGTACTTTGTGTGAGTGTGTTAGTAAATAAAAATGGCTAAAAATCCATAAAAATTTAAAAATTTCCCTAGTACATAAAATTCTTCTTGCACATACCTATTTATTTATAAAAATTATTTTTGTCAAATGATTGTAAAAATGATTTTTGTAAATAGCTTGTACATATCTTCATATCAAAATTATGTATATAGTACAAAATTTTTGTAAAATGTTTTGAAAAACAAAAAATTTGCAAAAACCTCGTGTAAATTTTTGTAAATATTTTGCAAAACTTCGCATTCATGCATGCATCCATGTTTTCAAACATTTTTCAAAAATTTTGCACATGTGTAAATATTTGTAAAATTGCATCTTTGTAAATACTTGCACAGTTTTTTCCAAATCATAGTTGACATCTAAACTGGCCTGGAATTAAATTGACAAATGGAGCTTGGTTAAGGCCTTAATCCACCTAATTATAAGAGGAACCTTATGGGGCTTAGGATTGAGACTTTTCAGGTCCATTGGGACTTAATTCTTTGAGTCCACTAGGCTATGAGCATATATCATCTTGATGAGACTAAGTAGAGCACTTAACAACACACGCATGACTCTTAGAGACAATGGCTTTACTTGCACCAGCACTTTACACATAGCTCTCCACGGATGAGGTGGTGAGGAGGTAGTTTCCTTTGGCTTGGGGTAGCATATGAGGGTAGTACTTATAGGCGGAACCTCTCTTCTTCTTCTAGTGAAGGAAGTGCATCTCAACTTGGTCTGGTGGTTATGAAGTCTAAAGACAGAAGCTGTGGGTTGCAATAAAGCTTCAAAAGAGGGATAGTCTACTTGCTCAAGAGGAAAAACTCCTTATGTATATATGTTGCACCATGTAGATATGTTGTAGATATGCACATGAAAAAAATGTGCAAAAAGAAAAGAACCCAAAAAAGTGGTGGGTCGGATTGAAAATTTAATAATCCCACCGGAGTGTATATAGTCAAATAAAGCAAAGCTTATGTTATACATGACCATCTCATGAATCTTGCAGCAGGAGACTCGGCTACACTGGTTAGAGCTCCCAAGGATACATGGCTACACTGGTCATGGTCCATTCTCTTCTCCCCCCCCCCCCTCTTCTTGAGCTGGTTGCACTTGAACTTAGAAGGGAATACACCGCTTCTCGAGGAAAGAGTTGCTAGACCGAGGCATTAGAGTTACCAGGTTGAGGGAGGTTGTTTCTTTATTACTTTTGAGGTGGGGAGCTACATATCACTTACACAGTACAAGGAAAGATTCATGGTCATTAGAGTTTGTGTATGTAGACTTGTTCTGATCTGGTTTATTGAGGAGTCTTGATCATGGATTGGTGGAACTTAGAGGCTGTTAAGTTTTAAGCTTAAGTCCAAATAAGGTTCCAATAAATTAATAATCCAAAGGTCTGACTGAGCTCCATATTTCAATTTAATGAAGGAAAGTTTAATAATCAACCTTGATTTCCTCTCTTTTTCTTTTTCTTTCTCTTTTGCACTTCTTTTTCAAATAAATGTTCGCTAAGGGACTAGCAAAAGTAAAGTATAGGGGGGTGATGAATCTCCATTCATCACTCTTTATTCCTTTATTTTAGCTAGAAACCTTGGCAAAATACCATGTAAATACCTGTAAATATCATAAATTATCAAAATGCATGCATCATGTAATTATTCATAATTAGCATGTTTTTGTGTAAAAATAAAGGAATAAAGAAATAAAAGAAAAAGCAGGAAATATTTAGAATAAATATTGAGTGACCTAATCCCAAGGGAGGGCTCAGCATGGGCCTGACTGAAAAAGAAACCAGGTAGAGAGAGATAAGGTCAATCATGCTTGCACATATACCTATGTATATAAATAATTTTATTTTCCTCAAAATAAAAATAAAAAGGTGTTTCTTATAATTTGTACATATTTATAAAAATAAAAAAAAATCATAAAAAGAAAAATAAAAAGAAAAATAATAAAAGCCATTTCCCACCTTGTATATGTACCATGTAGATATGTATATAGATCTATTTATTTAACTAATGTAAATAAATCATAAAAATAAAATAAAAATACCTTTTTATTCCAAATTTTATGTTATAAATAAATAAAATATAAAATTGGAATAATTATACAAAAATAAACAATTGAAAATAAAATTCAAAAATACATATGTACATATACCTATATATAATAATAATATAATGTAAATACATCTTTATTTTTCAAAAAAATAAATAAAAATCACTAAAAATAATTTGAAAAATAATAAACATTTTTCATGATCAAACTTTTTTGAAATAAAATCATTTACTAATTTTAAATGAATTTACAAATAATTGAAAAATGGAATTTTCCTATTGGTCCACGGGGGATTGTTGACCCCCGGTCAACTCTCCCACGCGGACCTCTTCCAGGCGGATCGTCTTTTTGACCCGACTTCTCCAAATTTTCCCAATCTCATACGCCTCCCATTTCCTAAAACCCCGGTCCCCGATTATAGTCGATTGATCCAAGACCCTCGCTCGGGGATTTGCCTAGGGATCCGAGCTCCGATTCTCTCGCCCGACCTCCATCTTGTCGGACCCCTAGCACTATAAGGTCTCACCTCCGCCGCACTTTTCTCGCATCTTTGTCCATCGTCTTCCAGTCCCAGGACCTCCATCCTTCTTCCTATAGTGACAGCTATCGAGGGAAGGTGTTACGGCGAGGGTTCGAGGGCTGCAGCCACTGATCCGACGAGCTTCGCCGTCGTGCTCTGCCACCGAGTGAGCTGAGCCTCTGGCCTCGACGAGCCATCGAGGCAAAGACCCCAGGAGCTCCCTGACCTCCAGCACAGTCGACTACATCTATCAGGTACCCTCGATACCCCTTATGTTAGCTTAATTTCCGATTTCCCCAACTTACGCCGTCGGCCTTCGCTAGCCGATTCACCTCACTCCGTTGACCCATTTGATCATCCGACCCCCGATTCGCATTCACGAGACTCATCTCTACACTCTCCGCACCTCCGATCTCCCTGACTCGACCCAGAGCAAGATCTCAGGTCCCCTCCATCGTCGGCTCGCCGGAGACCCGCGACTCGACCCATCTGACCACCCCCTTCGCCCGCTAACAGGTCGAGGCACTTTGCCCTCGACCCAGGTTTCGTTCTGTGCAGTTTTCAGGTCAAGGCGACCCCATCTGGGGTTCCAACAACTGAGGCACAGGAGCTTCATGCCTCCATCGTCGTCGGAGCTCTCCAGGGCTCCTTGGCTTCATCGGAGCATCCCAGGAGTTGCGGACCACCGGAGGCGATCTTTTCCCCATCTCAGCAGCTCCGGAGGAGCCTTCCATCATGCGTATTGGGCCGCCGAAGTTCGCCGGCGAAGAGTTCTTGGAGGACCTCCAGATACCGTCCGATCGATCCTCCCGCCCCAGATTAGATCGTCACCATCCATTTGCGGAGGACTCCAACCGTAGATCCATCTGAGGATCAGATTGGGAGCGTCGATCAAGCGAAAGGGTACCCGCGCATCTCGGCCGTCAGATCTCCACGTGGCGTCCCTTCAGCCGTCGATCGTTTATAATAGGGGTAATTTCACTTAGGCCCCTTCTCTTTTGGCATTTTTAGAATAATCTTGTAAATATTTTAGTGCGTTGTTTTTAATTAGGATAATTTGCACTTTGGATCCTATGTTTATTTTATTTACATTTTAGTCCCTGTCTACGTGGAACACGTGCGTCGACACGTGATTTTTTGGACAAATTGCATGTATGATCTTGGTTTCCATGCCATGTTATGAAATGAAGTTTTAATTTCTATATTTGCATTTATACCCTGTGCGTGGATTTAATTGAACATGTGCTGATTGTTTGTGAATTTTACACTTTCAACCCTAAGGTTTTTGCACGTGTTACATTTTAGGCCTCCGAACTTTGTTATCTTGCAAATAGATCCCTGTGTGTTGTAGTTCTTTTATTGGTTGAATAAAATAGCAAATAAACTCTAAATCTAGTGAAATTCGGAAACGTGGCTTCTGCCACTGTGTAAAAATTTCAATAATTGTTTGGGAAATTTTGGTGGCTTTTTACTACTTTTAAAAAATCAAAAACATGTATTTTTATTACTGCTTGGAAAAGAAAATCAAAGAAAAATATAAAAACTTTTCTAAAAATTCTAAAAAAAATTAGGGATAGTTTATTTTGTTGTTTTCTACGTTCTATCCAATTTTTGGTCATTTGGATTTATAAAACCCATAAAAATTGAAAAACTCTAAAAATCTTATAAAATCAATAAAAATTCTTTAAAATTCAAAAAATGCAAACTCTTTTTCTGTAGTTTAGTTTTTGTATATAGGTTTCATAAAAATTGTCTTCAGATTTTTATAGGCCAATTATATATTTTTAATTGGGCTTTAAGTCTGGCTGCACATTGATCCACTGTTTTCCCTTTTTTATTTTTAAAAAATCAAATAAAAATCATAAAATTGCCATAAAATCACCAAAAACACTTAAAAATATAAAAAACACAAAAACAATTTTATTTCAATTTTCTGAGCATTTTTTAGTGTTTAAATAAATTTTTGAATTTGCCTTTCTAGCCATTTTCTTATATTCTATTATATAATTAAATACATAAAAAAATTAAAAACATTTAAAATCCACCAAAAACATTTTATTCATTTTTTATATCTTTTTGACTACTTCGTAGGCTGTAAGGCCAACCCGTGCTCCTTGAGTCCGACCCTGGTCGCTATACCAGGTTAATAAACTAGCGAGGACCGCTATTTGATTTCATTGATTTATCTTTCGATTTGGTGGTTCCTGATTTTTTTATTGACCGAGTCTCTCTATTCGGGTCGCAACGACACCGAACACTTTTACCTTGGCCCGATAGTGCGATCCTTTGGATCATTCGGTCATCAATCGCCTAGAGCATATTGAGACAAGATGACACCAGTTACACAAGCTCGATAAGATCCATGGGCTTGTAAGGAGCATTAGTGACCTGAAGATCCAGATTGAACAGATGACATCTACCCTATCTTCAGGGTTACCAGTTGATTCATCCGATGCACAATCTTCAATGCAACAAATACATCACCTTCAATTGGAGCATGCGGTCGAACCTCCTCAGATTCAGACTTGCACTCAGTGGATGCTTGAATCTCTTTCTCAGCAGTTACCTCAGCAATTTTCAGATTACTCATCCAGTTCTCTAGGGAATTCCTATGAGAACATGGCTTTAGAGGATCTTGCCTATCAGTCACCAGTCAGTATGAGAGGAATAGGCAAGATATGGATGAGTTCAAACAACAGATAATGAATCTCATGTTAGATCAGACCACCACGCAAATTCAGCAGATAGACTCTAGTACTCAAACACATATGTCACCTGATGATCAAAATCGTGTTCATTGCATTTCCCTGAGGAGTGGTAGAACTCCATTTGGTGGTAGCTCAGTTATGCCTGATACAGATGCATTAGTAGATGATGTTTTTGAGCCAGTTGAGCATGATGCAGAGAGCGGTATCGATGCTACTAGTTTCCATGATGATAAGGATGGTGGTGTTGATGCCACCAAATCTGATGATCGTGATGTAGAGATAGTTGTGTTACCAACTTTTATACCTAGTGATGAGGAGATAAAAATACAAAGAAATGGGAAGAGGAGGAGATCCAGAAAAAAAATAAAGATAAGATAGCTGATTCGCCTACTTATGATTATCAACATAGAGGTAGTCCCTATTTTACAAAAGGACCTAATTCTTCTTCTTCACCTAATTCTTCTTCTTCATCTCAGCCTCCTATTAGACATACTGACAAGGAGGATGTACAGATTCCTTTTCTTCAAGCACTCTGCTTAGGAAAAGGCGATAAAAAAGAAAATGCCAAAAAGAATCAAATGCTTGATCTGCGAAAGAGATGCTCGATAAATTCACTATTCTGCTCACTCTTTTGGAAGCATTGGCATACATCCCTCTTCTGCAAAAAGGTCTCAAAGAGCAAACAACTATTCGTACAAAGAAGAGATAGCGTAATCACTGTTATGAAATACATGTGTTGACCAAGGAGACTTGCCACACTATCCAGAATCGTCTCCCAGCCAAAAGATCATACACGAGAGCACTGTATATGAGATGCGAGATCCTTGATCAAACTTTTGATCGTACTCTTTTAGATAGCAGATGATCGATTAATCTCCTTCCCCCTTCCTTACTCGACAAGTTCGAGTTTGGACCTCTTAGACCAAGCAGAACGGTCTTGCAGTTTGCTGACAGATCGGTCAAGAGGCCGAATGGATTAATCGAAGATGTTATCATCACCATTCAGGGTTTGAAATTCCCTGTGGACTTCATCGTGTTGGACATGACGGTCCTTGAATGTGTGACTAATACCCCGATCATATTAGGATGACATTTTATGGCCACAACGAAGGCCATTTCCGATTATGGTATAAATAAAGTGTACTTTCATGTCCAAGGTGAGAGTATACATATAGAAACGATCCAAGATATCATATCCAAATTAGAAAAGTCAAAGAGAGCATCTGATGACGAACCCGATAGTCATCAGGACTATGATTTCATGCAAACAAACGATGAAGTTGTTTGGGTCGAACGGAGCATACATTCTTTCATCACACCTTCAAGAGAGTATGAATTACAGATATTAGATGAAGACAGATTTGATAACACAATCTTGGAGCAGACACAGTCATAGGTTGAGGCCGACGATTATGATGATGATGATCATTCTGATTTTTGATCTTGTTGTTCTGATTTTGATCCCTTAGATATAGACATGGATTTTGATTGGCAGAGTTTTCATGAGTATGTTTTGCATCTGATTTCAGATGAGCCTATAATCAGCCTGGAGATCAAGCTAGTGCAGCAGAGTCAGCAATCAGAAAAGTAGTCTTAAAACCTTTCTTAGTCAGAGCAGGCCGAGCTTACACATATCGATCTAGTAGCCTATACTCAGTCTCTAATAAAATCCGCTCTTCATGTTCCTTCTCCCCCTGATTTAAACCTTTACCTTATTCAATGAAATATCGATTCTTGCTGGTGAATCTAAAATGTTTCCAGTCATTATCTCTTTCAATCTGATTGAAGATCAGGAATCCCGTCTGATGAAGATACTTGAAAAGAATCGCAAGGCAAGCGAGTGGCCAGTAGTGGATCTCCATGGGATTAGTCCGGCTCTGTGCTCTCACCACGTCTTTCTCGAGGATGACGCCAAGCCATCTCGTGAGTTTCAGCACAGACTGAACCCAAATCTTTGAGAGGCGGTTATGAAGGAAATATCCAAGTGGTGGAGCGTTGATTTTTTCTATCCCATCTCCAACTCAAAATGGGTTAATACATTACATGTGGTACCCAAGAAGATGGGTATCACTACAGTGATCAATGAGGATGGAGAGGAGATCGCTACCCGAGTACCGGCTTCTTGGTGCATCTATGTGGACTACAGATGTTTGAATTAGGCGACCAAGAAGGATATCTTACCGCTATTGTTTATCGATCAAATTATCGAGAGATTAGCCGGGAAGAGCCATTATTGCTTCCTTGATGGGTGCTTAGGATATAACCAGGTGGCTATCGCACCTGAAGACTAGGAAAAGATGATGTTTACCTATCCGTTCGGAACTTATGCTTTCCTACGAATGCCCTTTGGATTATGTAATGCTCTAGCTACATTCCAGAGGTGCATGCTCTCGATTTTAGCGGGCATGGTAGGCGACTTTTTAGAGGTCTTTATGGATGATGTTTTGGTCCACGGCGATGATTTCAACTCCTATCTTTCTAGCCTAGACCGAGTGCCTCAAGGGATGGCTCTTGGTAATATCGTCTACATCAGCGGCATGGAGGTAGATCCGGCCAAGGTGGACATCATGAAGAAGCTCAATCCACCGTCTAACTTGTAGCAGTTACGGTCTTTTCTAAGGCATGTTGGTTTCTACCGACGGTTCATTCATGACTTCAGTAAAAATGTCTGATCGTTATCTAATCTTCTCGTGAAAGACACCGAGTTTATTGTTAATGATAAGTGTCTTTCAGTGTTCGAGACTCTCAAGAACATGGTTGTAGAGGCTCATATCCTTCAGCCACTGGATTGGTCTCTCCCATTCGAGATCATGAGGGACGCCTCCGATTTTACCGTTGGGACTGTGTTGGGACAGAGGAGGGATGCCATATCTTATGTCATACACTACGCTAGCAAGACTTTGGATTCCACATAGCGGAATACACTGTTACAGAGAAAATATGTTAGCCGTAGGATTTACCTTAAATAAATTTAGATTTAAAAGTCACGGTTTTCACTGATCATACCACCATTTGATATCTAATGGACAAGAAGGATTCAAAGCCGTGTCTGACCAGATGGATCCTTCTACTAAAGGAGTTCGACAATGAAATCAAGGATAAGATTGGACTCAAGAATGCGGTGGCAGATCACCTCTCACGATTAGAATTCTCCGAGACTTCTGAGTTTGATGTACCTATCATAGAGACTTTTCCATATGAGGTGATCCTTGTTGTCTCCTCGCTCTTGTAGTATGCCGATATTGTGAACTTTCGTGTTGCTAAGAAAGTCCCACAAGGTTGGTCCAAGTAGAGACACGAGACTTTCCTCGCGAAAGCCAAGTCTTACCATTGGGAGGATCCAGTCCTTTATCATGAAGGAGCGGATTCAGTCTAGCGTCAGTGTATTCCTCAAGAGGAATACCATAGTGTCCTTACTTATTGCCATAAATTCGAAGTTGGAGGACACCATTCAGGTAAGAGGACAACACAGAAGGTGCTTCATTCCGGTCTTTAGTGGCCTACTCTCATTGCGGATGCTCATGCATTCGTAAGGAGATGTACTGACTGTTAGAAATGGGCACTTGCATAGATAGATATATGATGTTGATGCAGTCGATTCACTTTTGTGAGGTTTTCGACGCATGGGGCATCGACTTTATGGGTCTGTTTCCTAAGAGTCAGGGATTCGAGTATATTCTTTTGGCTATAGATTACGTGAGTCATTGGGTAGAGGCTATTCCTGCCCGAAACGTGGATGCAAACATGGTTTGCAAGTTTCTATGGAAACACATCATTAGGCGGTTTGAGGTCCCTTGAGTTATGATCTCAGACAGGGGTAGTCATTTCATCAACGACAAGGTAAGGGCTCTTGCTAACGAGTTCGGCATAGATTATCGGGTTGCTACTTTGTATCATCCTCAAACTAATGGTCTAGCCAAGGTCTTGAATAGGGAGATCACGACAATCTTGCAGAAGGTTGTTCGCCCAGACCGAAAGGACTGGTCGTAACTTTTGGACTCTGTTCTTTGGGCATATAGAACATCCTTTAAACCTCCATTGGGAACATCTCCCTTTCAACATGTTTATGGACATCCATGCCAATTACCTGTAGAAATCAAGCATCGATCCTTATGAGCAGTGAAAAAAGTGAGCTTTGGACTAGATGACGCAGGAGATCAAAGGCAGACTAAATTGGCAGCCCTGGAAGAACTGAGAGACAAAACCTTCACGAATAGCCTGCATTATAAGGAGCGGATCAAGGAGTGGCATGATTCTCACATTAGCCACAATCAATTCAAGCCTGATCAGAAAATATGGCTATTCGATGCGAGACTGAAATTATTTCCAAGGAAACTTCAAAGCAAATGGAAAGGTCTGTATCTTGTCAGAATGGTGCACGACAATGGTAGTATCGACATATCTGAGTTGTCTTCTGAGTCCACCTTTTGAGTCAATGTTCAGCGATCAAAACCCTTTCTCGATCACGATCCGTCGACTATTGAAGTTGCCCCAATACATTTTGTATGAGATGTGCTCTTCATTCTTACATTATGCATCTCATACCCAATTTTCACGATCTATTCTGTACATATGTGCTTCCGATTTTATTCTTATCTCCTTCTGTTTGTCTTACACCCTTAGTTTTATCTAGATTTTTGCTATACTTAGGATGTGTTTTATCCTAAATATAGGGGATGTGGACACTGTGTTTTTCATTCGTCCTGTTCGATTACCCATGTTGTTGCTTATAATTAGGGTGTGCTTTACCCTAAGTATAAGGAGGGTAATCTCGCTCATTTCCCCTTTTGATTATTATCGATTTGTGTATCGTCTATTCCCTCACTTGTCCGTCACCTTTTGATCTTCGTCTCTATACTTAGGGATATTTTACCCTAAGTATAGGGGGACAAGCCGAACCGTTAAGCGTGTGCATTCTCTTAACCTCGATCATCTTCGGTTTTGAGTCTGCTATTCTTAGGATCACTTGATCCTAAGTATAGAGGAGATGATCGACTTCTATTCATTTATTCGTTATTCTTTGAGTCATTGTAGTATAGATTCTTTTCACTGATCTATACTTAGTCCAAGTTATGTCTTCCATTCTAGCTTCTTTGGTCACTATGAGGACATAGTTCACGCTAAGTATAGGGGTGTCGTATATATATATTCTATATATACTTTAGAAGTCATAACTTATACTTTATCGTATTTTTAATAATAAAACTTCCTAAAAGTACGGGTGTATATTTTGGGGTTCTAAAAGCTGCAGGAAAATCGTAAAAATCTCATAAAAATGGCTTTAAAATTTGTATAGAAAAAATATTGTAAAATTCTCTGATAAAATCCTTAAAAAATTGTGAATAAAACCCTTGTAAAATCTTGTATAAAAACTATATAATTATGTATATAAATTTTGTATAAAATCCCTTTAAAAAATTTATAAAATTCGTGTAAAATTTGTGTAAATTGAATTAATCCACTAACTTTTTAAAAAGATCCCTAAAATTTTATAAGTTTAAAATTCAATAAAAAAATTGTAAAATTATTTAAAAACCATTTAAAAAGCTTAATTTGAAAAATGTACCTCATAAAAAATTTATTGCATTCATTAGCATTTTTTAGAACAAGTCTTATTCTTGAACCGAATGGATCTAAGTCTAAGAGATAGAGCTTGGTTCAGGCCTTAATCCACTTAATTCTAAAGAGACTTTATTAGGAACGGGAATTGAGACTCTTCAGATCTTTCAAACTTAATTCTTTGGGTTCCATAAGACCATGTTCGGAATTCAACTTAAAAGTGCCTAACTAAGACACCTGGTGGCACATGTTTAACTCTTTCCATTTGAACCAATTTTTAAATCATGCACTCTACACTTATCTCGACTTGCATGGGGATGCAAAGACCAATCCATTTTGGTGTGCATTTCCATCATTGTCTGGCAGTGATGATGTCTTAAGACGGGAGAGATTGGGTTTGAAATAAAGCTTCATATGAGGGAAGGATCTGCTGGCACAATTTTTTCTAAGACTCCAAAAAATGGGGGGAATAAAAATATGCTATATCCATCGGGACATAAAAGACTTATGCAGTGCAACAATCATCTATACTGAAAAGAAGCTAAATACACTAAATACCAGAAATGACCACAATGGTCCGAACTTCAGAAAAACCTGCATGTCTTAGAGGAGACTTGGATAAACTGGCCAGGCTTCACATGAGACGTGATTACACTGATTACACTCCAGTTCTCTTCCAATTCTTCTAACTTCTTTCTAAACTCAATTGAACACAGCACGATCTGACCTTAGAAGGAAATACCTCCCTCCTCGAGGACTGAGCTGTTGGATGAGGACCCAATGGGAGTGTGTAACTAGATGGGCGGATCCTTTACTTCTTTAAGAAGGAAGAGCTAAGACCTTTCACACACAATCAAGTTGCTTTCAAAGTCGAAAAGTTTGCTTGATGGATAGGTGGATCTGAGCTGGTTGTTGAGATGAATCTGGATAAGGATTTATGGAACTTGAGGGTTGTCGATGCTTAAATCCTAATTCTAATAGAGTCCCGATACACTAATAATCCAAAAGTCTTAATTCAACCTCCGTATTTTGGGGGAAGTGATATTCGGTTTAAAGAAACAATCTTGTTCTAAGTTCTTTTATTTTCCTTTTTCTTTTTCTGTTTGCTTGCACTTATTTATAAAATAAGTGTTTGCTAAGTGATGACACAGAATTCGATACGGTTAAGATGTATTAATTAAGAAATGGTCGTTGTTCTCAACCAATCGATTTGGTCAATCGAGAAAAAAAAGATTTTTAAACCACTTAATGCAAGATAAATCAGACAATGAAAAGTAAGCAGTTTCGCTATTCTATTTACCTGGTATAGCGACCAGAGTCGAACATAAGAAGCACGATTGAAAAAATTAGTAGTCAAATTTCCAAGATAATTTTTCAGTGGCTTTTTATTTTTATTTTTTTATTTTCAAATAAAGCACAAAACACACACCACACTCTTTTTGAATTCTTCAGAATAGTCAAAAATACTCAGAAAATTACAGAGAAAATGTTGTTGCATTTTATATGTTTTGAAATGTTTTTGGTACTTTTTTAAAATTTTTCTGATATTTTTGTAATTTTATAAAATCAAACAATGGAAAATAGAGAAAACAGTGCACAGCCAAGACTATTTTGCAACTTATAAATACTTTAAGTGTCCAAAACTCCTGGAACTTATTTTTAAGCTAAAGCACAAAACACACAGAGACTGAAATCATAATATTTTGCTTTTTCAAGATTTTATATAATTTTTAAATATTTTTAGTTTTCTGTACTTTTTTTGAGTTTGATAAATGATCCATGCACAAAAATTGGATAGAAATTAAATGACAATAAAACACACCTACATTAATTTGTTTAGGATTTTTTGGCTAATTTTCGAATTTTTATGAATTTTCTAATTTCAGACAGAATAAAAGGTACTATATTTGAATTTTTAAATATATTAAATAGCAACAAAATGCTACGAAAATTTTATAAAATGAAAAATACTACAACAGGTACAAACACAATTTTTTTGAGAATTTTTAGACCAATAAAAATATTTATTATATTAGGAAGAAGATGTAAACAAATAGTTTGGACACACAGGGACTAAAGTGTAATTATTGATTTTTTTTGCATAAAAATATAATAAGAAAAAAATTGCAGGTACAAATTGCAAATTACCCAAAATGATGTGCGTCGCATGTGCCATGTGCTCTAGTAGGGACTTGATTGTAATTTTGAAAACTTCAGGGAGTTCACCGCAATTTTTCCAAATGTCTTTTATTTTAAAAATTCCCCCTAAGGTTCACTGGGATTCTTTTCATTTCCAGACAAAATGGACGGATGGAGATGGGCAGCCACTGTCGTCAGAGATCGTGCGGGAAGCGTGGGTTCGTGTGCGGTCGTGATGGGCTTCTCGACGCGCGGAGGCGGAGGAAGGCCGGCCTGGATTCGACAGGTGAGGTGCGAAGGATAGAGGCACGCGATCGCGGCAGCGCGGGGTTGCGTCGCATGATGACGCGCGTGGCTGGGCGTCAAAGGAGCTTCGTCCGCTGGCGGCGGAAGTGCGGGTTGTCGGTTAAGCGTGGGCATGTCTAGTGGTCAGCCCGCGGAAGTGGAACCGCCGCTCGGGTGATGGTGCGGGCGATCAGAGTTGACGGGCGGCACGGGCCTCCAGGAGACGGGGGAGGCGCGAAGGACGGAGGCGTGTGGCTAGGAGGTGGCGTCGATGCGCGTGGCCTGCGGGGAGCCCAATGACGTGTTGGGTCGTGCGGCGACGGTGACCTAGGTGGCAATGAGCTCCTGTATATTTTTCTTTTTGTTGTAAACAGAAGTGAAAAGATTTTTTCGATATTTTTTAATAGAAAATGTAAACAGAGATAGAAAAAGAATTTTTTTTATTTTTATTTTTTAATTTTTCCTACAAAACAAATGTTAGGAAGAGAAACAATTATGTATTTTTTGTTATTTATTTATTTATTTTATTTATAGACAAAATATGATATGTGAATGGGGACAGATCTTAACATGGTGATAGATAAATCTGGATCTCCGACCACCATGCATGGTCGGAGGTGATGGGTTGTGTGAGGTAGAATCTGAAATGTGAGGATCAATATGTGAGGTGTGGTGAAAAATTTTGGGGATTTTCAATATTTAAAGATTAATCAAGAGACCGAAATTAAATCTAAAATTTACCTAGGAAAAATGATAGGAAATAGAAAATGGATCTCACCTCGGGATCGGATATGCCGTAATGGCTTCGACGAAGGTTGACGCGCTGTCATCGAACGGCTCGGAGGCTGGACACCCTTCTTCAACAATATAGTTCTCGGAGATTGGGCTCCTCTCCACTAAAGATTGATCAACGAATAACGAAGGAGGAGCAGCCCAATAAAAAGAGAAGCAAATTCAAAAAGGAAAGAATGTACAAAAGGGGAAGGTGATTAGTGGTGAATTAATAAAATAACTAAATAAATAAATGAATTAATTAATTAGTTAATTGAAAATGAATTTCAGAATTAATTAAAATAAAATAATTTAAATAATTTACAAAATTTAATTAGCCACCTTAATGGTGGCTATTAAAGGTATGGAATAAAATCTTATATACAAGGTAGGTTTTTAAATCAAATAAATCAAATAATTAAATATAAATCTAGTAATTAAATTAATTAATTAATTTTATATATTTAATTTATTTGATAATTTTTTATAAGGAAATTAGTTGTATACAAATACTATGTACATATAATACAATATACACATGTACAAATAAGGAAATATTTTTTAATCATAATTTTTTAAAAGTTTTATTATTTATATTTTTATTATATTTTTAATGAAAATTATATTTATAATTATTTACATTATGTATATAAAAATAAATATGAATTAAATATATACAATAAGTATGTGGGAAAATTGCACAAACACCCCAGAAAACCGATTTTTCAACCGTAACTCCAAAAATTATGAAATCACAACCATTTGAAAGATAATTTAATTTAGAGTATAATGGAAGTAAATTTGGTTCAATTTGAGTTTGTACGGAACCCTAATCGGTATTTCAATTATTATTTTACGGCTTTTTCTGAGTGCGATTATTTGTAATATGTACATTATTTTGCTGTGCATTTATTTTTGTTATTTACAACACATTTTTATTTACAATTTTATTTCCAAAAAATATTATTTTGAGGTCAATTTATGTACAAATAAAATAGTACAATTTTATACAAATATACAAGGAAGTGTATTTGCAAAATATTTTTGGATTTTTGAATGAAAGACCCTATCTCCCCCAACTTTATTCCTAGTCAATCATGTCAATTCTTGACCTTCTCTCGGGGTTCGTATCAGTCTGCATTTATTGTATTAATACATCCTTTATTTTTCTTTCCTTTTTCTTTTCTTCTTTATTCTTTTATTTAAGTACAAAATGTGTTAAAATGCATATTTAACAAATGCATGCAGAATGGTAATTTCATGTAATTAATAGGTATTTACATGTATTTGACTAAGGAAATGAAGCTAAAATAAAAGAATAAAGGCGATGAATCGTGGATTCATAATTCCCATATACTTTACCTTTGCTAGTCCCTTAGCAAACACTTATTCAGAAAATGAGTGAAAATAAAAATAAAGAAAAGAAAAAGGAAAGAAGTTAGAACAATGTTGACTTTTAAACTTATCTTCATAAAATTTTAGTATGGAAATCTGTCGGACATTTGGATTATTAGAGTGTCGGAACCTTAATGGGAAACGGATTTAAAACCTAACAGCCTCTAAGTTCCACAAGACTCATATTCAGGTCTCCTCAACAGTCAGATCAGAACAAGTCTACATACAAAAATTCTTACGACTATAAATTCTTACTTGTGTGGTGTAAGTGAAATATAGCTCCTCATCTCAAAAGTAGACAAGAAACAACCTCTCTCAATAAGGTAACTCTAATCCCCGGTCTAGCAACTCTTTCCTCGAGGAGCGAGGATATTCCATTCTAAGTTCAAGTACAACCAGCTCAAGAAGAGGGGATGGAGAAGAGAATGAAAGGTAATCAGTGTAATTACCTATCCTTGGATGCATGACCAGTGTAGCCAAGTCATCCGCTGCAAGCTCACAAATATTTGACTTTGAAGCTCTTATTCTTTCTTTTCACTTATATATTCACTTCGACAGGCATTTTACTTTTCAATAAGGTCGATCCACTTTTGGAGATTCCACATTTTTTCCTTTTTTTTTGAAAATATATACAACGTGTAGCATGTACATAAGGAGTTTTTCCTCTTGAGCCAGTAGACTATTCCTCTTTTGAATCATTATTGCAACCCCACAACATCCTGTCTTTAACCTCAACATCGCCAAACCAGGTTGAGACGCACTTCCCTCCCTAGAGGAGGACGAGAGGTTCCGCCTAGATGTACTATCCTCATATGTTACCCCAAGCCAAAAGATTCTGCCCCCTCACTACCTCCTCCATGAAGATCTACGTGTAGAATGCTTGTCCAAGGTAAGCCACGGTCTGAAAGAATCATGCATGTGGTGTTAAATATTCTACTTAGACTTATCAAGATGACATGTGAACATAGACTTATGGACTCAAAGAATTGAGTCACTAGGACCTGAAAAGTCTTAACTCCATACTTATAAGGTTCCTATGAAATTAAGTGGATTAAGGTCCAACTAAGCTCCATTCTTCAAATTTATTGCACACTTAGTTTAAATGTCAAGACTATCCTGAAAAATGCACATGCCAATGCAAGAAAATATGTACAATGCAGAAAAGAAAGCAAAATCTTTTTGTGGAACAATTTTCAAATTTTGAAATTTTTATGGATTTTTTAAAAAATGATGCCCATGTAATTTTTTTTTCTTTTTTTATGCAAATAGTTAATGATATATACAAGTACATACACATTTTTATAGGGGTTAGGGATGAAATACACATATTTATACAAGAGTGAGTCAATTATTTATAAGAATCATAAGAAAGGATTTACAACTTGAGTGATTTATACAGGTATATATACATACAGTTGAATTTTTATTATTATATTTTTATTCATTCATTTTTTTTATTTTTTTAAGTTTTTGTGATGCATATATTCCTCAAATTTATGTGAAAATAATTTTACAAATAGTTTTGAAAACTATAGTCCAAAATAAGTTTTCTCACAATTTTATAATCATTTACAATCATTTGAAAATAGCAAATTTTTACAAGCCAAAATATTTTTACAAAGGTTGAAAATATTTTTTAAATAGTTTTCAAATAGTTTTCAAAATATTTTTCAAATAAAATTTCAAACTACTTTCAAAATATTTTAACCTGACTTATTAATCAGTATGTACAAGAAAAAAATTTGAGGAAATTTCGGCATCTTTTTATTAGATAGTTTTTTAGCATTTATACAATATTTTAGCCATATTAAAACTATAAAAATACGAGATATGGCTAAAGTATATATACAATATATACGACACCCCCTATACTTAGCTCGAAATATGTCCTCATAGTGATCAAAGAGCTGCAAAGGAAGACATAACTCGTGCTAAGTTTAGAAAGGTGAAAAGAATACTATACTACAACGACGAATAAAAGAATATAATCAATAGAAGTTGGTGATCCCCTTATACTTAAGATCCAGTAATCCTAAGTATAGAAGAATGTACACAAGGGGAAACCGAGGACTAGAATGTACTTGGTCCCCCCTATACTTAGGGTAAAATATCCCTAAGTATAGGCAACAAAATAGAGGTAAAAGAATCAAAAGAATAATCACAAGTCTGACATCCCCCCTATACTTGGGTAAAGTACACCCTAAGTATAGCATAATCATGAGATGGAGATGGGGTGTGAGACAGAAAGAATGTATGATATGTATAGATTGGATCTACACAGTTGTGAACAATGTTGAGGTGCCTCTCAAGAAGCGCTAGAGTTTACGCCCCTATCTTGGCCCAAAGCCTAGGATAACGTGGTATCAAGGTTCAGGATGGCATCTGTGAGGCGAATACCGTACTATCGTTGTAGTCTTTGTGAGAGAACAACAACGAACTCAACATAGTAAATGATGACACCCATGCAGACAATCAAGTGGGTGTTTACTACCGGGTAAAGATGTGGGAAGATGAAATCGGGCTCCGGTAGCATAAAAGACATCATCGACTCAAGATCTAACTGGAGTGAAATGACATAGCCGAATAAGTTGAACGTGGAGAAGGAAGCATCTATCAGGAAATCCTCCACATTAATCACCATCTCGAATAGATAAGGAAGATCAAGATCAGGAGACTCGCTAAAAAGGCTGATACCCGATGCATATGATTTAAACAAAACAGTGAAATTATCGAATACCTCAAAGATCGGGTCATCCTCGCGAGGGTCATCGAGGAGAGAAACTTCAAACTCATGATCAGAAATATCAGATGACTCAGTCTCATGATTCACGAGATCGGATGCCCTCTCAGAAAGTGAAACTGAGTACACAGGGTACGTGGCATCCTCCTGCAGATAACCCTCAGGGAGTAATGCCAAATCAGAATTCGACTGGGGATCTATACTGTCAAATATCAAGTCCTCCAAAAATGTATCGACCTCATCAAATGGGAGTACACAATGCTCAAAGACAGGACTATCTATGTCTGTCAAATCAAAAATCGATCCCTCATCAAGCTCTCTATGTTGAGATGGATCTAAATGTATATCTGAATATGAGAAGATCTTCTGAAGAATAGACACTGAATCAGCTGGGCATGGACACTGAAATGACTCGAAGGATGGTTAGGATGTGGACTCCTTTTCTATTTCTTGGGATACTAGTAGATCTAGAATCTAAGAATCTTCGACGTGAAAGTGCGAGACTAGCTCAAAACTGGTTGTAAATCCAACGGGAATTCGGCCAATGTCCGGCTCTGGAAACTCACAGTGGTAGTCAACACATCCATCATATGAAAAGTAGTAGCATCCATATCCTCTGAATGGTGTGTGATGTATGAATCGGCATGAAGTACCACATACTCAATTGGTGTCATATCTCCCTCATGTGTTGTCCTGAATAAATCATCTCGTGTATATGGAATGTATGAAAGTGTTCCCAAGATGGTCTCAAATAAATCCTGGTCGGGACTGTGGTGTAAACCATCACACAAGGTAATGACGTATGCAATATGCTCTGCGGTCATCCCCCTCATGGCGATGTGGACAAGGCCAGTCATCGAAAATCCATGATCTGGAAATCGCCTCAAAAGATCATGTAACCTCAATCACGAATCTCTCAATGGTTCCTAGGGTTCAACTGAAAAATCACGAATACAAGACCGCTCATATCAGCTCTACGTTGGGGGTAAAATCTCTTCAAGAACAATGATCGTAAATCCCCCCACGTAGCAATCTTCCTACCCAACTCTCTATACCATCTCAAAGCTCTAATCTGAAGTAAGAAAGGGAAGGTTATTAACATCAGATCCTCAGAAGTAATATCTATGTATGCTCGTGATTCACAAAAATCCTCAAACTTGGATATATGAATGTATGGTTCCCCATGCACTCCTCCTAAAAAATTTGGCAGTAAATTAATGAAATCTAAATCCAGAATGAAGGGACTCAATGTAGAAGCGGACTGCGCTTCCTTATCTATGTACTCATCCATCATCCCAGGATAAAAGTCGTCTAAAACTCGCAACTGCTCCATTTGATCTCCCATGGAATGCACTCTCATCTTAGCAAGGTGATCCCATGTATCTTGTATCTAGTCAATCTGAACTCTTCTGGTATCACTCACAACATGTCCCAAGAAGGAAGGTGGGTAGGGAGAGGATGGGATGTCGATCGAAGTTCTGACCTCCCAAAGAATGAGCGAGCATGTTGGGAATGAAATGAAGAAGCCGCAAAATCCAGCTGGAATGGTGTATGGCTCATCATGATGAGAGGAAAGAAGGATGATGAAGGAAGGGAGGGTGGGATAGAAGAGAGAGTGAAGGATATAGAAGGTTGCAGCTAATGATAAAAGATGAGCGTAACCAACTCACGCCAAAGACATACAAACACAAAGCAAACCCCCAATTCACCAACTCTACGCAATGTGAAGACCGTGAAGATGCGGTCAATTATCTTGTCAATTTTTTGAGTTTCGGTGATCAGAAAAAAGTTGTACGAACACTTAGGAGGCTTAATGGGATTTGGGCACTACTCTTTCGTGTGTATGCGAGCAATTAAAAATGCAAACAATCAGGGGATTGCTCTCTCAAAATAATGATGAGTCAATTACGTTTAATTTTAAAGTCAATTTCAATTAGCAGTCTCACTTTTTTTAAATTTTTTGATTTTCACTTTTTTAGATTTTTTTCAAAGAACAACGCCTAACAAGATTTCTGATTTCCTCTTTGATTAATGTGAGTCCAAAAATAGGGGGAGGAAGTCAAAAAGCCAATGCACGGTCAAACACGATGATGAATGTTGAAATAGAAAATGCGTACCTTGCCCCAACAATCAACATGAAATATGATCCGTGCACAAATTAAATACATAAAGTAAACTAACTATATGATGCATGAGGAAATCGGCCTTAGATGAGCAGCTTCTATTTATCGTGAAGAATAATAGTTAGCTAATCGAATCGAGTCTGGATTCCGATCTTGGGAGTCACTCGATGCCTGACACGACGGGTCCTTCTAGCGTTGTATGTAACTACTCACGGTGTGTGGTCTCAAATTCAATTAAGCTAACTTTTTTAATTAATTTTTAACAAGGTCCAGTTACGTTCTATAGGAACAGATAATCTATTAGGTGTTGGCCTTAGATATTTACATCACAATAAAAAAATACTACGTCTAGGGGCCAAAACTGCAAGAATAAAATAGAAAGTTATAGCGATGAAATCAAAAACGTGAAAAACAGCGATGATGTCCCCAGGTGCACTGGCACTTGGTGAAAGAGACCCCGAAAAAATGTCCAAGTCCACAAGTCCACATTTCTAAATTATTACAATAATCTTAGAAATATTATCTAAAATAAAATAAATGTCTTCTTCTCAACCATGCTCTTCCTCCTGTGTGGATCCTCCAAAAAGAAACTCCAAGTCGTCCTCCAAGCAGTTCCTCGCACAAAAATCCAATAAGAGATGGTCAGAAAATAGTTATAATATATAGAGACAAATAGCATAAAATTGAAAAATGACTACAAAGTTGTACTCCCTGACAACGGTGCCATTCTGATGACACAGATTTTGATACGGTTAACATGATTAATTAAGCAACGGTTGTTATTCTCAACCAATTGATTCGATCAATCAAGAAAAAAAGATTTTTTAACCACTTAATGAAAGATAAATCAGACAGCGAAAAGTAAGAGGTTTCGCTATTCTATTTACATGGTATAGAGATCAGGGTCGAACACAAGGAGCACGATTGAAAAAACTATGTAATCAAATTTCTAAGATAAGTTTTTAGTGGTTTTTGAATTTTCAATTTTATTTATTTCAAACAAAGAACAAGTGATAAAACACACACCACATTCTTTTTGAATTTTTCAGAATAGTAAAAAGTACAAAGAAAATTACAGAGAAAATGTTTTTATGTTTTATATGTTTTGAAAAGTTTTTGTTAATTTTTCCAAAATTTTCTGATGTTTTTGTGATTTTATAAAAATCAAATGGTGAAAAATAGATAAACCAGTGCACATCTGACAGTATTTTGCAATTTAAAATACTTTAAGTAGCCAAAACTACTGGAACTTATTTTTATGCTAAAGCCCAAAGAAACATCTACACACAAAGACTGAAATCATATTTTTTATTTTCTATAATTTTCTACAATTTTTTTCATATTTTTAGTTTTTCGTACTTTTGGAGTTTTATACATTATCTATGCACAAAAATTGGATAGAAATTAAAAGACAACAAAACGCACCTACAGTAATGTTTTTAGGATTTTTAGGTGAATTTTCGAATTTTTATTAATTTTCTAATTTTGGGTAGAATAAAAGGTATTGTTTTTTAATTTTTAAATATATTAAATAGAAACAAAATGCTACAAAAATTGTATACAATGAAAAAACACTACAACAGGAACATCACAATTTTTTTGAGAATTTTTAAACCAATAAAACATTTATTTTATTAAGAAGAAGATGCAAATAAACAGTCTGGACACAAAGGGAGTAAAGTGTAATTATTGAAAGTTTTTGCATAAAAATATAAAAGAAATAAATTACAGGAAGAAATCACAAATTACCCAAAATCATGTGCATCGCATGTGCCTCGTGCTCTGGCGGGGACTTGGTTGTAATTTTGAAAACATCAGGGGCATCACCATAATTTTTCCAAATGTATTTTATTGTAAAAATTCCCCCTAGGGTTCACTGGGTTCTCTTCATTTCCAAACAAGATGGACGGATGAAGATGGGTGGTCGCTGTCGTCGGAGATCGTGCGGGAGGCGCGGGCTACGTGCGGTCGTGGAGGGCTTCTCAACGCACGGAGGTGGAGGAAGGCCGGTCTGGATTCGATGGATAAGGGGCGAAGGACGGAGGCACGCGGTCGCGACAGCGTGGGGTTGCACCACGCGATGATGTGCATGGTTGGGCGTCGAAGGAGCTCCGCCCGCTGACGGCGGAAGGGCGTGTTGTCGACTGAGCGCGGGCGCGTCTGGTGCTCAACCTGCGAAAGTCGAATCATCGCTCGGGTGATGGTGCGGGCAGTCAGAGTCGACAGGCGGCGCAGGCCCGCAGGCGACGGGGGAGGCACGAAGGACGGAGGCGCACGGTCGTGCCTCTGGGCGGTGGTGCCGAGGCGCGCGACTGCGGGGAGGCCGGTGACGCATTGGGCCACACGTGCGGCGGTGACCTGGGCGACGGTGACCAGTTGTATATTTTTCTTGTTTTTTTTGCTGTAAAAAGAAGTGAAAAGAATTTTTCTATATTTTTTAAAAAGAAAATGTAAACAAAGACAGAAAAAGAATTTTTTTTATTTTTATTTTGTTATTTTTTCTTGTAAAATAAATGTTAGGAAGAGAAACAACTATGCATTTTTTGTTATTTATTTATTTGTTTATTGTATAGACAAAATAGAATACATGAACGGGGACAGATCTTAGCGCGGTGAGGCTAGATCTGGATCTCCGACCACCGTGTGTGGTTGGATGTGATAGGTTGTGTGAGGTAGAATGTGAAATGTGAGGATCAATATGTGAGATAAAAAATCCGGTTCGGATGAGAAAGTATGTGATGACAAATGTTTGGGATTTTCAATATTTAAAGATTAATAACAAGATAAAATTAAATCTAAATTTAGCAAAATAACGGGAAATAGAAAATGGATCTCACCTCGGGATCGGATATGCTGTAATGGCCTCGATGAAGGTCGATGTGCTGTCACTGGACGGCTCAGAGGATGTGCACCCTTCTTCAATAAGATGGCTCTCGAAGATCGGTCTCCTCTCCACCAAAGATTGATCAACGAATAACAAAGGAGGAGCCCATTAAAAAGAGAAGAAAATTCAAAAAGGAAAGAATGTACAAAAGGGGAAGGTGTTTAGTGGTGAAATAATAAAATAATTAAATAAATGAATTATTTATTTATTTAAAAACGAATTTTGAAATTAATTAAAATAAATTAATTAATTGATTTACAAAAATTAATCAGCCACCTTAATGGTGACTATTAAAGATATGGAATAAAATCTTATATACATGGTAGGTTTTTAAATCAAATAAATCAAATAATTAACAAATTTTGTAATTAAATTTAATTAATTAATATTAGATATTTAATTTATTTGATGATTTTTATATAAGGAAATTAGTTGTATACAAATATTGTGTGCATAGAATACAATATACACATGTACAAATAAGAAAATAATTTTTAAATAATAATTTTTTAAATTTTTATTATTTATATTTTTATTTTATTTTAAATGAAAATAATATTTACAATTATGTACATTATGTATATAAAAAATAAATATGAATTAAATATATACAATAAGTATGTGGGAAAGCTGCATAAAACACCCTAGAAAATCAACTTTTCAACCGTAAATCTAAAAAAATACGAAGTTGCGATCATTTGAAAGATAATTTAATTTAGAGTATAATGGAAGTGAGTTTGGTCCAATTTGAGTTTGTATGGAACCAGAATTGGTATTTCAATTTTCATTTCGCGGCTTTTTCTGAGTGTGATTATTTGTAATATGTACATTATTTTGCTTTGCAATTATTTTTATTATTTACAACACATTTTTATTTACAACTTTTGTTTACAAAAATTATTAATTTGAGGTCAATTTATGTACAAATAAAATAGTACAAGATTTATACAAATATATAAGGAAGAGTATTTACAAATATTTTTGAATTTTTTTAATAAAAGACCCTATCTCCTCCTACTTTATTCATGTTCGATCAAGTCAAATCTTGACCTTCTCTCAGGGTTTGGGTCAGTCTGCATTTATTGCATAAATACATCATTTATTTTTCTTTCCTTTTTCTTTTCTTCTTTATTCTTTTATTTAAGTACAAAAAATGTTAAAAATGAATATTTAACAAATGCTTGAAGAATGGTAATTTCATGGAATTAGTAGGTATTTACATGTGCATGACTAAGGAAATGAAGCTAAAATAAAAGAATAAAGGCGATAAATCGTGGATTCATCACTGAGGGACTAGCAAAGGTAAAGTATAGTGGAATGATGAATCCGTGATTCATCGCCTTTATTCTTTCATTTTGGTTAAAATGCTTGGTAAAATACAAGTAAATATCTATTAATTCCAATTAATTATCATTCCAACCAAAATTATTAATATCATATATTTAACACTTATTTTATACAAAATAAAAGAATAAAAAGGAAAAAAGAAAAAGAAAAGAAAAGAAGGATGGAGATATTTAATATATACAGACTGATCCTAAACCTCGAGACCGAGTCAATATTGACTCAGTCGGGAAAGTAAATAAGTATGGGGAGATAAGGATCCTAACATATAAAAATATTCAGAACATCAAGATCAAAATATAAATTATCCATTTTACGCACTGTAAATATTTCACCTATTTTATTTATCATTAACCCAACTCTAAATAAAAATACTTATTTTATAAATGGTGTTTACAAATATATATATATATATATTATAAAAATATCATAAAAATATTTCATCATAAAAATAATTAACCGTAATAGATCGAAAAAGCTGCAAAAACCACCTTCCGAGGTTCATAACTATTTATAGAAAACTCCAAATGAAAAAAACTCACTTTTAAAATTCATTTTATACTTAGTACTATTTGTTAAAAATATTTAAAAAATATTCGAATAAAAATGGTGAGTTTTGGCATTTTGGACTCGTTGTATATTTGTACTATATGTAGAATCTTCCCGAATTTTTAATAAAATAACTGTAAATTCAATTAACTTAATTTCTTTTCTTAAAATCTTCTAAAATTATATCGAAAAATATAAAAATATAATTAAGACAAAACACTAATAAAATTCAGAGGCCCGAATCCGCTACTTAAATTTTTCGGGCTTCATAACCCGGCCGTATGAACTCCGAATTGAGCAAACTAGGTTCAAAAATTATATTATTTAATTATAAATGACACTGATTTCGCTAAAATCAGAGTTAATACGAAAAATACGATTTTCGGATACATATTGATATATTGTACAATGAACCGTAATTTATGGTATTATGTAATATATTAATACTTTACTCTTAAATTAAAATAAATAATATTTTATTTCTTTACTTATTTATTTATTATTTAATTTTAATTAGTATATATCTAATAATTTATTTATTTACTTAATCTTTTAATTAAGTATTTAACTACGTACTTAAGTATTTACATAACTATTTTCTAATTAATTTATCTTATTCAACAATTAATTAATTAATCGTTAATTGATTTGTAATTAATTTAATTTTATTTATTTTATTATCTTATTCTCTCTCCTCTGTCTTTTCTTTCTTCTTCATCCTCCCGTTTTCCTCCTTCCCCAAGCTAACTCCACCCGTCGTTGCCTTCTTCCTCCTATTCTCACTCGTCCGCCAACTGCACAAACGGTCGGCCATTCTTCTAACCGCCGCGGTGCCGCCACCTCCAGCGGTGACCATATCCCTTCTCCTCTATATAAGGTTCGCACCTCCTTCCGTTGATGGCATCCGCCATTCTTCTTCGATTCCTCCCCGTGAGCTCCGATAAGAGTTCGGAAGGTGACAGCTTCTGAGTCCATCGTTGAGTGAGGTAGAGGGAGTGAGGAGGCGATATCATGCCGCCGAGGTGCTACTCCGCCGCACTCCGTCACGTGCTAGCCACCGGAAGTCACCGCTTCTGTTGAGGCAAAGACATGGGAGCTCAGTCGAGCTCCGCCCCTGGCGAATTCATCCGCAACCATTTCCATGCGACATACCTCCGTCGCTCATCCATTTTTCCAGGTTAGATTTTTTTTCCAATCTCCTCTTATCTCTATTGTCCGTTCTCTTCTCAAATCCTCTATACATCTCATTTTTTATCGATTCCGACTCACATCCTTCACGAACTCCCCGTCGTCTCCGATTCATCCACGATTCCACATCTCCGCTTACCCCTAATGTTCGGTCGAGAGTGAAACCCTCGTGCCACATTTCTAATTGCAGACGTTAGATCTGGGGTGTAGATAACAATGTGAACACCTCCTCAGCGCATCAAGCATTGTTGTTTTCCTATATGCTGAATCTGATCGAGGATTGATTGAGAAATTCCAATTGGAAACCGTTGAAGACAAGTAGAACCAAATGCCATCACATGAAGATGAATCCTCATCCGGAGGTGCTTAATCATTGTTCTCTGGACAACGTCTCGAAACACTTAGAGATTAGATCCACCGAGCAAAACACCTCGAGCACTTGAATCATATCAGAAACCATCAATTCTTCCTCGCAATATGTATGACCAAGTCAAAGCACCGCCAGTTGTTAGAAGACCATATGAGAGGATAAAGCACGGCGAACATATGTTTGAGCTCAAACTGCAACCATTTGAATCCTTACCGAAGAACACCTGCGAGATCTCAACGTTCTGATCGGAGAATAACAATTGCGGCGAGAGCGCCGCCTTGAAGCTTCGCAGTCACCTAAACATCGACGAGATCCTCTGCCACTACGGATTACAAAAGAGAGAAGAACAGGGGCATATCCAGATTGCATGATAGCCATTCGATCAAAAATGTGATCGGACGGTCCACATTCCCGCTGCCCCACCGCTCCAGTCCGGTCACGCGCTAAGTGCGTGCGCTGGGATATCTTAAGGGAGGTAGCACGTGACTCGACACACATTCTCTGAGATAATTGCGTAAAAGTCACCAGACATCTGGTTAAGCAATTAAAGGTCCAGCAACTAAGCAGAAACGTGCGTGACCACAAGCATCTGGATTTTTTTACACATACGCCCCCCTTATTTCCAGCATAATTACATTCGTAACCCTGTAGCTTTTTGATATTACACTCATACCCACTAGTTTGCCAGTAAAATTGCATAAAGGCCCCATATTGTATATAATTACTATACTTTTATATTACATATTAAATACAATACTACTAATATGTATATAATAAAAATACATAGTAGTAACATGTATTGTACTAGATACAACATCAAATAATATTTTGAAAAATAAAAACATTATCTTTAAATACTTCATTAAAAACACCATAAAAATAACAAACTTTAAAAAAATCATAAAAAATATAAAACACCTTTAAAAATACTATAAAAATAATTAGATTATATTTCACGATATTTTACACAAATAAACCAAAAACAAAATAAAATTCAAATAAGAAAACCATAAAAAACAAAATACATCAAAACTTCAAAAATTAATAACTACGTAAAAAAATCATCCAAAAATGTACAACCTATTATTTTTAAAATAATTTCACATACTTTCCATTAAAAATGGAATAAAAATATTTTAGCATTGTTTTCTATCTTAAAAATCAGAAAAAAAACGTTACAATTTTTAATAAAAACTTCATTTTTCACATTAAAAATAATCCAAACTCCACAACCTTCTAAATTCATAAAAATGGAAAAATAAATTAAAAACATTAAAATAACAAAATAAAAATTAGAACATTTTCTAATAATAAAAAATACAAAATATTTAAAATTACAAAAATAATATAAAATTCATAAAATCGAAATAAAAATCTAGAAAAATTCTTAAAAATAAAATAAAAATTAGGAAACCCATTGGCTAAGCTTTTCTACCGATTTTCCCTAGTTTAAAACCATTTGCCTCCCTGAGTTCGACACTCACGTACTTAACCGCTATATACTTAAGTTAGGAGTATAAATAAATAAAAGAAGATTAACTAATTCTTAATCTTTTCTGTTAGAACTCACCTTGTCGATACAACAACCGAAAATCAATTATTTCTATCTCTTTTGCAGGAATAAAGAAGTGACCGGGTGTTGGTTTTTCACCTTTGCATCGCGATCCTTTGTAGTTCTTTGTAGGAGCTGAAGGGCTCTTTACTAGGTCATTTGTGTAAAAGAACAGCTCCTAGGTCCACGTGAAAACCTTCAAGCTCCAAGGCCTGATCAACGATCCCCAGACTCATCTGAACCATCTGGGAGATGTAGGGAGGTTGTTGGAGCATGTAGCGACTATCGGCGGAGCTCCTGGTGGTCAGCAACGCGAGCAGTTGAAGATCCAAACTCATTGTGCTTCAGTTCCTCCCTTATTCTTCGTGATCCATCGAGCATCGTCTAATCAAGAGCAGCAGCTAGATTGAGCCAGAGCTGTTGAATTTTGAGGAGCTTCCACCGTTGATCTCCCCTCGGGGATCTAATCCTAGCCGCTTCCGATGAACCATCATTGCACAACCTTGGGACATCATGTGTCAAGTTGAAGATCCTCAGCCGCACGATCACGCACCAATTGGGGGTAAATTTCACACATAGCCCCCATTTTTGTTTTATTTCTATTTAGTCATGTAAAATATTTAGAACATGTTCTATTTTTTATTATTTATAAAGAGGACCTCAAACTTTTATTGATTCATACTTTAGTCTAGTTCAGATCAGCTCACGTGTTGTTTCAGGTGAGATGAGCATTTCGCACTATTACCCTTCTGGGGTTTTTATTATAATTTACTATTTACAGTTTAAATGTTTGTTGTAAACTTTGAGTTCTTTACACGCTCACCCCTGCTCTTTATTTTAATTACAAATATACCTTTGCTAGTTCATTCATTTTTGTGCAAATTTTCTATTCTATAAAAAATACCAAATGTGCTCAAAAATCATGAAAACAATAGGGTTAAGTGGTTGTCTACATGCTCTTTCCTGATATGTTCTTAGTTTTGCATTTTAAGCATTTTCTAATTATTAAAATCAAAATAACATGTTTTATTCCATGTTTGATTTAAAAATTCCAAAAAAGTATGAAACCATATTTAATTCCAAAAAATAATTTTGTTTATTATTTTTCTTTATGCCTAAAGACCAAAAATCACTAAAAAAATTAAAAACAAAAACCTTAAAATTAAAAATCTCTAAAAAACTTATAAAATTTTAAAAAAATATTTTAAAAATCCAAAAATATTGTTGTGTCTCTAAATTTTCTTTGTCTTATATAATATTTATTAAATTTGATTTCAAGATATATTGACCCTTTCTGTATTTTTAATCCTCAAATCAGTTCAACCTATTTAAAAGTCATTATCTTGAGTTTTTCTGATTTTAAAATACCTAAAAATAGCTAAAATATATAAAAATCACAAAATAGTAGAAAAGGACAAAAAATATAAAAAAAAATTATTCTACAAATTTTTTAATATTTTTAGTTGTATTTATGAATATATCACTCTATAGTGTATATGTAGTTATATATAAACCCATGGGTAAAATGTGGATGCTCCTTGGGAGGAGCCAACGGGCTGCTCCTACCCTCATTTTCCTCCATTTTTTATTTTTTTAGAAAATAAAGATGTTTATGTTCATCACTATATCCCTCTAACATTTCATTAAAATTTCATCAGAAATAGAGACACATATGCCCTTCATCCAGAACGGGTCGATTACATCAATTCTAAGACCATTAAAATTACATGTTCTGGGAGAAGGGTATAGGAGTCTCTATTTCTAATGAAATATTAATATAATTTTGAGGGATCTAGTGATGAATATATATACATTTTTATTTTCCAAAAAAATAAAAAAGGGGGAAAATGGGGGGTGGGAGTAGCCTGTTGGCTCCTCTTAGGGAGCAACCACATTTGACCATAAACCTTTACAATTTATTAAAAATAAATCAGAAATTAAAATTTATAAAATTATAAAAAGAAAATAAATATTATAAAATCAATATATATAAATTTGTAAAAAAATATATAATTAAAAACCTGCACAAAAATACAATATAAAGAGAAGAGAAGAATAATTTTTGCAATCACTTGCACAATATATCATGTTTGCTTCCTGTGTTTGATACTCTACATACTTGCATCTATACACACATTTTTTAGAGCTATAATAAATTTTAACTCCACATTCTTATTTCATATTTCTGTATTTATTGTGGGTTAATTCTTGAAATTACTCCGGGTTTCATGAGCGGTCGCTTAGACGACTATTGATCCGCCGTGTGGATTGACAAGACCCTCCTCAAATTCGGTATTTCAATAGGCATAAGTGTTTGCTAGGGACTATAAATGGCAAGTATAGTGGGGAGATGAATCTCCATTTCAACACCTTTATTCTTTCATTTTGGCCTCTAAAACCTAGCTAAAGGCATGCATATAGACTTATACTGTATAAAAACATCTATTATTTACTCTATAAATATTGTATATAATATTTGTAATCAAATTCAACATAAAAGAATAAAGAAGATAAAAGGAAATAAAATACCATAGGTGTTGAATAACTCTAAACCTCGAGACCTAGGCATCATGATGATTGGGTTGACAAGGAATAAGGTAGATGGAGGTAAGGGCCAAACTACAATAAAATCATAATCTTTAATTCCCCAATAAGTCCATTTTGAGACCTATTTTATCTTTATTATGTATACATCAAATTAATAAACTTTTTACATGAAAGTTTAAGATAAAAATACATAAAAAATATAAATTTATTTCGTATAAAAAATGCATAATGTACCCTAGATACACAAAATAAAAAGCTCAAATCGAAATTTCAAAGACATGTATCTTCTCCATACTATGTAAAAATTATCCAAACTCACCTTAATTATATATAAAATCTAATTATCTATTTTAATGAAGGTGGTTTCATTTAATTTAGAGTCAAGATGCAAAAGTTTGATTTTGGACCCCTATTATATAGTACACATGAGTAAAATAAATAATTTACTTATTATTTATATTTTTCGTTATGTCATGTTTTCTAAAATTTTGTAAATAATATATAAAATATATGTACATAATTTAAATAAAAAAACAATGAAAAAATACAATAAAATAAATAAGTATATCAAAATACATAGTGAAATATACATACATATACATATATAACAAATGCACATATTTATTTGTGTACAAAATTACTACAGAAAAATATAATAAAAATATATTTATGTGTATTTAACTAAGTTATAAATATATAAAGTATGTATATAAAATCATAAACACTGAAATAAAAAGAAAAAATAAAATACATATTATATAGGTAAATATATCTATATTTGTACCTATAAAAATTAACATGCAATAAATTAACTTTTAAAATAAATAAAAATAACCATAAAATACTACATAAAATAATAAATATTTTTCATATTTCAAATAAAAATTAATAAAATAACTTTCTATTTTATTTAGATTTAATAAATAATTTCTACTCTGTTTTGTCGCCTAGCAAGCTAACGTGGACCAATGGGAGCTCGGTCAGAGTTGACATTGGTCAACTCCCAGGCCTCCCTAGGTCTTCTCTATCAGACTTGCTAGTTCCCTATTTCCTCAATTTTTCCCTCTCTATTCTTTCATTCTTTTAGCTCGATTTCTTCTGAGCTTTTAGTCCTTGATATATGGCCTATCACGTGCATATCATATATCAATCTGGGGATCATTGCCTCGATCGTTCTTCTTGAGCCAACCTTCGCATGTTCCCTTTGACTTTTGATTTGTTCCTTTGAATTGTACCCCTCATACCCATTCCCTCCGAGTTGACTAATGTGACAGCTTCTCCTTGGAGGGTTTTGCAGCGCGCGCGTGATGAGGAGCTAGATTCGGGTTCACCAACGAATGCTTGGATGAGCTTCATCAGCTCCAGCTTCAGCTGGTCGAGCCATAGTGTAAGCTTAGGATTAGGTGGCTAGTAGTTTTAGATCCACTTTCCCATTTTTATTTTGCATTTAAATCCATTGCAGTAGTTTAGATTTTCATATATGTGGTTCTCCGGAGCTTTGCTTCGGTCATTGTTTCTGTCGAAAGAATTATGTAGTCTGTGGACCTTTTATCTTTTATTTTATTCTATGTTCTGACTTATGTAATTTACCCATGGGTTTTCTCTATATAAGAGACCCTAGGGCTCTCAGGAATAAATACAACAATTATCTCCCTAACATGGTATCACAGCCTTAACCATAAGGGCTCCCCTCTCACCCCCCCCAACCCCTTCCTCCCACTCCTGCCGCCCTCTTCCCTTTCCCCCTCTCCTCTCCTGTATCGCCCCCGGCTCTCGATCTGAAGGCTCTCCACCCCAGCCGCTGCCGACCCCGATCCCGCCACCAACCCCGCCCCTGACCCCAACTTCGTTGTTCCGCCCCCGACTGCCGCCCCCGACCCGGCCTTCTGCCCCCGACTTCCTGGCCCTTTACTCATGCCGCCGTCGTGCCCTAGCCCCCGGACCCCCGCCTCCAAGTCACCAGGCTCCTAGGTCCTTGACGTCAGGCCCCCTATCCAAGCATCACCGTCCCCTAACCCCCCAAGCCCTCGCCTACAGGATTCCAGGCCTCCGGGTTTCCAGGCCTCCAGGCCCCCTATCCAAGTTTCCAGGCCTCTAGGATCCCAACTCCAGGCATCCAGGAACCATCTGCCACTCCAGGCCCCCAAGCCTCCGTTGTCAGGCCTTCAAGCACCCATCTTGCTGTTGTCTGTGCCCATCGTGCTGTCGTTTGTGCCCATCTAAGGCCATCTTGCTGTCGTTTGTGCCCCAACCCATCTTGTTGTCGTTTGTGCCCTAAACGGTACCAATCTAAGGCCACCTTCGTCACCAAATCTATGGATTTGGGTATGTAACGTCTGCATACGCACTCGAGTCCTATGCCATTTGTGTAGACATCTATCAATCTATCTATAAACCCTAGTTCTTCTCGTGCGGCAATATGTCAGAATCCAAGATGGATATGCCCTCCATAGGCACATTCAAAGGTCATACACCAATAGTGAAGACGGATGGCTCCAACTACGAGCTCTGGGCAATGCAGTTCATGAGTCTCATGAAATCAAACGATAAGAAGCGCATCCTTCTCGAGGATGAGCCAGTAGAGAAGATAGGGATTTATGCCTCATGGGAGGCTGATGACTCGTATGCAAAGTCTGGTTATCAGGCACGTTGTCGATGGAGATTGCAAATGATGTTCTCCATCAGCCCACCGCTAAAGCGATGTGGGATATTCTTGCAGCGACATATTCACAGGTCTCGAACGAAACAAAGATGTTGCAACTGCAGTACGGCATATTCACCATAAAGCAGGATGGAAGGCCACTTCATTCCTTGTACACATACCTTAGGGGGTTGTTTGAGAAACTCTACAACACTATCCCTCTGATGGCCACACTAGAGCAGCAGAAGACATTTCGCAATGCTACCATGGTGGGAGTCCTTCTTGCGACCCTTGATCCTTAATATGATGCGGCCAGATCTCATATACTTGCAGATGCTACCATTCCTCCTACGGAGGAGGTCTACCGGAGGCTTAGCCATATCTCTGTTCCATCCAGCACATCTACACCACCTCCCTCAGCGATGGTTGCTTCCAGAGGGAGGGGTGGTTCCTCCTCTTCATTTCGTGGCCGTGGTCGTGGAACAGGTGGTCGTGATGGTCGGTCCCGTCCACCTTGCAGTTTCTATCACCGTCCAGGACACTCGGAGGATACGTGCTATTCGAAGCATGGCTTTCCAGCATCAGCACAAGTGGCAGAACATTTTGCGTCTCATCATCCTCTACTTCTGATCAGAGATTTGAAGAACTCGTCGCTCGATTAAGGGATATTATGCCTCCTACTTCCATAGATTCTTCTGGAGGCCCTTCTGATACAGTTGCATCCGCTTCTGGTAGTACATCTGCCACAGTTAATCCCTCAGGTAGTGCCTATGCTCTTACCACATGTTATAGTTCAGACATCTCAGGGTGGATCATGGATTCCGGTGCCTCCTACCATCTATGTCGAGACAGAGACAGCTTTATCTCGTACAGAGAAATTCCTCCAGGAAGGTCAGTGATCATTGCCAATGGGACTCATTCCCCCATTATTGGACAGGGGGAGATTTTGCTATCCACTTCAATGTGCCTCAAGAATGTCTTACATGCCCCTGTATTTTCGATGAACTTACTCTCTATTAGTCAGCTTACAAAAGATTTGCACTGTTGCGCTATTTTTGACCCATCATCTCTTATATTTCAGGACATTCTAACGGGCAGGGTGATTGGTTGTGGCTCTGAGCAGGATGGTCTTTATCGTCTAAACAGGAGTTCATATGCTGGAGTCTCTTCTAATAATGTTGGATCTGTCTCTCCATATACCTGGCATCTGCGTTTTGGTCACCTCCCTCTACAGAAAGCCGTCACCTTTTGCCTCAGGTATCTCCAAGTTCGTCCTTCAGATGCGAAGCTTGTCAGTTAGGGAAGCATCATAGAGCTAACTTCCTGAGTCGTCAGAGTCGGAGCAGTGGCTCCCTTTTTGAGTTACTCCATATTGATATTTGGGGTCCCAGTCGTGTCCCTGATCACTAGGGGCACATGTTTTATCTAGTCGTCGTTGACGATTTCTCTCGTTTGTCATGGGTTTTTCTGTTAAAGAATAAATCTGAAGCTGGTGATGTTATCAAAAATCTTATCAATGAAGTAAACAATGTTTTTTCATCCAATGTGAAATATGTTCGTACTGATAACGCATTGGAATTTTGTACTCGGTCTCTTTCACAATATCTTTGGTCAAAAGGCATTATACACCAAACTACATGTGCCTACACCTCCCAACAGAATGGAGTTGCTGAGAGAAAGCATCGTCATCTTCTTGACATCACTCGTACTCTACTTATTCAGAGTTGTGCTCCCATTGCTTTTTGGGGAGATGCTGTTCTTACAGCCTGCTACTTAGTCAGTCGTATGTCGTCAACGGTACTTGGTGAGAAAATTCCTCTTTTTGTTGTTTTTCCAGATAAGGAATTATTCTCACTCACCCCTCGTGTTTTTGGAGTTGTTGCATTTGTTCATCAGCTATCACCAAGTCTTGACAAGCTCTCACCTAGAGCTGTCAAATGTGTCTGTGGGGTACTCTCGAACACAGAAAGGATATCGTTGCTATGATCCTGTTAACAGGAAATACTTTGTAAGTATTGATGTCACTTTCTTCGAGTCTATTATGTATTTTTCACCTGCAGGTGATAGATTGGTATCTAACACATCTACTGATGAGGTCTATGTTCCTCCTTCACCTACGGAAAGTACCCCCATCATCTACTCAAGTTCCTAACAGTGCCTCCCTTCCTCCACCTCCACCACCTCCACCACAACCCCTTGTCTCACCCCTACCTAGTCCTACTCATGCTTCACGCCTATCATCCAGCATGCCTCCGGTATGTTCTGATGTTACTACTAATGACGGGTCGAATAGTATGCCTATGCAGGATGCATCATTACAAGGCGATTCTACCCCTGCAAGTTCAGTGGTTGATGATCTGGATGTTCCTATTGCGATGAGAAAGCAGAAACGCAGCTGCGCTAAGTATCCTTTTGCCTCACAGGTCTCCTTTCATCGCCTCACAGGGGACTTTCAGAGATTTGCTATGGCTTTATCTTCAATAGAGATTCCAAAGACCTATCAGGATGCATTGAAATCTGATTGTTGGCGGTCTGCAATGGAGGAAGAGATGGTTGCACTACAGTCGAGGGGCACATGGAGCTTGGTCCCTGCTCCTTCCGGAGCTTTTGTTGTGAGCTGCAAATGGGTATTCACTGTTAAGTATCATGCAAATGGTAGCCTTGATCGATACAAGGCACGACTAGTGGCACGAGGCTTCACTCAGACTTATGGAGTGGACTATATGGATACTTTTTCTCCGGTTGCTCGTCACTCCACTCTTCGTATTCTTCTGTCTGTAGCTGTGGTACGTGACTGGCCCTTGTTCCAATTAGATGTTAAAAATGCATTCTTGGAGATATGCAGGAAGAAGTCTACATGCAGCAGCCTCCAAGGTTTACTGCTGAGGGGGAGAATCATATGGTGTGCAGACTTCATAAGGCCATTTATGGTCTTAAAGAAAGTCAAAGGGCATGGTTTCAGAAGCTTTCCCATCTGATAGAAGAACATGGATTCAAGAGATCCAATGCAGACCACTCATTGTTCATCCAGAGGACTACTCAAGGTACAGTTGTCGTCATGGTATATGTGGACGACATTTTGGTTACAGGAGATGATGCTAAGGGGATAGAGATGATCAAAGCAGTGCTACGTCATCAATTTGTTACAAAGGACCTTGGTACATTACGATACTTCCTGGGGTTGGAGTTTGCCAGAAATGCACATGGTCTAGTAATGACCCAGAGGAAATATATTACAGATATGCTTGTTGAGACGGGCATGGTCGAATGAAGACCGTCTACTACTCCAATGGACCCTAGCATGAAATTGTATGATAATGATACAGAATAAGTTGACAAGAGAAGGTATAGAGAAATGGTGGGGAAGCTACTTTACATAACAATAACCAGGCCTGATATTGCCTTTGTAGTGAGCCAGGTAAGCCAGTTTATGGAACAGCCGAGACAGGTACATATGGGTGCTATATATATGATACTCAGATACCTTAAAACGTCTCCAAGCACAGGATTGTTGTTCATAAAGGAAACCAATTTATCTGTTTCTGCATGTGCGGATGCTGACTATGCAGGGTGCCCTAAGGATCGAAAGTCTACCTCAGGGTTTGCAGTGTATGTGGGTAGTTCTCTTGTTTCTTGGAAAAGCAAGAAACAAACAGTTGTGGCTAGTTCCAGTGCAGAATCTGAATATAGGGCAATGTCACAAGCAAGCACATAGATGATGTGGGTCCGAGCTGTATTAGAAGACTTGCATTTAGAAGTACCTCTACCCATGCAGCTGCAATTTGATAATCAAGCCGCATTATTTATTGCCAATAATCATGCCTTTCACGAGAGAACCAAGCATATTGAAGTAGACTGTCACTACACCAGAGATATGATCCAGAAGGGACTGATTTCTACTTCACATGTTAGTTCTGAGGAGCAGACTGCTGACATCTTCACCAAATCGTTACTCAGAGGACCATTTCATAAGTGTACTTCCAAGCTGAGCATGATCGATATCTATGCTCCATCTTGAGGGGGAGTGTCGAAAGAATATGTAGTCTGTGGACCTTTTATCTTTTCTTTTATTCTATGTTCTGACTTATGTAATTTACCCATGGCTTTTCTCTATATAAGAGACCCTAGGGCTCTCAGGAAAAAATACAACAATTATCTCCCTAACAGTTTCCTTGTGCCCCAGTCATCCTTCGACTCGCCTAATACCTTAACCTCGCTCCACTTCACTTCTGTTATGCCCTATATCTTTCCATTCACCATGAGCCCTTTTGGATCGAGATATCCGGTCTCCCTTTGCCGCCTTTTGCTGGAGACCTCTGACCCACCTCATTTTGCCTCCATTTTGCCCAATAAGACCCTTTTTGTGTGTTTGTGCTTCCCTTGTAGGTACTAGAGGTCTCAAGCCTCAACCAAGGTAATTTTTTCCAAGAAGAAGGTGGACCAGGTGTCCAAGATTCACCGGCCTTCCAGGACGCCATCACTAGGTCTCGGACTTGTTTAACACTTTTAGCTGCTCCGGGGAGCTTCCAACTCCATTTATAGGCCCTTGGGACGCCCTCAAGTGGTCGGAGTCACTAGATATCGTGGATTGAAGTTCGACCCAGGTTGTGTTCTCCCCTGTTCGTCCAGGGAGGTTCGTCACCATCCAATCGAGCTTCATCTTCTAGAGCCCCAGTTGTCGTCAGATCCAAGAGCCCCCGACCGTTGATCCAGCTACTAAGATTTAATCTCAGTCTCCCATCATCGAAGGGGTATGAATTAATCCATGCCACCCATGTGTATAACTGAAACACCACCAACAAGGGGTATTCGCACGGTAACCCTCACCATTTTTGTATTTATTTTTTGATATAAAATTTTCATCTGCAACTCAATGGTTTTTGTAAAATTTGCAGAAAAACACTTAGATTTCTTTTTTTGCACTTTAGTCCCTCGCCATGTCACCTCACTTGCTCGTATGTGTAAGGGGAAGAGCATTTTACTTGGGACCCTTGGACATTCTGTATTTCCTTTTAGTCCATAAAATTCAAATTACAATGTATTTATTTTTACATAATCGTAAGTGGACCCTGTATTTTTAAGTATTTGCAAAAATACTCCTGCCAGCATATAGTTTATTAAATATTTAGGGAAATTTGCATTTTGGACCCTAGATTTCTTTAAGGGGTTGGAAAACTAAAGGATACTTTTTGAGATTTGCAAGTAGGTCCCTATCAAGTATTTTTTTTATATTTTCATCTTTCTTTTATCAAAAATAGTTAATATTCTAAGAATCTTAGGGAAATTAATATAGGTGCCTTAGAATGTATTTTATCACATATAATTTTATCTATGAATTTTATTATATTTTCCTATTTATAAAAATAAAAAACAGAGCATTTTTTATCTATATTTAAAAATGCAAAAAATATAAAATTATCTTTAAAAATTCCAAAAAAATAGATATTGTTTATTATTGTATTTCCAATTACGGACCAAACCCCAAAAAATAACAAAAGAGAAACACTCAAAATTAAAAACTCTAAAATCCTTATAACAATTATCAAAAAAATATATAAAAAACAAAAATATTGTTTTTGTTTTCTAAATTTTTTTTATTATATCTATTATACATTAGAAATCATTTTGGAAAATTTTTGAACTTTAATCTATTTTTTAAATCCAAAACATTTCGACCAATTAGCATATGTCACTATTTTGACATGTTTATCCAACTAACAAAAAATTGTAAAAATTATAAGAAAAACACTAAAAATAGAACAAACTATAACAAGATAAAAAAATATTTTCTCATTTTGAATACATATAGCTATATCTATAAATATAAAAAAACACATCTATTTATAAAGCTATATTTGCTTATCTAAAATTATTGTTATTATTATTGAAAATGTCAAAAATATATTTTTAAATTCTTAAAAAATAAAATGCATATTTTTATCTTGGGGTATTTTCCTGATTTTATATTTATTTTATATATTTATTATATATAGTATCTATCTTATATATTATTACATAAACTTCTATATTATCTTATTCAAAAGAAAAAGAATATTAAAAATCAAAAAAATGTAAAATATGTAAAATTAAAAACACCTAAAAATTTATAAACACAAAATTTCAAAAATATACATATTTAAAAACCCACACAAAAATATAAAAAAAGGCAAAGAAAATAATTTTGAAACTTAATGTCCCAACCTTTCTTGTGTACTCCATGTGTTCAACACTCTACATATGCTTACACATATAAACATTATTTGTAGAGTTATAATAAATTTTAAGTCCACTACTTGATTTTGATTACTTGATTATTCTATTTGTGTTTTAATTGTTGTTTGACATATAGGTTTCTTGAGCGATCTCCTCAACGACATTGTCAGTCTCACCTTGTGTAGGCCACATTAGACCCTCAGAAAATCCCTGTCAACAATATCTTATGTAATAGTTTGAAAATTGAAATTAATTAATATAATTAAAAAATACTTAATGTATAACTAAATTCAACATTACATTTAATTAATTATATATAAACATCATACCTCAACTAACCATCCCCCACAATGCATAACTTATAAAACTCTCTCTTCATATATGTGCCCAAACTCTATGTCGCTCTCACTTTCTCTCTCATATCTATACTCTATGAAGAGGATGTTTGTTTGTATAGAGTCATAAATAGACATTCCATGTCATCGTTGTCCAAGTTATATCATCCTATTCACAAATGCATCATGTTATTTAAGCACAATATAGTAACATGGCATGATATTCCAATTTCTTATGTTTAATCATTATAAATTAGCAACATGGTATTTTAACAAATAGAAAAGTGATAAAGGTATTTAAAATTTGAATTTAATGTTAACATTTATGTGTTACTAGTTGAGATATTTCATCATACACCTTGCATGCATTGAAATTGCATCTATATTACACAGCAAGCATCACATCTAACATCTAATGTATACTAAATGAATCGTATGCATCATACACAACATGTTCAAGCAACCAAAATCGAACATGTATAACAAATAATCTACCAACAATACAAAAACTCTAAAATATCCAAACATGAACGATATGGAAGGAAATGCTAAAAAACAAAAGAAAGAATGAAGGGATATACCTAAAGGAAGATGTGTGTGTGATTACAAAACCTAGAGAGGGGGTCATCGGAGGTAAGGTCGGCAGAACAATGATCGTCTAAGGAGGGTTTTTGGGGAGGGGGTCGCGTGTAAAATGAGAAGGGCTCCCTGTCGTTCTGTTTATTAGCGTGGGAAAACACATTATGTGCTCGCTCGGTGTTGGCCAAGGTTCTCACCCAAATTTCAAGACGCTCCACGCCACATCAATATTTCAAAGGGGAGAAAAAAATTTGAGAGCACGAATGTTAGCCGTGTGCTCATCCGCAAATTCTAAAAGGTGCAACTATGAAATTTTACTGCATGACACAACTAGCGAGCGCATATGTTCGCCCTATCCTAGCCAACGGCTGGGCGACCACATGTGCTCAGCCATTCATCGCATAATTGTGCTTGGCATATACGATTTTTCTTGTAGTCAAGACTATTCTAAGGGATCTTAGTGTTTTGGATCTAAGCTCAAGAATAACCCAAGATAGATCTTAATGGAGGCAAAGAATCAATGTAGTTGATCCTACTTAATGTGGGAAAAGTATTTGTTGTTGTTGTTGATTACATTATTTCCATGCATTAAAAAACCTAAAAAATCATTCATATCATATTTGTTTCAATTCCATTTTACCATTTGTTTAAAAATCCACAAAAAATTGTAAAAAAATTCAAAAACCCATAAAAATTCATCTTTTGAAAACCTAACCCTAAGTTTTTTTAAAAAAATTGATTCTAGACCATCATATCACATGCTTGAGTTCGACCCTGGGACATACTCAAGTAAAATAAATAATTGACCGCACTGATTATTTCATATTATTTCTTGTGTGGTCTTTTTTGATTACTCACTCTTTATCACCTAGTACAAATGGCATTAATTCTTTATAAATAAGAATGGCGAAGAGCTCGGTTTTCAACACTGTGATAAATGGATCTATTATTTTTGACGGTTCAATTTATATATTCGAATCCATATTCATATTGTCGGATTTGAGAATTGAATTTAGTTGCTGGATTCATATCCATATTGTCATGTTTAAGCCACCCAATATATGTAAATATAAGCTAATTTGTATTTTTCTATTGGGATTTTTACCCGAAAGACCCTAAAACTTTGCCAATTACCTCCATGAACTTTGAAACAACCTAATTCCCCCATCGACCCCATAAACATGCCAACTCTTACCTCATGAACCCTGCGGTTAATCTGTTTGAGGCTCGTGGAGGATCTTGGGTAATTTACCGGGTCAATGGGGGTAATTACATTATGCAAAAGGTTTTAGAGGTAATTTAAAAAGTTTATAAGGTCCGTCGGGTAAAAATCCCTTTTATATTTTATTCACATTCAAAATCAGTTTACATCGACGCTGGAATCTGATGTGATCCAATTGACGGTAAGGATTTAAAGACTAAGTATTCGGGTTAATGCAGCTCAATCCACCACCCCAGTGATGGGAGCTTTGAATTGGGTGCGCGATGGGTACCCATTTTTCCAAATGGGTTATTTGAATGGGTCATAGATCATGGTATACTGGGTGCCCATCCTAGTATTTTTCAACAAATGCCAGTAAGTTTTAGGGTCAAGATACATGGGTCAAGGTGGGTAGCCGTTGACCAGGGTATTTTAAATACCCCTATTGGTGCTCTCCCCAGGCAACTTGTGACTCTCGTGTTAGTTTCCCCCTATTCCTTTCCCAAAGGAAGTTATCTAAGGAGCACACGTGTAAGTGAGAAGAAAAAGGATGATAAAAGTGTATTTTTTTTAATCTGTAGGATAAGTTGTAAGAAAATTTTACTTAATCAAGCTTTTTTCGTATCTACTATGCGTCGATTTATCTCACTCAGAGTAAAACTAACGTAAAGGTATAAGTGATAATCACTACAAGGAAAATGAGTTGTGGCCACGGAATGTGGCTACGGAAACTTGTGGCCACGATAATTCCGTGGCCACTAGTTTCTCATAGCCACAATCCGTGGCCAAAGTCTTCATATAAGAGTTGTGGCTACGATAAATTCTGTGGTCATTTGTAGTGGCCACGACATATTCGTGGCTAGAGAACTCTCGCGACGAAACTTGTAGCTACGGCTACTAGCCACGACGTGTCGTGGCCAGAACCCAAATCTGTGGCCACAAGTCCCATATCTGTGGCTATAATTCTGTAACCATAACTTGTTTTCTTTGTAGTGAATGTTGCAAAAAAAAAGGTAAGGACATAACTCATACTTTAAAAAAAAAGCATAACTGATATTACATAATCTAATAAGAATTTTTTTTATCAGAACTGATATTACATGTACGATTGACTTTAAACTGATTTTAAATGAGAATAATAGGGGCAGCGTATCGGGAAATGAATAGATATTAACGTGGGAAATCAAATCATGATGGATTTATTAGGTAAAGGTGACGGATGGCATGACGTCTGAGTTCTAAGGTGACGAATGTGCACATCCTGACGTTGATTTGGTGGTATTATCAAAGAGATACCGGCGGAGATATATGGGAGATAGAGATTGGAGTTGTTGGGGAGGAGCATGGTGTGCTGGAATTTGCAGATATGATGGCATTCTGGTCCGTCTGTTGGAAGTTCTTGCTATTGGTATCGGATTGCTTCTGTTCTGACGGAGATAGGTTGCTGGAAATAGAGCAGAAGGACGTGTATTTATCTCAGATTGGAAATCTCAGTGGCAGCAGTTGACGACGGGTCATACTTCGATTAGGAGGGGAGTGAGAGGAATTCCTTTCCGACATAATACATTTCCGTAGGAAGGCAACGAGGAATCACTTCTGGAAAGGACGTTGGAAAAGATTTCTGATTTCCTTCTGATCTTTCGAACTCACAAGCAACACCCGCGAGATGAAAAAGGAGATAAAATTTTCCATCCCGAGGAACTTCCTATCTCCTTTCCTTCATTTTTTTTAAGGGAATCTGACTAGTTGTAACGAGTAAAGATGGAAGTTAACCACATGATCTGTAGGAGTGCTTCTGTTCACGAGATCTAAGGAGGAATTAGATTATTTCAAGATCGATGAGATAATTAACAAAGTTTATAAAGTATGTCAGGTAAAAATCTCAATATCTTATCATGTTTTAAAAAATGAATATAAATATGTAAACATGCATTAATTGAATACATATTATAATAAAAAAATTATAGATTAGTTTAAATATGAATGTGTCCTTTCATATTAAACAATGGGTTTGATTGACTGTCCTTACGCTATTTTTCACATTTTTTATTTTTTATAGAATATCATCGTTATGTTCATCTATATATCCTTCCAATATGTCATTCGCATTTCGTTAGAAACAAATATTTCTTCAATCTAGAATAGGTCGATTACAACAATATTTAGACCGTTAAAATTACATATTCTAGATAGAGGGTATATGAGGCTTTGTTTTTGACGAAATTTAAATGGCATATTGGAGAGATATATAGATGAATAGTGATATTTTGCAAAAAATAAAAAAATTACAAAAAAGGGTGCGGAGGCAGCCCCATTTTTTCCTAAAAAATTATTCTAAATACATTTGTTCATGATGCTATGATCATACATTATCAAAACGATATAATGTTATTGCATAAAGATATGAATAAGCTTATAACTAAAACATTAAAATGTAAATACAAATGCAGATATTATATGATATAACAATACGGATCAAAATATGCATAAACCAATCTTACGATCCTTAATTGCAAAGGAGTAAAATATAAGCAATGAAAAAAAAGAAAAGAAGGCACATTTATATACGCCTTCATTTGCATATATTCATCTTCAAATATAGTCAGACTTAAAAGAAGGTATTTCTCTTCCTAGTAAATAAGTGAGTTTATTTAGAATTGTACCACGTAGAAAAGGGAGCAAATGTTCTATTGTAGCCCTTTCTACGGCAAAGCCTCTTTTGTCATTTACTTTTTTTTAAAATTTTTGCAAATTTGATATCAAAATCCAACTGCTTCGACTAATTATATAATTAGGGTGCGGATTGTCTGTTGTACCGAGGATTGCAGCAGACTCGGTTGCACCCTTTGGCGCCGCTCGATCACGATCGAGCAGTTTCCACGAAATCTCTCGATCCGAGCTCACAAAAAGTGGGATTTTGTGAGAACCGCTCGATCGTGATCAAGCGACCTGAAAAGTCTCCGTGCTAATATAATTAATGTTTAATGCATGCGTCGGATTTGTAAGACAGAAGAAGAAGAAAGCCAAACACAACTGATTCTGATGTAAAAAAACTTCGTCTAAAACAACGAGAAGGATAGAAGAAAGGACGAGAAGAATATCCCTGCAAGAGTACAGCCTATTTACCAAAACAAAATAATAAATAGAAAGTGCCCACAACAGAGTACATCCATCCAACAACCAGTGCAGATTTCGTATCCTGCAGGCTGCAGGAACATACATACATTCATATGAAGAAGAACGAATTAAAGAAGCATATATGAAGCAATCTCCAATACACATCTCGTCGATTTATCTACTCCATCTTCCTCTCGGCGATTGTCATCCTAAGACCACCGGCCATATGCGCAGTCAAGAGTGGCAGGAACACCGGAGGATCTCCGGCGAGGGGTTTCAACCGGAACCGCCGCAGCACCGCCGCCGCAACGTACTTCATCTGCGTAAAGGCCATCTCCTTTCCAAGGCATACCCGCGGCCCCGCCTGGAACACCGGGTACTGGAACATCGATACGCTCCTGATCATGCCGCTGCCCTCCTCCGCCAGCCACCTCCTCGGGTCGAATTCCGCCGCCGTCTTCCCCCAGAGCGCCTCCATCCTCCCCATCCCATAGGGGAAGAAGGTCACCCTGTCCCCCTTCCCCACCACCGTCCCGTCAGGAAGCGTCTCCCGGTTCGCCGCGTGCTTCGAGTCCCACGCCACCGGTGGGTAGAGCCTCATTGTTTCGAGGATGCACGCCTCCAACATCTTCATGTCCTTCAAGGATCTGTACCCTTCTGGAAGCGCCAAGACCTCCTTCGTCACTGCTTCTTCCACTGAGGGATGGCTAGAGAGCAGCCAGAACAGCCATGTCAACGCAGCCGAGGTCGTGTCTCTCCCCGCCATCACGAAGCTCACCACCATGTCCCTCACGACCTCCTCTGCATGTCCCGCTGACAGCAACCTTCACCCGTAGTAATTAATATAAATAAATAAACATATTGAAGAATATACCTAGGTAAAATATGTAATTTAATAATACAGAGCTATGATCACTAACCTTGAGAGGAAGTCGTTACCATATGCACCACCTTCCTGTCTGCGCTTTCGGATCAATCTCTCAATGGAGCTTCGAATGATATGTATCTTCTCCTTTAGTACCCTCTCCGAACCCAACCCAAATGCACGCTTGAACTTCCAAACAGCAGGCACGACGGCTGCACCGCGTCGTGAGCTTATCAACCCAGCGACCTCGAAGGCATTGGCGAATTCGGAGTCCGGCAAAGATGCATCCAAGCATCCGGGATCCTCGCCGAGAGAGACTCTCGATATGGTGTCGAACGCAAAGCGGCGGAGAATGTCCTGCATGTCCACAGCTCTCTCTTCTTTTCCTGCGGCGGAGAGAAATGGAAGGAGCCTCTGTTTGACCTCAGACTCCAGCACCACAGCCACGAAGTCCTTGAGGTTCTTGGTGGTGAACTCATGGCTGGCGAGCTTCCTCTGCGAATGCCATAGTTCGCCGTCGACGTTGAAGATGCCGAAGCCGAGAAGGTCGCCGAGGATTTCGGTAAAGGGCTGACCTTTCGGATAGTTGCGGAAGTTGGTCTTCAGGATGTGCTTCACATTGGCCGGATTTGCGGTGATCACTGTTCTTCTAGCTCCAAGCCGGCGAATGACTATCGTCTGGGACTTGGACTCTGCGAGAAGGTGTGTGTACCAATCCAGGAGGCGGTGCTTGTTCTCGTAGAATGAAACCAAGCACCCAATTATTGGATAGGTCTTTGGGCCAATGCTTCCATGGCCTGCCGTGGCGATGGAAATGGCAGCGAGGAGGAAGAGTGGTATCCAGAGAAAAGCGAGAAACAAGGCCATGGGAAGCAGAGTGGGAAGCTCAGGGGCTAGAGATATGGCCTGCTATTCGTGGTTTGGAGCTACTTATATGCGATTTGGTACGATATATACAGTGATGACTACCAGATGGAACGGCATGCGTTGGAGTCTAACGAATCTGTTGTTTTACTCGGCAATCGTCGGTGGAGCTTTGCGGAATATGTCAAAGGTTTACGGAGTTTGAAGTAATCTCGCGTGCAGAGGTAAGGTAGGTGGCGGAGACCATCCCACTGCAGCGCACGCGGGGACTGTAATGGACCACCGCCGTCGGATCTTGATCGAACGGTCTCTGTGTAGGTGTCCGATTATGGTTAGGTAGAAGTCGTATATATTCATACGAGGATATCTTCCAAAAAGAAAGGAAGGGTAACCGAAACCAAGTAAATGTCCATGTTATCTCTTCCAACTTGTTGACGTTAAATTTCTTAGAACTCACAAGCAACCCACTTTTCACACTCGGCGATTGTTGGGGAGATTTGGGCAAAGGTCAACCAATGTACAGATGTACTGGAACATGTGGCATAGTGCTCGTATTGTTTGCACATCTGCTGTAGTACACATAAAGGTACCTTTTACAAATGCTGCCGTTAGGCACCGTGGTTTTGGATCTCTTCTCTTGTCAACTTCGGTTAGGAACCTATTTTTCACATTTTAAAACGTCCGTGTCAAAGTTTCCAATCCGAAAAAATTGCAAGCATGACTCTCAGGCTTGATCAAATTGTGATTTAATATATAGAATTATTCGCACTATACCTGATTAAATAAGTCATCATATATTTAATTTCATTATCAAAGTGCAAGACGATAATTTATTTTTAAAAACAGTGTTCATTCAAATCATGGTGGCTACTTGATCTTACTTTGATAATTAGTTTAAAATTTTAAAAATAATGACATTTACCAGAAGAGAATTGACGACGGTCGGTAATGTAGAGATATCTGCAAGCACTACAACGAATTTGACCTAAGTCTATTGGGAACAATCAATCCGAAAGCGTATCAAAACGAGCACTTAGACAGATTAACAAGAACAAATCAAACTGCGACAAGAAGCACAAGCAATCCGCATAGCAATCAAATAACCAATCACAAGCACAACAACAAACACGAAGTTTTAACGTGGAAACCTATAAAATGAGAGGGAGAAAAACCACGGGACCAACTTGATTCAAGCAAACTTCTCCACTAGAAACGATGATCAAAATAGTTTTTCATAAAGGTTTTACAAAGCCAAAATCTTCTCCCAAAGTGTATCTACAATAAAACAAAAGGAAAAGAAAAAATATCACCCAAAGATAATTGTCCAACATTGCTTCAAAGCAACCCAAACTCGACTCATCCAAAACGTGATCTCCGATGACTCTCGATTGATCTCCGATGATTTGGAGGTGAGGAAGAAAAATAGGGCTCGTATTGGCAAAATTTCAGTTATGCCCATTTGGTGGCAAAGTTGCAAGAATACCCACTAAGGGCTGGAATAAACTTGAGGCTACAGCCCAACAAAGTCGACGAATATTTTTTTTATTCATTACCGTAAAGTTAAATACATAACAATAAATATTATCTATTACTTCATTCTTTAAATTTGCTATGAATTCATATCCGTCGATGTATTCCTAGTAACGACTCATATAAAATCAGTGGAATTTTTTTTCATCATTGTTAAATTTAGCAATGATTAATGTAAACTCTAACGAATAGTTCAACGAGTAAAGTGTTGTTATATGAACTTTTATCAACGAATATGATATGCATTGTTGATTTCAAGAAGAATAGTTAATTTTACAACGAATAATATTCGTCGGTATATAGTTAGCATCGGAAAATATGGTGACAAATATTAACATTATTCCACTACAACAAAATTAGATTATAGTGATATTTTTCAAAATCCGTCACTAATCAACCGTCGTTAAATTTATAACGATGATATTATTCGTTGGGAAATCATTTTTTGTAATGGAGATTAGCAATGAATATATTATTGATTGCTATATCATTAACGATGGGCAATATAGCTATGCTTATTCGTTGCTATTTTTGACATTTTCAACTAATTTTCTAAATTTTGAACTAAAATTTAGTTGCGATTAGCTAAAATTATGAAAAATAGCAATGGCTAAGTGTGTGTGTGCATGTGTGTTGTGTGTGCCCGTGCATGTGTGGGTATATGTAAGGTAAGACGCTGGTTATGTAAGAATTTCTTTCAGGGGTCATGTTCGTTTGGAGAATAAGCACTGGAATAATGGTCAATTCTTCTTCCAATACTATTCTCATCCATATCTCATTATTTCACCTTATTTCATCCTTATTCCTTTCTTTATTCCACCTTAGCTACACTTATTCCACATTATTTTCCTTATTCATATCTTTCCAGCCAAACAGAGAATAGATCATTATTATACTTATTCCTAATCTTTATTCATGTTTATTCCTGAACCGAGCATCCCGTTAAGGTTCTGCATCTTATATTCCAGCTTTTCACCATAGTGGAACTTCTCTTTACCCTTGAATTTTTTCCCACTGCATCGATAAGGTTTTTCCATGTAAATGGTGTGCTTTTAGGGATTGATTGCCGTTCATTGCAAATTAAAAGATGCACCCTCAAAGTCTCGTTTGTATCGAGTCTTCGACAGGAACCACCAAACACTAGCTAGTTTGGATTTTCAATACCAAATCTGGATGTGTGGGCGTAGGTCCGATGGAGTACTAAGAAAGAAGGTCGCAGTCGGTTTCTAAGATAAGTTTAGGTGTTGAAAGAGTCTGCCCACGAAAGTGCAACCTCCCAAGATATGGTATACCATTTCCAAATTATTCTCACGAAGGAAACATCTATTTGCCTGGTGGGTCAGAAGTTATACGATTTATCTTCAGAAATTCACGGAGGAAAGCAGTCTGACTAGATTTTTATCATAGACGTTTGACGGCAAGCCCTTCAAATAGATTGTAGATCTATTTTAGGAGAGGAGCTTTCGAGGAACATGATGTGGAATATACTATGTCTATCCCAGCCGTTACGAGAACTAGCCTCTCCAATAAACATGGAATTTGAATGCAGATAGAATAAAGATCCCATATGAATCTGAATTTTTGTCAAAGTTCGTGGTTATTTTTAAAAAATATCAATGAAAAATAAATAAGTTGCATCATACAAAAGGAGCGTCGAGATGACATGTGTTCTTGTCCAGAAGCGAAAAGAGGATAGGATTTCATAACTTTTGTTCATGTGCATTTCCAAACAAACAGAAACTTATCAATATCATTAATATATTATATTATATTATATAATACTAATATAATAATATGAGATTGTGGTTTATATTATATTAACTAATATATAAAATGATATTAAATGGTGTATTCGGATATCCGGATCCGGATATTCAAGAAATTACCATATCTGTATTCGGAAAATTTTACAACCCATATCCATATTTTATCCGTATTCGATTAATATTCGGTAATTTTTCGAATACGGTAAGCGGATATTCAAATATATCAGTATATGTTTTCATCCTTAGTTCCAGAGGTTTGGACGTTGGGACGTAAGTCCGACTAAACTTTTAGGGCCTGTTTGGTTACTGGGTTGGACTGGGTTGGGATATCCTCATGTGAATAGTATATGTTTGGAAGGTTGAGATGGTTGGAATGATAATTGTGATGTGATGTGGCATTGATTATGTGTTGTATCAACTTTTTTAATGATTATAATATGTTTTTATGTTAATAAGTTTATTTTGAACAAGGTTAAAAATCTTTATAGCAAAGAAATTGTATGGTCAATACAAGTAATCCCAACCCATGAATGCAGGATTGGAGCTAGGGGCATGTCAGGGTATCCGGGATACCCCGGCAACCAAAAGGCCCTATGGGCCCTGTTTGGTTACTGGGTTGAGCTGGGTTGGGGTATCCTCCTGTGAATAATAGTTGTTTGGAGGGTTGGGAAGGTTGGAATGATAATTGTAAAGTGATATGACATTGATTATGTGTTAATTGACTTTTTTAAATGATTATAATATGTTTTTTATGTTAATAAGTGTATTTGAACATGGTTAAAAACCATTATACCAAAGAAATTGTAGGGTCAATACAAGTAATCCCAACCTAAGAATGCAGGGTTGGAGCTAAGGGTATGCTAAGGTATCTCGGTATACCCTGGCAACCAAACATGCCCTTACAGTTTCCCGAAGTTCGACTCCTTTTCAGAGATTGTGGAATCAAGTGGAATTGGTTTATTTTCTAAAATTCTAATCAGAGTATTGGAGAGCATTACATTATTGAATATTTCAAGGTTGAGAATTTTCTATCCATCATGTTATCTCGGTCGACAGTATTTTAAAAGGGAAATTAAAGGATATTACAAGGGGAGTGAGCGACAAATTTATTACAGCGATCGGAGGCCGGAGTGATAGTATTCCTGCTTTAAACCCTTGAAGTTTCGAGGTAAATTCTCTATCACTTAGTAGTAGGTGCCATATTAAAACCCCATTTTCTATGTCTTGGGAGCAGGCCTGACCAAACTGCGGGTCGTACCGAGTCGAATTGTGAACCTTCTATCTAAGGTCCAAGTTGGGGTGGCCCATTGGTCATATACTTCACTGCTCAAGTCTGGATCACGTCTTGGCTGACCCACACCAGACTGGCCCCTATGGGCTATTTTATATTATTTTTCTTATTTTTTAATGTTACATTATAGATATAAATGTTTTTTACCACTTTTTATACTTTATATAACTAATGCCACTTGTTTACATGTTACTGATAATGTAGACTTTTATTATATATAATGTAAAACTACTATCACAAATGAAAAACTTGAAGTACAATGGTACTATATTTTTATATAGTTTTTAATATATATTTTTCTAATACTTTGCAGCTCGGGTTGGATTGGGCTAGATTATCAATTCCCCATCTATATAACGAGAAAGCTAATAGGGGAGTTGATGAATATGTGATTCTCATTCTTTATTCTTTTATTTCACCTTTATCTTTTAGCAAAAACATCTATAAATACAATAAATTACCATTGAGCATACCTTTGTTAATATTATATACTTAGCACGTATTTTCCAAAATAAAAGAATAACGAGAAAAGAAAAAGGGAATAAGGATGATTATGTTATAGGTACAGACTGATCCAAACCCCGAGAGAAAGTTAGTACTTGGCCTGATCGACAAGGAATAAAATAAGGGGAGATAGGGTCCTATGTTGCCCATACTTGTAAATATTTATAACTAAGAATTTTGAATTATATTTTGTACATACTTTATATTTTTAGAATACTTGTACATATCTCCAAAATTAAAATAAAAATAAAATAAAAATGATAAAAAAAATAAAAAATCAAAATTACATTGTAGATCAGCTCAAGCTTGGTTCGTTAAGCCATCAAGTTATTAACGGGAGTCGTTGGATCTTGCGATCCAACGACTCAAATGGCGGTGTAGGGGAGGAGCGGATATCATATCTCATGGTCTGATCCTACGACTAGAGGAAGAGCGTTAGGGAATGACGTAGATCTGATGGTGGAAAATGAAGGGATGACGTTGAGCGAGAAGAGCTGTTGGATGGAGCATCGTACGGTTGAGAGAAAGGTGGAAGGGAATCTCTAGGATATGATATGAGATCATATCCGATGGATAAGGATGGGGGCATCAAATAGCGACCAGGATGGAGGTGGAGAAAAATGATCGAGCAGCTAGGAATGAAGCCGAGTGGCGAGAAGAGGGAGTGGCTGTGTGGCAACTCCAGAGAGCACGACGTGACAGCTCCAAAAAATTCAATAAATAGTAAAACAAAGATACATCTAAAAGAAATATAAGGAGGCTTAAATAGGAAAAAGTAAAAACATGAAAGTTGTAGATCTCGATGAGATCGACAAGTTTCATGTTGGACAAAAAGTCAGAGGAGATCATTTATACAAAAGTGAATTTTGGGGAATATTTTTAATGGGTTATAAACATTGATTTTAAGGGTTTTGAGATTTTTTGTATTTTTAATTTCTTTTGAAAGTTAAGATAATTATAGACAATAATTAATCTATTTTGTGTGGGCTTTAATAAAATAGAAAAATAAAGGAAAAGTTAGTAATTAAATACAATAAAAATAGGTTAGCAAATATAGGTTAATTATACACAGTTTATATACAATATAATGCAAGCTAATAATAATGAATTAATTGTGATTTTTATTGAAATGTTTAAGCAAGGAGATTAATATGTAGATTTTAACATAATGAATCTGAGGTTCATCACCTATAGGTCCATCGAACTTGGTCCAATAGCTGGAACCAATTCCTACTATTAGAATGGACTAACTTCTGAAGAATACTCTTCACGTCATTATTTGAAACCTCTACCATGTCATTCGATTGAGGGTGGTAAGGACTAGTCACTCTATGCTCAAACATGTAGTCCTTTGCTAAAGATTTCATCTCCCTATTAACAAAATGGCTACATCCATCTGAAATCAAAACCTTAGGCACCTTGAACCTTGAAATGATATGATCGTTAATAAACTTACAGACAGTCATGATGTCTGTTGCTCGGGTTGGGATAGCCTCTACCCACCTTGAAAGACAATCAATTGCTTACAAGATGTACTCAAATCCATTGTTGTTGGGAAAAATGACCCATTTAATATATGTACCATGTGTCAAAAACATCATAGAAAATCACTGGATGCATGGGCATCTCATCTCTATAACTGATTGTCCCTCCCATACTTTAACAACTAGGGCATGACTGTACGACATCATAGCATCTCTAAACAAGGTCGGCCAATATAATCCACATTGAAGTACCTTGTGAGCGGTTCTTTTTCCTGAATGGTGTCCTCCATGTTCTAATGAATGATAATATATGAGGACACCCTATTATTCCTCCTGAGGAATACACCTTCTCCAGACACTATCTGATCCTTTAAAGAAATGGCTCAGATCCTCTCAGTGTATCTCCTTGAATTCGATTACAGTCGATTAATACCATTCCTAGTCCAACCATGAGGAACTTGCTTGGAGACAAGATAGTTAATCATGTTGACTCACCAGAAAGTGAACTGATAATACAAGTCAACTCATTTGGAAAGGTTGCTCTGATCGATTCTAAGCCAGGGGAATCCTTCAACTCCAAACGGAATAAATGACCAAGCACTATGTTCTTAATTATAGGTTTACCCTTAATGTCCAAATCAAATTCCTGGAGTAACAAGATCCACTTAGGAATGCACACCTTTGCGTCCTTTTCCATGAGATATCTATTGGTTGTAAGATATGTATAAATTTTCACCTTAGAGCCCAAAATATATGACCTAAACTTCTCAAGGGCCCAAACTACCATGAACATTTCATTTTCAGTAATAATATATTTTTTATGCTTGATCTAAAACTTTGCTCGTGTAGTGAATAGAAAACATAATCCCTTCTCGTTGTTGACCTAATACAGATCCTATAGCAAAATATGAAGCATCATTCATGATCTCAATGGGAAGAGACCAATTGAGAGCTTGCAAAATCGATGAGACGTAATTTTTTTATTTTTAAGAGCTCAAAGGCCTCAAGGCACCTGTGATCTACAACAAATTCTATGTCTTTTAATAAGAGCTCAGTCAGTGATCGAGCAATCTTAGAGAAATCCTAACATACCGCAGAATGACCTAACTGACTTGACGTTTGTTGATGAATCAAGTTTCTTAATCTCATGTACCTTGACCGGGTTAATCTCCATTCCCTTCTTGGAGATGATGTGCCCCAACACGGTACTCCTCTTTACCATAAAATGACTCTTTCCCAGGAGAGTACCATATTTGCTTGCCTATACCTTTGAAGCACTCGGTCCAAATGTGTTAAACATGAATCGAATGAATCACCATGGATCGAGAAATCATCCATGAAGATCTCCATGAAATCCCCCACCATTTCGACAAATGTGGTGACCATACACCACTAAAATGTCCTTATGGCATTACAAAGCTCAAATGGCATGCGTGCGAACATGTAAATACCGAAAGGACATGTAAACATGGTCTTTTCCTGATCTTCAGGGGCGATGACTACTTGATTGTAGCCCAAGTATCTATAGAAAATAGAAGAACTCTTTCCCAAATAGTCTCTCCAAAATCTGATTGATAAAAGACAAGAGAAAGTGATCTTTCTTGATCGTGGCATTCATGTTCATATAATCAACATATACATGCAATGAAATAAGTACTCATGTGATTTAGCCAAAATTCACGGAGTCTAAAAATTGTATCTCACACAAGGCGGAGATAACCGTCGCTGTGACAACTCACAATGAATCCTGGACTAAAATCAACAATTAACCCACACTATAGATCAACAATTAGAAATAAATGTGGAGTCAAAATTTATTTTTAACTCTGCACAAAAGATTGTATAGGACAAGTATGCAGAGAGTTCGAACACAGGGAGCAAACAGGGCAATTCAAAAAGATGTGTGTGTGTGTGCGTGTGAATGTGAGTGGTGTCTACACTAAGCAAGCAAAGACTTTTTGTGGGTTTTTAATTTTTATTTTTTTATTTTTTTAATTAATTTTTTTATTTAATTTTTAATTTTGTATTTTTGTTTTTAATTTTCTAATTTTTAGATTTTATATTATATATTTTTTTTCTTTTTCAATATTGGAATATAGAGACAATGTAATAAAAGAGAAGATAGAATATTACTAAAAATATGAAAAAATAGCCAAAAATTCAAAAATACAATTTTTTTGGTATTTTTATGATTTTCTACTTTGTGGTTTTTGGTGTTTGTCAAAATATTTTCGGTATTTTAACTAGGCAAAACAAGGGAAAACAGTGAATAAGCTTGCTGGCCGAAATTAAAATGAGGTTGAAAAATACTAAACAGTACCTAAAATTCCTCAAATTAATGTTAAAATATATACAATAAAACTAGTAAGACACAGCAACTGAGTTTGTATTTTTGTGATTTTTCTATGATTTTCTAGATTTTTATAAAGATTTTTAGGGTTTTCTAATTTTTAAGATTTTTCTTTTGAAATTTTTAGTGATTTTTGTACTGACACTAAAATAGGGTAAAATACACACTATGGATTTTTTTGGAATTTTTAGAGGTATTTTAATATTTTGTTGGTATTTTCTAAGCTAGACAGTAAAATAGATGCATGTTTTTGATTTTTAATAAATATAAAAATGCAATAAAATCAAAAACTAAAAATAGGGCGTTAAAGTGCAAGCATACATGAGCTTAACCCTAATTTTTGAGAATTTTTGGAATTAAAATGATGCTCCAAATAAATACTACAAGCATGCAAAAATATAAGGCCTGGCAGGGACTATTTTGCAAATAGACAGAAATCTGAGGGCCTTTACATAATTTTTACCCTCACACTGAATAAAATATCTACTAGACTGGACACCAATAGCAAAAGCTGCAGGGATGCCCTTACAAAATCGACGTACGTTACACGCGTGCCTAGCGGGGGCAAAATGCAATATCACAAAAATGCAATGACTGAAATGTAAAATGTTCAGATGTTTTACAACTGCATGTGAGAATTTTGGTACTAAAACTAAATATGCAAAAACCCCGGGGTCCTCTTGCAAAATGCCCAGCGCACGTGACAAGCACGTGCGCCAGGCGAGGACTTGAAAGTAAATAAGCAACAGTGCAGGGGTCCAAAATATAATTATTACAAAATTTTATTACAGCAGATGAATGATTCTGTGCTGATTAGAAATGACAAAAATACGCGAGGGTTGGATAGCAAAATACCCAGGCGCAGGCGCTGATGGACGGTGGATGCGCTCCCATTTATACACGTGTCGCGCCCAGATCACCGATACCCCTTCGCTAACAAAGGGCCGAGATTAGAAGATGCGGGCACGATCGGACGGCCTGGAGCCTTTAGATCCTACGGTAGCTGCTCCTTTGGGCGATCGGATGGCACTGGGTTGATCAGGAAGAACTCGTGAAGAACTCGAGCCTGGCGAGGTTGAATCGGCCAGAGCTCGATCCTCAGCGCCGCCAGGGCCTCTCCGACAATCGTGTCTGGTACCTGCAGCTTCTCCGCCACTCCCAGATGGTTCAAATGTGGCCAAAGACTGTGGAATGGCATCGGGCACTCGACGTTGCTCCGGCGAACCTGGGGGGATGTTCTTGATGATCAAGCGAGGCTCATATGCCTCCTTCAAGCCCTGCAAAGACAAGATAAACGTGACAGAGATGTGCAGCAAGGCTTGGCTTTTATTGGTGAAGGAGTGGCGGAGCGAAATGATGAAGGTGGTCGCCGGAGCCCAAGAGCTCCGGTGAAGTGTTTGATGGCGAAATCTCGAGTGATTGATTGATGAAACAAACCAGTGAATGCATGAAACGAAACCTACGACTACCAGCTACTTAAACTACGAAAGAAATGAGCGAAAAAAATGACCTCGAGGGCTGAGAAACCCAAGGTTGAACCTCGACGGCCGAATGGCCGGAGGTGGCTTTGGAACGCGCCAAGGAGTGCCTGATTCGCACCTCAACGGGTCGGGGGTCGACCTGCTGTCACCAGGGACCCAACGGCGAAGCTCGGAGGTTGTTGGCCCTAGCCGAAGGCGGTTCAAGGGAAGAAGGGACGAAGGGGGCTGGTTTTGAAACATGGTCGACGGGCGTGATAAACGAGGCGATGGCGGGTGCAGTGTTGATCCAATGCTCGAGGTTAGCCTCGGGCGTGTATGCCCTATGGTAGAGGAAGAACTTTGCAAAAGAACGCGACACCAAACGATGAAAGGAGAGGCCTCGAAAAAAAGGGCGAAAGATGGGTCAAACTCAACTTCTGACAAGGTTCAGACCTCGGTCAGAGAGTTGACCGAGGTCAACCAATGGAGCTCTCTGGTTGGTCCACATGGACCAACTAGAAAATTCCTTGGCAAAAAACCTTATAAAATCAATTAAAAATAGCTACTGAATGAATTAAATTTTAATTATTAAATGAAAAATGTTTATTATTTTATAAAGTATTTTATGGTAATTTTTAATTATTTTTATGAGGTATATTTTTAAAAGTTTACTTTTATACCCTTTATAAGTATAATACATATATATTCTATTATTTTATTTTTATTTTGGTATTTTTAGTTTCCTTAATTCTATTTATTATTTTATATAATTATAAAATACTGTTATATACACAAATATATTTTTGTTTTATTTTTCTGATGTGTTTTGTATAGTTAATAAAATATAAGTTTAGTTTATAGGTATGATACCTATGTATAGAATATACAAGTATTTTATTTTGTGTTTCTTTTGCATTTTTATTCTGATTTTAATATACAAATATATTATAAATAATATTTACATAATTATAAAAATATAAAAATACAAAAATGATGAATAAATAATAAAATGAATATTTTAATCTGTACAATTGTACAATGTGGGTCCAAAACTCAACTTTCAAACCGTAGCTCCGCCAAATGCGAAACCACCACCATTAGATAGATTATTTTATGTTATATACAATTAAAGGTGAGTTTGGTACATTTCGAGTTTTTATTTGCAAGATACAGGTCTGGGAAGTTGGAGTTTTGGAATCTTATTCAGACCATAACTTTTTATCTGTACATTATTTTTCAGTGAAATCAATTTTGTATTTTCTTATATTAAATTATCTACAACTTTCATGTACAAAGTTTCTTTATTTGAGGTATAAAAAGTGGAACCAAAAATAGGTCCCAAAATGAATAAAGAATGAATAAAATAAATAGGTATTTTTATTGTATTTTGGCCCTTATCTCCCCCTACTTTATTCCTTGTCGACCTATTCATCAAGATGCCTAGGTCTCGGGGTTTTGGGTCATAAAATATTTACAATATTTTATTCTTTTTCTTTTCTTTTATTTATTTTATAATTTTGGCTTTAATTACAGTATTTTAGACACTAATGGGATGCACATGCATGAATGCTAAGATGCTAGATTTAAGGCTATTTACAGGCATTTACTAGGGTTTTTGGTGCCAAAATGATAGAATAAAGATGATGAAATGTGGATTCATCATCATGACGCGATCTCAACACCCTTCTCTTTGGTGACCATCTAAATTCCCAACTTCTTCGGGACAACATGAAGGGAGGTCACCCACTTGTAGTATGAAATAAGGTAAATAAAACACGCTCTGCACCATTTCTCTATATCTTTATTAACTACTTATCGTATATTAGGGTTATTCTTTTTTGAAATTCAGGGGAAAGCCTGATAATACCCACAACATAAATGTGGTATGAACAAAGTGCGGGGTCACACCCACAAGATTTGACATAGTCCAACCTATAGCCTTATGATTCTTCTCTAAGACTTGTAACAACCTAGACTCTCATTCCATAGTTAGCGTATAACTAATGATGATAGGAAATCTATCCTTGGATCCCACAAGAAAGGCGTATTTGAGTACAGGAGATAATGATTTCAGCTCTAGTAACATAGAATCATCAATCAAATCTGGTTGAACCATCTCTGAATCTGGCTTTATGCTGCATGAAGGTGGAACTAGATCAGATGTACTTGTCACTAACTCTGTTGTGTAAGGAGTTGGATCACCAAAGATACATTGTAGTCCGGCCAAAGCTATGTCCGACTCATAATCTATATCCCTTGATTGTCTCAAAAAAGAGGGAACTGAAAATTCCGATGAGATCTTTGAGTCATCAAGGGAATAGGATGATGATCCATAACTCAAGAACTCTGACAACATTTCACAAACTACCTCATGCATCACCAACTACCTCATGCACACTTTCTTCTCTAAATGAGAGGATCTTGCTCAGTCTTGTCAGGGTCTATTTTATACCTCAATGGTGCCAATGACTCTACAATCTGCTTCTGATGATGAAGAGAACCCTGTGCTAGATTCTGAGTCAGATCACTTCCATTTCATCTACTTCTCTTCAGTTTCACTTCTCCATCTGGAGAATGAAACTTCATCATCCATGTATGGTAATCAAAGGAAGATCCAGTGGTCCAAAGGAAAGGACGTTCAAGGATGATCCGTGAATATCTTTAATGATTAGGAATATATGTATCAAGGACAGTGAAATCCACTCTATAATCTCGTCCCTCAAACTTGTTGATAACATTTTTAACTTCATCCTTAGCTTTCTTCATAGACTTGCTTACAAACTGGAGTAATTCTCTTGATTTGTGTAATGGTCCCAGCTTGAATTTTTCATACAAATCTAAGGGAAATATACTAATTGACGACCATTATCTTGGAGAGTGTGCGTGCAAACACTATGTCATTAATATGACTCACCACATAATGCGCATCTATGTCTCTCTTATTTTGTGATAGCTGTTGATTCTTGAGACAATATATTGTGGCAATTGATAAGATGTGCGTCTTTAGATAAGTGTTCGACTTCTTCCTTCTAACCTAGTAGGTGTGCAATGTACCTCCAAATACTTCTGGAAAGCATGATTGTTGGCCACACACTCATCAAAAGGCACTTTAACCATAATATTAGCTTTACAAAATCATGTCATTTCTGAATCACCTTTTTGAATATTTTAACGACGCGCTTTCATGTCATTAGAGCACGAGGGAAAGGGATTGAATAATCAGAAATATAATACCTTGAATCATAAATTGAAACATGTTGCCTTTTATTTTTAGAATCGAGGTTCTTTATACATGAATCTTTTATATGAAACTTGGAATTTAAAATATTAGTGTCTACTAAAGGTTGGGGAATGTTTGTTGCCGGTACATTCTCCTCAATCAAAGGGCAAGGTTCTCGATACACTCCGAGTTTGCTCCATGTTGTAAATGCACTCTTATACTCATCCTCCTCCTCTCTTTCTATGCACTTGATAGATGTATTCATTCTCTAAATGGGTTGTTGCTGATTCCTGTCATCCTCTCTTCTGAAGACTCCTCAGGTAGAGTTTTAAAAATGGCCACGTCCGTGCCCCTTACCCGGTATAATAAATAGAGATATCTCATGCTCAAATCAGAGTGAGTCTGAGTAATATACATGACCATACTACTGCTGTTGTATCTTGTTCAAACTATTAGGGTTAGACTTGGGCATGAATGGATGTCAAAGGTGTAGATTACTCATATTGCCAGCAGGATAAGCGGTTGATGTCACACTGCATAGCACGTATCTCGTTCCTATATGAACGAAGCTCCTCGAGTATCTATCTCTAAAATTCCATGGTACCTAATGAAGATAACTTATGATGTGAAGAAGAAGAAGAAGGAAAATATGAAGACTGGCTCTATTGGCCCTGGAACTATTGCTATGGGGGATGATGAATCCCTGACTCTCACTCTTTATTCTTTTATTTTAGCTATTTATCTAGGCAAAACAACATGTAAATAGGTGTAAATATAATAACATAGCATTTATCACGCATATGTTAATATTATATAATTAGCATGTATTTGTGCAAAACATAAAATAATAAAGGAAAAGAAAAAGGAAGGAGGCATTTAGAATAAATACAGAGTGACCCGAATTCCAAGAGAAGGTCACGCCTCGGCCTGATCGCCAAACAAAATAAGTAGAGAGAGATAGGGTCTACTTTGTATTGTACATACTATCTATGTGAAAAATAAATTTAATTATTACTTTTACCTCCTTATATATATTTCTAATATTAATATAAAAATAAAATAAAAATCAAAAAAACCAATAAAAATAAAAATTCCCTTCCATTGTACAAAACAAATGTATCTACAACGCATCCCCTATTTATTCTAAACTTGTAACTCATAAAAATAAAATAAAAATTATTTTATTCTCCTAAAATTATAATAAAAATAAATAAAATATAAAATTAGGGTTATATAAAAATAACAAAATAAAAATAATTGTACATAATACATAGGTACATTAAACCTGTATATAATATTATATATTGTATATACACTAATTAATTTTTCATAAAAATAACTAAAAAGCACAAAAAATAGTTTGAATAATGATTGATATTTTTAATTTTATTTATTTTTTTAAATTTGAATTCATTCATTATTTTTAAATTTAATTTCCTTTATTTTTCCTCTCTATTTTGTCATGTAGTCTATTCTGTCCTCTTCCTCGACCCCTTCTGATTGGGCCACGTTAGATTTGTTGACCATGGTCAACTGACCCCCCAATATCTTTTCATCTCGTACTGGGTTCGCTCCTTTTTCACCGATTTATCTAGACTGATTTGATCGAGTTTGTCTTCGACCAGCAGCTCCGATCAGAGAGGGCAGATACATGATCCACACCCGATGACAACCCTAGGGATCCGACCCTCGTTTCACGCGCCCTCATTTCATATTTCTCGGACCCTATAGACTATAAAACCTCCTGGAGCTCCTCCTTCTTCCGCATCTTTGGCCGCTGCTCGTTGTCCAATGGGCTTCGTTGACCTCCCGCGAGTGACAACACGTGAGAGGGCTTCGTGTAGAGAGGTGTTTGAGCCGTGAGCCTCTGATTCGGTGGTTCATCCACTGTGCTCCACCGCGAGGTGAGCCAAGCCTCTGGGCCCGTCGACCCATCGAGGCCATGACCCTCGAAGGTCCCCGACCTCCAGCCTAGACGATAGCAGCCTCCAGGTAGGTTAGGTTTGGTTCTTTTTCACATTTGATTCGAGTTTTAGATTCCTAACAGAACTTCCATCGCCGAGCTCTAGCCACCTTGGCTGGAGCATCACGTTACCATCTCGAGACTCCAACTACCTTCACCAGACTTCCCTCCACCTTACCACCCATCCATCCATCTCGCTTTGCCCCGGAGTAAGCCCTCGGCCCTCCTCCTCCACCGCTTTACCGAAGGGCTACGTCGTGCCTCACCAGCCACCTATTTCACGAGTTAACGGGTTGAGGAACTTTGCCCTCAACCCTGTTGTTTAGTTGTGCAGGTCAGAACGTGAGAGGACCTCATCTGGAGGTCGACTTGTAAAGGCACGACAACTCCAACTTTTCACGCCTTGTTGGGACCTTCTTGGAGATCATGGGCCCTTCTGAGCGCACCAGTAGCTGCGGACCATCGTTGCCGACCTTATACCCACCAAAGCAGTGCCGGAGGATGCCAGACCAGCGTGTATCGGCCGATCGAAACTCGTCGGAGGCGAGTTCTTCATCGGTTCTTCCATGTCTCTTCTCCACCGTCTGATCGGGTCCTCCCTCAGATTTAATCACAACCATCCATCATCAGGAAGCGCTTGACCATCAGATCCATTTGAGGATCAAGCAGGAGCCGTCCATCACCGAAGGGGTATCCATCGATCTTGACCGTCCATCTGTTAGTAGATCTTCATCATCCATTGGATTATGCTGAATAAAGGGTAATTTGCACTTAGGCCCTTTCATGTTTTGTTTTTATTTCCAAGTCTTGCAAATATTTATCGTAGTTATTTTACTTTGGATAATTTTCAGTCGGACCCTCGCATTTTTCGATATTTGCATTTCAATTCCCCCTTAGTTATAGTATGTGGATTTCTACGTGACTTTTTGGGTTAATTGCACTACTAGTCCAGGACTTTGTTGTTGTTATGGAATGAATGTTTATTAATAGTATTTGCATTTTATACCCCTGATTGTCTGACTAGCGTGTAGTGCATGTGTTTACCTGGAATTTTTTCATCCTTGGCCCTATACTTTTATATGTGTTGATATTTGGCCAGTGAACTTTCGTGTAATTACAATTAGGTCCTTACAAGTTGTGTACCTTATTTTTGATCAAACAAATACCTAATTAATTCCAAAAATCTGATAAAAATTACTGTTAGCTCTTACTAACATGTAATATTTATAGTACTTTTTGTGAATTAATTTAGTATTATTTGATATTTTTCTAAAAATAAGAACACATAAAATTGTTAGGTCTATTTTATAAAATACATAAAAATTATAAAAACTATGTTAAAAATTACAAAAAATAGTGTTTGTTTGTCTTTATGTGATTTACCTCCAATATCATTTTTGTTGCAAAAATCATCATAGAAACACTAAAAATCACAAAGCCCTTAAAAACTTATAGAAATCATTAAAAAATTTAAAGAATTAAAAAAATATAGCTATAGTTTTTGTTGTTAGATCTTTTTATTCTCTTTTTCATAAAATGGCTTCCAGGACATTAGAGAACTTTGACTGTTTTTAATTTGCAATATTGTCCTAGCTGTGCACTATTTATGTTCTTAGCTCTTATTTCATTTTTATAAAGTCCTGTAAAAATTAGAAAAAAAACCCCATAAAATCACCAAAACACCTGGATATTTGAAAAATACAAAAAAGATATTCTGGGTTTTTAAGCATTTTTTACCTTAAATAAAAATTCCAAAAATCTTGCTCATGCCTTGTTTTTCTTATTTACTTGTTTTGTTCTCTTATTTAAAGATATAAAAATTTGCAAAATTAAAAATTGACAAAAATATACATTTTATGTTCTAATTTCTGACTACTTCGTACATTTCCGTGCTCCTTGAATTCGACTATGGTCGCTATACCATATTAAATAAATAGTGGAGATCACTACGCCGGTTCGATTGTTTTATCTTTTGATTTGAATGGTTTCAATTTTTCTTATTGAGCTCAGACCTACTGATTGGGGTCACAATAACCCGTACTAATTTTTCATACTTAACCCTAGTTGGTAGGTCTCTCATTAGGGGATGCTACTGAAAAGATGGGCTTGGATGACCATAATGGTACGTCGTCTATTGGATGTACTACTATTGTTGCCTCAGTTGCTGGGAGTGGTAGGCTCCAGGGCTCTGTTGTGAAGAAGGAGGTGCATAAGTGAAAGTGGTGTTGTAAAAAGTAGGGGAACACTAGTAAGGTGGATGATCCCCTATACTTCCCTATCGAGCAGGGTCCTGTATCTACCATACACCGTTCACTTCCCACACCTCAGAAGGCTCCTTTGTAGTTTTGTTGGCTAATGGATGGTCCTACTGACAGGAATGGGTACGAGACCAGTCCTCTACCCATGACTGGGGTGGCCCTGACATTTGCTACTTATGTACATGATGTACGCGATAAACATGAGAAGAAGATGCAGTCACAGCGGGCACCTTTATCCTAGAACGTTCTCTATTAGCTCTGCCATATGCTTTAGAAGCTGTAATAATTTGTTATCTAGCTCATTCATTCTCTTGTCAATTCTCTTAACAACGTTGAATTTATCTGCTATGATTCCCATGTTGGGAATCATGTCTTCTGAGAGGTCAATTGTAGCCTTTTCCCCCTTTAGATAAGAATGATATGGGGGACTCTTTATATGCCCTGCTAGCATTCTGTGCATGACTTATCTTGACCATCTTATCAAATGCCTTCTATATGGTATCCGGACCACGTGATTCATAACTGTCTCCACATGAAGCACTAACCAAGCCCTACATTTCAAGGATAAGACCTTATTAAACTGATTGAACTAGGATGGTAGGATCAAGCCCATGATAAGGAAACTTTTGTAATAGATCCGTGAATCTCTCCCAAGTATCACAAAATAGCTCATTTAGTAGTTGGGAGAAACTCGTAACGCGAGAATGCATGAGGTTGGTTCTACTCAAAGGGTGGAATTTCTTTAGAAAGAGGTCCTTGAAGTGGTTATAGGTAGTTATAACTACCTGCAAGTTCTTCATCCAATAATATACCTTATCTCTCAAGGTAAAAGGTAGGGCTTTGAGCCTTATATAGTCTTGACTAATCTTAGGATTCTTAAGGTTATCAGAGAATAACTCAAAGTCCCTAAGGAATCCTTATGGCTCCTTGTGTGCATTCCGGTTGAAGTGAGGCAAAAGGCTCAAAAACTACAGCTTCAGTTCATATTCAACTTCAAGATCTATTGGACTCAACAAATTCCTCATTCTGTATTATCCAGGATTACAAGCCACATCCATTGGTGCATCTACCCCCAAGTTAAACTGGCCTATTTGTGCTCCCAACAATGCTGCACTCTGCTCAAAGGTTTCTAACCTAGATAAGACCGTATGTATAGAGTATTCATGCTCCTCTTCCTCCACATTATGTCTCTTGGAGGCATCGTGAATGAATCTTCTATAGCTTCATCAAAAAGAAGGTTCAAGTGAGATTGTGAAGAGGTAGTTAAAATCATGTCAATCTCACCAAGGCAATGGTCTTCCTTGGTGAGAATGAAGAGAGAAAGGGAATGGTCGGGATGCAACCACTCCCTAAGAAGGAATCATGAAATCCTTAATCGAAAAAAGGAATATTTCTGATCCAGGAAGGTCCAAGAGAAGAAGGTTCATGGACCTTGAAAGATGTGATGTTTGGATGGTTCAATGAAAATTTCACAAAATTCAAATAAATTTTTGGCCAACTATCCATCTTTGATTTCAAGAGAATATGGGAACTAGGCATGGTAGATCCAAAAAGGATTGGTACTACGGTTCACTTGAAGGTGTGGAATCAACTCGCACAGTTTAAACACAAAGCAAACCCCTTTGACAATTTCATCAACTCAACTTTGAAGGTCGTAAGAGTTAGGCCAAATTATCTTGTTTGTTTTAAGTCAGTGATTCAAACAATATTTGCATTCATCACATAGGGAGTCTCCTACTACACCTAGTTGAAGTCCTGTAAGATCTCAATCAATGGAGTGATATTCCCAGGATGTCGAGTTCAATATCACACCTTAAAAGAAACTTACAAGCACTTAAAACCAAAATATATTTCTAAGGTCAAAGGCAACCACTTGCAACTTTCAAGATCTGCAAGAATTAGATCTGGAGAATTAGGGTGGAAGTCCAAGTATTTGGGCTCTAACCTTAGGGATATGTCATCACCCATTCTGTCTAGGGGTAAGTACTTGTGTCCAATGAGGGTGTTATTGCACATAATACAAGATAAATTTTGTTCCAAGTTTTTTATGTCAACTTGCATAATTCAGTCTCAATTTTAAGAGTTATAATGCCACTTGAATTAAATAACCACGGAAAATATACATAACATTCAATCCCTTTTCCTTTATCCTTAAGTTATAAAACAAAAGGAAGGGGATGAAAAATGGAATGTAGGTGAAAATCATTGATGCATGCAGTCCTTCAACAATACGCATAATACCTCCCAGCACTCTCCATGTGGATGCTAGACTGAATTTAAAATCTAACTATAGGTTGCAAGTCGAAAAGTCGCACCTAAACATGAGTTCTATTAGCGATGAAAAAAAATCAATTAAATTTGACTAAGTAGACCTTAGTTTAAGTGCTTCTATTAATGAATATTTTAAGATAGTAAATCTTAAGAGATCGAGTGCGTGGCCTAAATTAAAAAAAGGATACAAGGCAACATGACCTAAATTTGACTATTTAAGTACATGTGCCTAAATCTTATTTTTGCCACTCAAGTCGAGAAGCACTCTCGACACAATCACACAGATAAAAGAATAATAGACGCTTTTGTTTAGAAAAGCGAGATCTCAAATGAGAACCATTGTAAATATGGCATTAACTAATTATTACAATTATATTACAACACAATCACTACTCAATTAACCTATCATTTCTCCTAATTCATTTGTGATGTGGACTCTTTGCAAGACCTCCAAGCTCCTCGCATTCATGTTCCTTCGATCTTCGTCGGCTTCACGGGCCCTTCCACAAAAACAATAAGATGTTTAGAGAATTCTTAAGAGAAATGTATAGCAAATTAAATAGATAAACACACAAAAGAAAACATTCAATGAGAACAACACTACAACTTAACCTAAAACACACTAAAATTCACTAAAAAATATCTAAGCCTCAAATAAATCAACTAGATTGGCGTGTCTCTGACAATAGTGCCATCTGATGAAATGCCATTTGGCAAAGATAATGATCACTCATTGTAATATGGCCAATCAATAATAGATTGGCACCAAGTAAATTAGATCTCCATGATAAGGACTTGGCTTAATATTTACCCTGGGCAAGTCCATGGTCGAACACATGGACAAGAGCGATTATCTAACTTAATCCAGGTATTAAATATCTAACCTAGCAATTTAATAGTGATCTAGGTTAAGCAACAACATTCACTGCAACGAATAATATTTTTTAAAAGGTTTTTATGCAATTATATTAAATGAAAAATGATGATGCGAATGCATTCAAGATAAGATACTCAACACACTAAATAAACTCCTAATAATTCAACAAATAACTTGTATAATTACTGAGAAATCAACACACAAAATGAATACAATTACTCAACCTAGTTAATGAGTGGAATATTTGAAACACATGATAAAGAATGCTAAGAAGAACATCAATTAATTAACCAATTAGGAATTAACTAGACATGGATTTAATTCCAATCCTAATTAGTCTTAACATATTATGTTGTGAATCAGGGAATTAAACATCAATAAACCATAATGAAATCAAATTTTTAAAGTTTAGTATCAAGGTTGAATAGATAAATGTACACAATAAATTTGTCTAGGTTAAGCAACAACATTCACTGCAACGAATGATATTTTTTAAAAGGTTTTTATGCAATTATATTAAATGAAAAATGATGATGCGAATGCATACACGATAAGATACTCAACACACTAAATAACCTCCTAATAATTCAACAAATAACTTGTATAATTACTGAGAAATCAACACACGAAATGAATACAATTACTCAACCTAGTTAATGAGTGGAATATTTGAAACACATGATAAAGAATGCTAAGAAGAACATCAATTAATTAACCAATTAGGAACTAATTGGACATGGATTTAATTACAATCCTAATTAGTCTTAACACATTATGTTGTGAATAAGGGAATTAAATACATCAATAAACCACAATGAAATCAACTTTTAAAAGTTTAGTATCAAGGTTGAATAGACAAATGTACGCAATAAATTTTGACGCGGGATAATAGATCAATGTAGTAAATAAAATGCACCAATTTAAAGATCATGCAATAAGCTTTAAAATGAAACTGATTTGACTAAATTTGGATAAATGATCCGCAATTTATTTAAGAAACAACACATGTGCAAAATTGCAATAAAAACTTTACTTCATTACAAAAAGGTCCACACAAGGACTAAATGTAAATATTAAAACCACCTAGATATCTATGCAATTTAACCACATCATGGACTTATTTGCAATATTATAAATCAAGTAAGATACACTTATAGTTTTTCCACTTCAACGTGCCTTGAGCACGTGGCTGGTAGGTTTGGGTTGAGAGGGAGACGTGGGCCACTTATTTGCTGTGGTGCCTCGATGCTGGGCCGGATGCTCCGTACCAAAGGTCCGGAGCACAGCTTCAGAAAGGAAACATCCTGAAACTCGAGCAATTGGATCTCACCCAATTGGTTTTATTGGATGGCTAATATTTCTCTTCCTCTCGAATACTCCTCAGCATGCGGTAGAGATGTAGTGGAGCTTCGACGTTGAAGATACTCCTCATTTGTGTTCCTCTTGCTCGATAGGAGGTCCAGATATCTTTGCCTTTATCCGGCGAAGGTCGTGAAGGCTTGAATGTGAGAAAAGCACTCCTGTAGGGGCTTGTCGATGAAAAATCGCCGACAAAAAAGCTTGAGATCAGATAGTCATTCTTGATTCTGATAAATGAAAGCAAATAGTTCCTGCAGGGTTAGTAACTATAAACAAACAAGAATATGAGATGGAGGATGAAATGGAAGCTCTTTGGAATCAAGGATTGGAGCTGTAATTTGTTCCTTCTCCTTACAGGAAGAAGAAAAGGGCAAGATGGATCTAATCATGGAGAAGCAAAGAGACTAGGTGATGATGTGCGCGGGAAATAGTGATAACCAGCCACTGTAGATGAATGATTGAATGCGTAATAGATTGACTGAGATACACTTGGAAATAGAGGGAAATTATGAAGGAACTAAGATAGAAACTTTACCTAGAAATGACTAACGAAGAATATGGAGAAGGATGATGAATCTTGGCATTCAAATGAAGCTTTGGGCTTCATTAGTCATTGCTTAACCACTAGAGGCACTAGTGGAAGCTCAAGCAGCAAGAAACTTGCCACAACACGGTTGCTTAGCCATGGATCTTGTCGAGATAGTACTCTGTCTTCTTCATCTCTCTAGCCTCATCTCTGTCACAGAAGAGTATAAGAGACCGGGAGGTTCACTCGCAAATGGCGGGATGCCTCGTAATGACGGTTGGAGAAATCTTTTTATGAGGAAGAAGATGGAGGTTCCAGGTAGGTACCTTATCATTTTCAACCGCCCGTAAATTTGCGAAGAATGGTCAGAGATGGTGTTTGTAGGTCAGCGGTGGGTGAGGGATGCTAGCTGAAGGGTTCGATACTGGAATTTGGTCGAGAGGTGTAATGAGGAAGTTAGGGTTAATCAAGGAAGTTAGGAGGTTGGCCATGTGGCACATCTTCGCAGAGGTGGGTCGGATGTTGGGGATGATGCTCTAACTGTCCGATTGTGATCAAATGATAGAATATGTGGTGCACTATAGCAATTGTGATGCGTCTGATCGATGCGATCAAGCAGCTAGCAATGGGGGCTATGGATGGAAGTTTGACCATATGATCAAGATGATAAGATGAACCATATCGTGTGCAAGTTAGATTGAAAGGCCATCTATGTGGCTTACTGAGAGTGAGCCAATATGTCCTAATGAAATAAATCCAACAACATGAAAAAAATGTAAAATAGATAATAAAAGAATTAGAGGATGAATCAGGAAAAACATTCAACATGAAAGTTGAAGATCTCGATGAGATCTACAACTTTTCATGTAGAACTCAAAGTGAACATACAACATATATATAGCAAAATAAATTGCAAGTAATTTTAAGGTATTATAATTATATTGCTATTTAGTTATTTAGTTATTTAGTTATTTTTTATATTTTTATTTTATATTTAATGTTAAATTAATTATATATAATATTACTTTAATTTTTATTGGATTTTTAATAAATAAGAAACACATAAAATATGGGCACTATAAAGTAGTTTATTTATTCACATATGATTAGGATTAATTATTTACAAGTTGTTAATTATTAAATGAGTTTAATTGTTTAATATAGTTAGTGAATTACTTAAGCTAGAGAGATACTATATATAAATAATGCTGATAAATCTGGGATCTATCAATAGGCCAACATTTACATCCATAGATTATAGTAGGTTACATGACTGTTTTGTAATATTTTCTTTTGATTTTCAAAAGAAATTTCGTATCATATAGGCATTATATATCATACAAATTACAAAAAATATGAAATTGAAAGAGAATAATTGCTCTACAAGGTACTAATAGTGGAAAGTAAAATGAGATTGAATTTGACTTTTATTGAAGTATAATGGCAAGATTTTATTTGCAAACATAAATTTAATTCGAAACAAAGAAACAACTTGCTTTGAAATATAATGAATAAGAGGGGTATGGTTGAAAGTTTCTCAGAGGCATTACCATGCGGTAAGAGGGGAATGAATGACTGATGAGGGCACATATGAGATACTTGAAAGATTGGGGTTCTTCATGAAAATTTACTAACTCTGTATACAAGAGTCGCGAAATGTCTTGGTTGTACGTGGCACACACCTCTAGCTTGACCTTCCCAATTTGAGTAATAACGATAGAGACTTCTCCAGGAACCCTGGATGATGCCAATAGCTCCAATCACGATGAGCTGCAAACACTTGGTCCTTTGGTTGCTCCTATAAACGAAAGCAAATACAAATAAAATAATATAACTAAAATATACAGGAGAATAAGAAAAGATATTGATGGAAGGGATTTGGAATTAAATAAGAATAATAGATTATTGCTCAAAAATTCAGTCCAAGTTGAAGCCTCGTGTGTAAGGTTGGGCAAGTCAAGGTAGCTAAATGCTTCCTTCAATTTGCCATGCACCCATCCATCATTACTCACTGGTGAAAAGCTCTCAACTATCACCTCAAGGCTCCAAATGTGGGAGTTATGGATAGGTTCTAAAGGGAATTGATTTTAACATGGATTTATTAATTAAAATCTAAGAAGATTATATTGTATATAGGTGTTAATATATGCATCTAACTCATTATTTTTTGAATTTTTATTGATTTTTATTTATTGGGCTCATTTAAATGTTGACAAATATACATTTAGCTCACTTTTATTGTCAAGGTTATTTTTTGTTAATATGTTATTATGTAGATTTTGTGTGTTTTTCTTAGGAATTAAGGTTAACTTTTTTAGTATAGATGAATCACATATTCATCAGTTTTATATGTAGTGTCCCATGATTGAATGAAGGAATTCACCTCTGTCCTCAACAAGAAGGCTCATTGTTCCTTCCGCTGAACAAAGGAGGAGTTTGTCGGCCATTTTATAAGTCGATGAGACATTGTTCTCATCCAACTAGGATATTGTTGTTGAGGATCATCCTTTGCCAACCAACATAATGGCCTCTTCTATCGTGTGTAAGTCATAAGTTAACCATGTATCAACCATATTCATTGCATCCATTAAGGGAGAATATCATTAGTCAAGGCCTAATTCCCTTGTTTTGTTGCATACAAATATTTCCTTATGAAATTATTATATATATTTATATACATTATGAAATCACATATATTATGCCTTATTGGTTTTTCTTTAGTTTTTTTCAGAAAAATATTTAGACAGGTGCATTTTGATTCTTACTTAATTACATGATTAGTTTATGAGAAGTTTTTGGTTCATCATGAAAATCATCTAAAAATGTAATTTTATCCCGACACACAAACATAAACTATCATTTGAGGTACATTATACGATTTTCCTGAAATTGGCCTCAAAATCCTTAACATAATTTCACATGTTTGCAGACATGGTTTGGTAGAAATAGTTCTACTTTGTTGGATTTTACGTATTTGTGAGTGAATTGAGATTTCTGCTTAAAATTGAGCTAAGATAATTGCATATTATCCATTCTTTGTGGATTTGATACCCTTTTCTTACTATACATTAATTACATTGTCTTATAGGAAGTTCAATTAAGAAACATTGTTACTTGACTATTTTGCAGTTAGCATGTGCCAACAATTCCGTGCTAATTTTGCATAATTAACATGTGAAAATCGTAAACTCAACAATGTTATGGTAGATTCCTATATCATGCAGTGTTGTGTTTTCATTGATAGATAATGATCTAGGTAATATAATTATCATGATCAACGATACCATTCAAATGTGATTCAATTTGATTTGTCTATGGATGTTATGATATTGATGGTAGTCAATTCATATATCATTGCTTCACGACATTCAAAAGCAATGATATTTCTAGTAGTTAAGATTGCATAAATGTATGGTATATTATTTATCAGAAATGAAAAATATACGATTTTTTACCATTAAGCCTCTTGTATTTTGTAATATCAGACTATCAGTTATGCTTCCTCTTTTTTGCAATATCAATTGTTCTCCTATCTTATTGCACAACTATCGCTTATATCATTCATGTAAAAAAAGACGTTAACTTTTGGACACAAATTTAATTAGAAAAAACAACCTAGAGTACAAATGTAATATTCTTGTTCTTTTTCCTCCTCCACTCCTGCCCATGATCTGGGCCTTTTGCTCAAAGATCAGTTTCTCGATCATGGTTCTTTCGAAGATCTCTCTTTCTATCTCTCTCTCAAGCCTCTCTTTCCTAGATCCATCTGGAATGAGGTATTTGCCGGCTAGGTTTTTCCTTTGGCGCGGGCGTCTTGGTGCTGCTATCGGAGGTTTTGGGGTGCCTGCTGCGGCCCTTTGGAGCATCTGGAAGGCGATTGGATCTCCTGGCATCGCCACCTCTCTCGTTTGAAGAGGGAGGTGGGAACAGCTGGAGCGAGTCCAAGTTGTTTCTGTGGTGCTGAAGGGTGGGACTAAGTGTAGTTTCATCTCGTGGATGGATGTTTCTGGGTTGCACTCGCAATGCCAGATTGTGCTGGAGGAGAACTTCCAGACTTGCTGTGCTGTGAGGTATCCCCCCTCCCAACGGTTGCTGGATGAGCATTCAAATGTCTGGGCACCTGTGCCCTTGAGGGGTGCAGATGAATCGAATGAAAGGTGGGGTTGGGATTCAGGGTGGATCGGAGAAGTGCATGCCGGATGTATGTTGAAATGCCAAAGCAACATGATGCTGAAATTGCACCTCAGGTTTTTGTTAATCTGCCGAAGAGAATATGACAACCTTTAGTAGGAACCAAACAACTGAAGATGCAAGCTGCTCCTGATTTTTCCTGCATTCAGTTAATAGGAATGATGCACATCAAGTGCTTGATAGATTATCTAATAACAATCCACAAAAAATACTTAAAATAGTAGGATCATGCATTTAAGACAATGATTGGCTCATATCCAAGGAAGACTGTTTTGGGCACTCCTTGCCACGTGTCTATTCTCCCTGCCTTGTAAAACGCCTGCAGCCGCGTATTATCATCTTCGCCCTCTTAAAAAAAGCTAATATTCTTGCCGCTTCTCCCCCCATGGCGTTAGCACAGAGCTCGTCCTCTTCTCTCTCCAACCCTCGGGCAGCCCCCTCCAGCTTCTCTTCCAAGCAGACCCAGTTCAACCTCCACCGACGCAGTGCTGCCAGAAGCCGACCTCAGCGCTTCGCCGGAGTGTTCTGCTCAGTTGCTCAGAGGTTAGTTCAGCCATTTGGGTCATTTCCTGAATTGGCTGCTTCTACTTTGTTGAATCTAAGTGTTGATTGTGTTGTTCTGTGCTACACAGTCAAGTGCAGGCGCCGGCCGAGGTGAAGGGGGTTGCGGGGAAGGAGTGCTTTGGGGTGTTTTGCACTCTCTATGATCTCAAAGCGGTACTCCTTTTGTTGTTATTGTGTTGTTAAATTGATTTTGAGGTGATGGAACTGAAGGGGTTGATGATATGGCTTTGTTAAGATGGAGTACAATGTGATTTGTGGATGAATAGATCATGTTTATCTTCTATTCTTCATTTGTTTCGCAGTTTGGAATTAGTTTTAAGTCTTTGGGGCTTTCAATAGGGGTTTTTCCCAATATATATGAAAATCCTATATTTTTCAGATTATCAAGAAATTAGAACTGCAACAGGACGCATTTCAACTGCACACTTGGTTTTAGCAGGGAAGATTCAGGTCCGATAGGGGTTCGGGATTATATTAAAACAATTCAGTACATATTTCCATTCATGATGAACCATTTGTCTGGTAGTTGAATACCAGTGAAATGCAAAATCTCCCAATTATTTTAGGGTAGATTACAAAAAAGACCCTACTTTACGTCGATTCCCAATTCTCGAAATGATCTTTATATTGTAACAAGTAGGGGATTTAAGTTTAGTTTAATGGTAAAGGCCCCAAAGTCGTTAGTTGAGGACCTAATTTGTGTTATCGGATGATCTTTATATTCTAACAAGTAGGGGATTTAAGTTTAGTTTAATGGTAAAGGCCCCAAAGTCGTTAGTTGAGGACCTAATTTGTGTTATCGGATGACCAATATACCCTTTATTGGGATCTTTTTTTAACCCTCCCCAATTCTTACCTCATACGGAGAGGGAAGTAGCAAGCAACCTTGGAGATGATGCCGATGAGGCCGAGCGACATGCTCATCGCATCAAAGAGCACCTTTCCGGTGGCCACCCTCATGATTTCGTGCACCCCTCCTCCTTTCTGGTGGGAACCACCACGCTCACTGCCACGTGGCTGTGCAACGCTCCTCCCCCAACCTGAACCTGCATACAAGCAACCACGAGATCTCAGAATTTGATCTGCCATATTGTGGGTGAGTATGAACTGGGACTATCTTGGGTTTTTCCTGTGATTGTAATTATTGCAATGCTGGCTAATTTGTCGATCCGAATATAATTATGGTAATTCTGATTTACCTTGTGACATGAGCAAAGAACCCATCCTTTGTATGTTCACTCTATCCTATGGTGTAAACATTGTCCCCAATGAGGTGCAGTTCAGCGTATCTTTCCCATATCTTTCCCAGAGGCTGTACTGTCTAAATGTTCCATTAATAAGCTAATATAAGTTTTACATTTTAATTAGCCATAATAAGTTCTTATTTTATGTTAAAGAAGGTAGGATATATTGGGAGGTAATGAACATGTCATGATGGTTGATGTAGAGTTTGTCGATGTAAAGAGGACCGGGATCTGGAATGAAGAACTCTCTAGCAGAGCGATCCGGTACCCTAATCTCCCATCGGGTTGACCTGTCACGTGGAGGTTCATAGACGATCTCACCAAGATCAATGCTATATCATGTCAGCGGAACAAATGAAATGCACCATATGGGATCCTGATGGAAATTGATCAATTATGTTTGCATACCTGGAGTTATGAACACATATTCTTCGTATCTGTAATCCGCAATAAAGCCAATGACAAATGCATAGAGATTATACTCCCCAATTCTTACGATTGCGATCTTAAAGCATCATCATCGATGGCTGTTTGGAATTGATATCCCTGAGAGGAACATGTTCAGACTTTTGAACATAGTCCACAATTGATATCCCTAATATCCCTAAGGGACTGAGCCCCGCGACATCCACCTTTTCGATCAACTAGCTCAACCCGACTCCGACGTTAGCAATGACCGTAAGCATCGCCACATCGACCTCGACGAAGGTGGAGTAGAGCTTGGGTTTGATGAGGATGGATCTACTGTAAGAGTTAGGATAAACGAGCTTCGGGATGGAGTGGAAAATGCCACTGACCACGTAGACGGAGAGGTTATCGCGTGTCGCGGTGGTGACCGCAGCGACAAGCTCGCATTCAGAGGCGGGACGAAGGATGCGGGGGACGACGCAAGGGGAGCGATCGCTGAAGGAGCCATAGGTGTTGAGGAGGCAACTAGTGACGTTGCAGTGGAGTGGGGAGAGTGGTGGGAGGGAGACTAAGGTGGTGGCGAGGGATAGGAGTTCTACGGCAAGGAGGAGAGGTGTGGCCATGCTCCTACTTGGAGGGGAATGGTGGGAGGAAAGGGGGGAAAGAGGTGAGATGTGACGAGAGGTAAACTGGTCATATGATAGACTGATAACACAAATTAGGTCCTCAACTAACGGTGTTGGGGTTTTTACTATTAAACTAAACTTGAGTCCCCTACTTGTTACAATATAAAGATCAGTCCTCAAATTGGGAATCGATATAAAATTGGGTATCTTTTTGTAATTTACCCAATATTTTATTAATCTCCTCTCCCTTCTCACCAATTAGAATTGGTTTATTCTTCACCTTTTCCTGCTCTCTTTTATATATGCAAATATGGATAAAATTAAGTGAAAATGTCCCTCTTTACAAATAGGAACCTGTTTATTCTTGTATGGGTCCAACCAAACTCATGTTTTGTTTAAAGACATGTCAACTTGTGTACATGGAACGAGCTACTTTGTGGTTTGACAAAGGGCTTTATGGAGCTGTTGAGGATATTATGGTTTATGGAGGCCACTTTTTGGCGACCTTCAATGGTGGGTGACGTTACTACCCATCAGACTCAGTGGCTTAGGCCTGCACTCAACTATTGAGGCTTCTTCATATGCTTTCATGGCCTCTAGAGCTCAATCTTGGGTGCTCCAGAATCACATTTTACGAAACAGTGAGATACATGATATGGATTCTGATTTTCTAGATACTTTGAATTGTCTACATGTCACACTTCCATCTCTCGATCTTACCTATTTTACTAACAGGGACACCGTTCCCCATAAATCCCAGAATGCTTTAGCGAATTCCTTTTTTAGCAAAATTGCTAAAGAAATGGAAGTTGAGTTTGACATGGTTGCTAGATAAAAGACAATTTTTCGTTGTTTACAAGTTGACCATGCTCAAGATTTCCTTCTTTCCATTCCTATTGATGGCCTTGGAATTCATATGTGACCTATTGAGTATCATACTATTCTCAGATATCGCCTTATGATTTCTCTATTCCCACCTGATGAGGCATGCCCACTATGACACAAATCCTGTCTAGACACTTATGGGGAGCATGTAGCTCATTGTCGTGAACTCGTAAGTTTTATATATATATATATATACACACACATGATCTTGTCAGTGATGTCCTTTATGGTGTACTTATGCATGTTGGGGTTGCTTCCAAGAAAGAGGCACATGTGAAGAGGGGAGATCGACACTCAGACCTACATATGTTTTAATATTTGGATGAGCTAGAGGGAAACATGCATGTGTTGATTTGATTGAAGTTTCTCCATTGGTGGGGTCCGATACGGAGTCATTTTATTACGGGATACGTTGCACAGAAAGCTACCTCAGCTAAAGTTGCTAAGCATGAGAAGGCATGTATTGACAACCAACATGTTTTCATTCCTTTTGCTTTTTATACCTTTGGGTTCTTGGCATCTGAAGCGGTAGAGCTCTTCAAGAGGATCCAAAAATTATGCACAACAATGTTATGGTTCCCAGGTTTTTGGATGTTATGTTTCAAAGAATTGGATTTGCCATCCAAAAGGGCTTGGTGGCGCAGCTTGTTTCCCATCTCCCATCAATCTTTCTGTAAAATCTTTTTATAGCTATGCATTATATCACTTAAAAAAGATATATAAATTAAAAAAAGTTTATTCTTTTCTTGTTTTCTTTTATATCTGTAAATATCAATACAACCAATGAAATGTCAGTTCCTATATTTATTTCGTGTATATTGCCTTATTGCATACCCGTAATTCATATAAACATGGTCTACCTTATACCCCTTGCAATTTTCAACTTGCTGATGCAGATGCTTATTTCAAGCATTTAGATTTTTTCTGTGTTATTAACTGGAATATCTAAAATAATGGAGTGATGAAATGTTTAACAACAAATTCTTTCGAACAAATTTATGTTATTTATAGTATGATGGTTCTGGATGCTCATTCAACCGATATGGAGATGGCATTTATAACATCATCCATGTGGATCTTGAATCGACGAATGTGAACCCCTGAGGATCTGGGTACCCGTTAATCACACATTCGCACTATTATTTTCACATGAGATCGCATGAAGTAAAAAAAACAGGGAAATTTTTCGCGCTGCAATAATTTCATCTGACATTCACATAAACATTTATAACCACAAGCTCATAGAACAATTGTCACCAAAATCTTATTTCATTAATTTCCATATATTCTACAACATGTACAAAGTCTGACAGTACATATATTAACCCAAGATCTGACTGAAGAGAAGGAACATAATACATTATATACCGAACAAAAACTGACACAAAATAAACCATACCGTCGGGTATAAACTCTATCTCCTGGAACCATGTATAGCTACTGAACTGCTACTGAATAGCAGGCTGTTTGCCTGCCAAGCGTGCAAGGAAGAAAAGGAGTCAGCGGTTGCTGGTACCTCCCAAAAACTTATATAAAAATACAGGCATTTTATTGTGACCAAAAGCAAGCAAGTAGAGAGGCATGAGCAACTCAAAATAAAGTTTATTTCTACTTGCAATGTAAAAGGCTCCAGATTTCTAGTAACCACCTCTTATGATTAGCTATTATTCCCACATTCCCCACTTAAGCATATTTATCTTGTAACTGAGTGTATATTTTATTCTTATAGTACCCAGAGATCACATTTATGAGTGATGATGGAAAGTTCGGGATGAGAAGATATATTAATATTTTTAATTCTTAAGTCTAGTGGATAGTCTGTGGTATTGGTTCGTGTGAAACCTCACACTATGACTCTAAGACTTGGAAATGTCTTAGGGTTGGGGTGCCTCCGTAGGCATGCGGTGTAGTATAATGCATCCTAACTAAGTTCCCAACACGTACACTAGATTAATTAGATTTCGAAATAAGCTTATAGTTACTTCCGTTTACTCACCTTGATTATAATCCCTTCAAACCTTAAGTGCAATTGTCTCAGATGTAACTCTAGATGATGTAGATATAGAGATGGATGATCTGGATGTAGAATCAATCCCTTCAAACCTTAGTGCAACAGTCTCAAATGTAACTCTAGATGATGAAGATATAGATATGGATAATCTGGATGTAGAATCGCCAAGTCTGTTGGCGAAAGAAAAACTCAAGCGGTGAAGAAGCCAACAAAAGGGCTCTTCCGTCTCGCCCCCTAATTGGAAGGACGATCCAATAGAGGGATAGGTCTACTCCCAAACTACGCCACTGAGACGGGTGAGAGGGACTTCCCGGAAAAGTCTCTCTAGAAAACAGCCCGACCGGTAACGGGCAACCGAGCTCGTACGTAAAACTGAAAACCAAGGATCCCCCGCCTGGGTATCCTAAAAGACAGGGTCAGCGGAACTGGTCTAAAGTCTGGATCCCAACGAGGCGTAAAAACACTGCGAGCTCGCGTAAAAACCGAAAAGGACTGGGATCCTAGACCCGCGCGCACTTGGCGGCCGTTGCCCTAACTGGGCTTCCTATTCTCCCGCCCAGTTGAGAGTCACCGCGCTCTCGCACAGTCAGGTATAAAGATCACCGTGACCGACATAATTAATTACTAGTTATACTGGATTTATCAACCCTTACTTTATTCTTCATTTCTTTCTCAATACTTTTTGTGGTTGATCTTACAATCTAGATCTCTATTACCATTTGTCTCTAGTGATATATGTAACTAAAAGATTATTTTCAAGGATTAATCAACAGAGGATTTCCATTCGTAACGCATTTAGGAATGCATCTGTTGAATTCATAAGAGAAGGGTACTATAATTAAGATTTGCATTTCGATCTTTTTAAGGTCTTGAGTTTAGAATTTGATTCTTGGATCTGGTTTAAAATTTGGATTAATGTAAGACGACTTATTACATAGGATCTCATCATTCATTTTATTTTAACATTAGCACAAGTATTAAGTTAAAATTCATTGAATACTAATGAGTGAAAAGCTAAATTTCAAATTTCATCTGCAAATGACTCTGCGGAATGACATATCAGGTGTTTTAAACGAAACAATTGATCAGGTTTTATCCTTATATAAATAAATACGCATTTTACACATAGGAAATCAAGAAAACTTATAGGATATAAATTTTTTTTAGGTTAAATTCTGTTGTATGCAAAAAGGTCAATTGTCATCAATCCTTCCAAACTAAGGTATGCCCATAATGACAAGTTACTAGATTATTCACAAGCATCAGGTGCATAAATCTGAAACTGACAATGCAATTTAATGGCTAAATCTAACTACATTTTCTTGTTTATAAACATAACAAAGAAGATGTAGATTAATTAGTAATTAATTGCTAAAGTGGAGTACATATGTTCAAGTTGACCATGCCGTGAGAGTAGGGTTGTATGGAAAGGAGTTTAATTGGTAGTGTATGTGCACCAACAATGCCCAAAACATATATGTATAGTTTTTTTTTCAAAAAAATCGAGCATACGAAGTCTTTCCTAGTTCCAGATTTCATTTGCATGCTTTTGTCAAACTGGACAGGAAATACATAGAAATGGTACTGTGCTACACAGCTCTCGAACTATTGTCCGATCAAGAACCCATACTTCCGTCCGCATAAATTAATCTATGCATGTATTACTATTTAGCTCCATTAATGAAATGTTGATACTTATAAAATCATTAAATATTATTGTTATTATCCCTTCTTTTTTTTTATAGGATCCGAAGATATCCATGCATGCATGTCCTGTAGATCCATGTCGATATTATACCATTTGATTTTAGATTGAAATTCAGATTCTGAAATTTAAAGGTATGCAAATCACCATGAATAAGTCTTCTCCTATTTGTAATACAAAATCCAGGGAAAATAGTAGGAAGAGATTTTTATTCATACAAGGCAGAAAAGGATGATCCTTAGAATGTATGATAGTCTGTGATAAAAAGAAATTTCTGAAATTCAGATTTGAAGATCGAAAAGGTGCAAGTTTACACCATTTGCAAGGAGAAAAGATGGCATATATCATGCATGACAGCAAAGAATATGGCGAGGGAATGTACCTTATAAAAAATGATCACAAGCATGAAATGAAGGATCCAAGTGTTGCTTAGATGATCTGGAGCAGCTTCCAAAGGTTCCAGATTGATCTTGATTTGCTGGAAAGAAGGATCCAATTTACAGTAATTGCAGCTATTCGTAGAAGTAGAGAAAGGAAATTGGGTTTGTTTGATTTGGGAAGGAAATGTTCGGCATTTGTTAAACAAAGTGGGGAAGGGGAGAGTTACGGCTGGGAAAGAAGAGAATTAGAGAGAATCGGGAGGGCTTACATTTATAGAGGGAGGAGGGGTATAGGTTTCGGACAAGTGGAATAATTAGGGGGTCCAAGTGGAGAACTTTGGATTATGTGGCTGTTATATTTAGAAAACCAATTTTATATATTTCTTCTTCCTATATATATATATATTTAAAGTAGCCGACTGCTGCTGCTGATACTTAATTTTATTTTATTATTTTTTTCTCTTTTTTTTCAAAAGTCTCCTTATTTGAGATACTTAAAATAGATCGTATGCTCACCTCGAGCTTCCGTTTTTGACGCGAAATATCTCGAGTTGATCGTCTTTCAACGACGATCAAAATGAGTATAATGTTGATATACTTCCTATCGGGTTTTGAATACCCGAAATTTTCGGATTCGGTTTTGTTTAAGATTAAATATTGTGAATTTAAAAATATCAAAACGACCTCCGATTGACGAATGGTCGATTCCGTTGGTTTTGTATCGTCGAATCGGATCTAATGACGGTCTCGGTTCATTTCGTGATTTCCGAATTTGCGTCGCGGCTTTTTCACGGCACACATTACGAAGCGACCGATTTTTGGTCGTTTTCGTCCGAACGACTTTTGATTCATGATTAGTTGGTCGTTTTAGGTTGTTTAGTATTGACCGACAATGTTTTTGGGTTCATTGGACCCAAAATCGGACGAGTTCGAGTTTGTTAGAATATGGATGTTACAACGAAAATTATATAATGCCATAATACCATTAATAGAAATATCAATCACATGCATGATGAGATCGATATTCAGAGTAACTACTGAGAGAACAAATATATGCGATGAAATAGAAATGCATTTTTATGTATATATTCCAGCACATTTGCCAAAAAGAAAGAGATATATAAGAGTATAGTTTCCATAGTATCTCTATTACATGTTTATAAAAAAGAAATATGAAAGAAAAAGACTACAAAAATAATGCACCATGAGCGGTGCAAGTCTATATCTATAAAATTCTAGCAACTACTACAACATGTGTTCTTTGGAAGTCTATATCTATAAAATTCTAGCAACTACTACAACATTGTTCTTTGGTTACAACTAATGAGTTTCCACAGTAAGGTAACCAATGCACAAATGATACAAGGAATGCAAAGAGACCTCCTAGTGCCTACAACACTAAATAGAGAAGCTGTCTCCCATTTTAAGTAGGGTCGACTATGCAAATTCTTGTCCAAATCCTTGTTGAAAGATCCGAATATTTTTTATGCCGGTTTTCGGCTACCTAATGCCACCCCCACGAGGATGGATTTGAACTATGGTCTTTTGGGTGGTTGGCACACTGCACTACCACTAGACCGTTGAAGTGTGCGCACGATGCGACACGGGAGCAGACCGCAACGCTGGCAGGGAGCATGCCGCAGTGCTAGCGATGCAACGCGGGTGTACAGGCGGTGTGGCTGGCGCACGGGCGACACGACTGACGTACGCAGGTGACACGACAGCGAGGTAGCGCAGACGGGTGTGCGGGCTGTGCGGTGGGGCAGTGCAGGGTTTTGGTGGGGGCGGGGCTCTAGGGCACATACTCTGATATAGGACCGTCATTCTGATACCATTTGAAAGGTTGTAAATAATGAAAGTCGTATTCCTCGTAACCCTAGTGCTCTCTTATACAGGAGAAAAACTCTAAGGGAAAACTACATAAAGTAGACTAGAGAAATAGAAATTTTTAAATAAAGACAAAGAGATATAAGTATCTCAATACATTTCAAAGCAAAGTCCCCCCCTCTCTCAAAGCTCTATTCGAGGTCGTCTCTCTCGCTCTCTACTTTAAGATCACATCTTGATAGGCAATGGTATACACGCTTGGTTTGTAATTCAATTTTTATTAAAGCGTGCATTTTCTTAGATGCATTAAGGAGGGACAGAAGGATATTTTCAAGTTGGCCAAAACAAGAGAAAGAAAGACCAAAGACCTTTCTCAAGTGAGATGAATTAAGGACGAGGAAGGTCATGCGCTTGTTACTCAGAAGGATATAAAGACTAGATGGGAGCAGTACTTCCATAAACGTTTTATTGGGGAAGGAAATAGAGAGATCATTTTGGGTGATCTAGCTTGTAGTGAAAGTTATTTGAATTGTGCAAGGTATAAACGGATACAAAGAAAGGAAGTAGAGGGACCCGAGAAAGGTGTAGGATCGGATGACATCCCTGTAGAAGTATGGAGAGTTTTAAGTGAGCGTGGTTTGACTTGGCTTACGAATCTATTCAATGTTATTTGGCGAAGCAAGAAAATGCATGGATATTGGAGGAGGAGTATCGTGGTGCCTCTTTATAAAAATAAAGGAGACTTTCAAAATTGTTAAAATTATAAAGGTATCAAGCTGATGAGTCACACTATGAAAATTTGGGAACGTGTGATCGAAAGAGGGTTGAGGCAAGTTTCCAACGTATCAATTCGGGGGAGAGACGGGATGGCGGAGCGAGCGATGAGAGAAGAGCGAGCGATGAGCGGCGTTCGGTGTTCGCTGGCGGGGCGAGCGTGCATAGCGGAAGACCTCAACCGGAGTACGCGCGGTGGGTAAAGGTGGCTCGCGACAAGGGGAAGAAGGTCCTGGACTCCGACGACAATATTCCTCATGGTTTCACTCCAACTGGTGCGTTTGGAAAGAAAGAGGTGGGCGAGTGGATGGAGGTATCCCATAGGAAGCTTGGCCCGAAGTGCTTCCGGTGCGGCGTCAGGGGGCACATGGCCTCCTTCTGTCACCTCCCTCCAAGGTGCTTCGTCTGTGGGAGGGTCGGTCATCGCCAGGCTACATGCTATTCGCGCAACAAGTTAATGATATTGGAGCCTACCCCACGTCAAGCCACTCCTTCGGATGGTCGTCGGACTGGGAGCTCAGCCACTACCCACCAAGGTGGTCCTTCCTATGCAGAAGTGGTGAAGCTAAGCGCTCGGGAGGTTCATGCGGCGAACCATATACCCTCCTTCATCGAGGGCGGGGGGGGGGGGCGGTTACTGCCAAGCCTTTGCACAAAAGGACTCCGCCGACTTCACCGTCTTCGCATACAGCCATTGGCTACGCAACTAAAGGGGTTATCGACCTGGAGATCCTCAACTCGCATCTCTCCGGGTTCTTTGGCACACGGTTTACGGGGGATGTGGTGCTGCTGGGAGATCAACGATGCTGTGTTCGGGGCTTAACCGAAGCCCAGAGGGAGCGCCTGATTCTCAATGGGGACGTAGGCGACATTAGCTAGAGGTGCTTGCGTTTCGCTGATGGGTCCTGCGAGAAGATGGAGGTTTGTATGGCAAGGGTAAAGGGAGTTCCATTCTTGTCCCGGTCCGTCGATTGCCTGCGGAAGGCCTTGCGGCAGTGGGGAGTTGTTCGTGAAGTGATCGATGATGGACTCAGACCGGGAACCGCGGTCGACGTTACGACCATCCTCTTGGAGTGCTCCAAGTCCTTCCTCGACAACGTTGGCGACAGGAGCTCCTTTACGGAGTTGAAGGTCGGTGGGTTTTCCTTTCCGATCGAGCTGGTGATCGACATCCCTCCGCCTCCGCCTCCTCCGGAGGACACGAGAACGACGTCAGTCGAGGGGGCGTGGGTCGCCTCGGACGTGGAGGCGGCGATTGGTTTTCCAAGGCGTCCCTTGTACGAAGAGTTACGGCTTAATTCCACCACGCGGCGGTTCGAGAACTTCCCAAAAAGATTGCCCCTGCCCCCTACATCATTCCTTTTGCATGGCAACGTGGTCGACCCCTTGGTGGGCCCGCCATTTGAATCGGCTCTTGGGGCGTTTTTCGTCTCCTCTTCGGGTGAGGTGCATGATCCGAGTACTACCTCGTTCTTGGATAAATGGATCTACCTGGAGTCGGGCAGTGGAAGGGTGATCCAAGTGTCCGTTCCAGCATTGAGAGCGACTTTTTTCTCGGGTCAGACGCCTCTTTTGGCCCATGCCGGTTACCTCCCTTTTACGTGGGCGGAAGTGCCCCACGTTTCTGCAGTTGCAGCGCCTAGTCATATTTTCTCGGAGGAAAGGCCTCGCCAAAGGTCCGCTATCCTCAATGTGGCATCGCCGACCGAGCCTCCTATGGAAGAGACATCTTTCGATGAGGGTCCCTCTGTCCAGGTCCAGGAGGGAGAGGCCAGCTTGGGAAGGAGCGCAAAGCGTTATAGAAGAAGGAATAGAGCCAAGGCGACCAGGTCCTCAGCGCAGCCATGTTCCACGTTCAAACTCCTTGTGGCGGAGGCAACCGATGTGGTGCAAACTATGGGGAGTGACGGAGGTTCCAAATGAAGATTTTATCCTGGAACGTGCGAGGGCTGGGGGATCCAGACAAAAGGAAGATGGTGGATGCGCGGTTCGCTGAGTGGGGATGCGACATCGTTCTTCTCCAAGAAACGAAGCTTCACGCCTTGACGGAGCAAGATTGGAAGGGGTTCGGCGCCGGGGAGGTAGATCGGTTCAGGACCTTGGAGGGGTCGGGGTCCTCAGGTGGGATGATTGTGGCTTGGCGATCCTCGAAGTGGTCCTTCAATTCCATGATTCACGGGAGGCATCTCTTAATGGTGATTCTGGACAACACGAGATCCTCTGTTCAGATCGCGGTCTCGTGCGCTTATGGCCCATGTGAGGCGGGGTTACGTGCACAACTCTGGGAGGATTTGTTGGAGGCAGCTCGGTTCGTCGATGGGACCCCCTGGTTGGTGGGGGGGGGATTTTAATGTGACTCTTCTATCTTCGGATAGGCCCGGTGGTAGGGGCGGCCAGGATCTGGGCTCTTCCTCTTTCGTGGACACCATTGACTTGCTTGGCCTTGAGGTCCTGGACGCCACAGGTATCGGCTATACTTGGAGAAATGCTAGGTCTCGCTCGCGTCTTGACCGCTTCCTCGCCTCGGAGGAGACTGGGGAAAGGTTCCCCTTAGCATCTGTGGAGGCGAAACCACGGGTGTGCTCTGACCACAACCCTATTGTGTGGTGTTCGGGAGATTCCCCTGTTCAGCGGGGTCTTTTCAGATATGAAAATTGTTGGCTGCAGGAGCCTAACTTCCGGGCGGTTGTAATGTCGCATTGGATGGAGACGGTGGTATCTGGCTCCGCTACGCAGAGACTCCATGCTAAGCTTTGCTCTTTGAGAGTGCGACTTGCGGCTTTTAAGAGGGAATCGAGAGCGGCAAGGGCGGCTGCTAGATCGGAAGCGGAAAAGACCATTCATTTACTGGACGTGCTGGAGGGTAGCAGACTACTATCAACTGAGGAGCTCGCGGCTCGCGCGGAGGCCCAAAGAAGGATCATTCTTGAGGAAAAGAAATGCATTGCGGAGTGGAGGCAAAGATCAAGAATAAGATGGGTTCGGGAAGGGGATGCAAATACATCATTCTTCCATCGTTGTGCTAATGGGAGGTGTAGAACTAACTCCATTCGTTCTATTACTAGCGATGGGAGATGCGTGGAAGGAAATGGGGAGATGGGTACTGCCATCTCCAACTACTTCAGGGACGTTACTTCTACAACTATTCCTAAGAGATGGAGGTGACGGGGTCGGAGGTCCAGGTCGGTGACGAGGGACGACTGCGAGAACCTGACCCGTGATGTTTCTCTGGACGAACTGCGTGACGCGGTGTGGGATCTCAACGACGACGCGTCGCTTGGCCCAGATGGGTTCCCGATCTCCTTCTATAAGGACTTTTGGGACGTAATTGGGATGTAGGTGTTGGAGGTCGTGAAAGAATTTTGTACGGGAAACGCGGGCTTTGATAGAATCAACCGCGCCCACCTTGTCCTTCTTCCGAAGTCTTCGGCGGCGTCTTCGATTGGGGACTTTCGGCCTATCACCGTCTCCAATGCTTTGTACCTGATCACGGCGAAGGTCTTCGCTCGTAGGCTGAATATCATCCTTGGGAACCTTATATCTCCGGCTCAGGCGGCTTTCGTCCCCGGTCGTCAGATCTCCGACTGCGTCTCGCTCGCGTATGAGATTATTGCGGATTGGCGAGGGGGGGGGCACTAGCGGTATTCTTTGGAAAGTGGACTTTTCGAAAGCTTATGATACACTTGATTGGAGATTCCTATGGAGCGTGCTCAAGAGAAAGGGCTTCCCTGACATTTGGATCACATGGATGCGACGTTGCATATCTACGACGTCCTTTTCGATACTGGTCAACGGGAGCCTGGAGGGGGGTTGGATTCAACCTCGCAGGGGGTTGCGCCAAGGTTGTCCCCTCGCGCCTATGTTATTCATTCTCGCAGTCGATGTCCTTTCTGACATGACGAAAGGCGTTGCTGCTCGCGGACTAACTAGGGGCTTCTCGAAGGACGGGATGGAGGTCTCGATCGCACAATATGCTGATGATACCCTATTCTTCATCGAGGAGGGAATCGAGGAGGCTACCGGCATGGCGATGACGCTTGAGATATTCTCAGAATTATCGGGCCTGACGAAGAACAATATGAAGTCGGTTTTCATTCCCTTTGGGCAGGCGGAGCTTGCATCGGAAAATTTGGAGTCGGTGTTGGGTTCGGGGAGATCCTCCCTTCCTCTTGAGTACCTGGGCACCCCTTTGTCTCTGGGGAGGACTCGGATACGTGATTGGTTGAGAGTGGTGGAGAAGGTCGAAGCGAAGCTTGCGGGCTGGAAGGTTGCGGTCCTCTCGAAGGGGGGTCGATTGGTGCTATTGAAATCCGTTCTCTCCTCCATTCCTATATTCCTTCTCTCCAACTGCAAGATGCCAAAGGGGTTGCGGACGCGGCTGGAGAATCGCATTCGCGCATTCTTGTGGGCCAATGGTGCGGCCGGGACTAGGGGATACATTTGGTGGGTTGGAAGGAGGTCTTGCATCGGAAGGATGACGGGGGACTGAGAATGAAATCACTTGAACAAATGAACGAGGCTCTTCTACTAAAATGGGCTAGCAGGATCTAGGGTCCGGGAAATGACCTTCCTTGCGACGTGATACGTAAAATTTACGACGTTAGAGGCGCCCCTTCTCCGCTGATCATTCGCTCCAGCTCCTCGATCCCGTTTTGGCGCAGCGTGGTGAAGGCCTTTGTGAGCAACCTCGCCCTTTTAAGACCTGTTCTCGGGCGGGGGGACTCCTTCGCTTTTTGGACTGATGATTGGTCGGGGGGTGGGGCGCTGCGCTCTCGTTTTCCCCGGTTGTTTGCGCTTGCAGGTGACAATTCTTGCTCGGTTGCGGCTTGCTGGAGCGATGGCCTCTGGTTCCCCACTTTCGTTGCTTCCCTTTCTGATCAGAGATTCGATGACTTCCTGGCGTTACTGGAGTCCCTACGGGAGGTGCGTCCGCCTGGTGAGGGCAGGGACCACTGGATGTGGAGGGAGGGCTCCTTCTCGGTGAGAGGGGCCTACGGTGCAATTTTTAGACCCCCCTCGGCTAGCTCCGAGTTGCTTTCCAGAGATTGTTCGTTGATCTGGGCTCTTAAGCTCCCGGAACGGATTGGATTTTTTCTTTGGATCCTTAGGCGTAAGCGGTTGATGACGAGGGATAGGTGCGTGAGACTGCTTGGGGTCAATTCTGATAGGTGCCTTCTCTGTAACGCGGCGATCGAATCGATTGAGCATCTCTTCTCTTGCTCCGTGGTTGCTCAAGTTTGGTTGGACTTGGGTCCGACTTGGTGCAACAGCGGTGACTTCCTCTCTTTTTGGGATTCGGCCCATGCCTACTTGCACAGACCACGGAGGGAGCGGATTATCCCCATGGCCATTCTCTGGGCGGTATGGAGGGGAAGAAACGACCTTCTATTTTCGAGTCAACGTTTTTACAAGGAAAATGTGTGTGCGTTAGCTAATCGTTTACTTGACGATTGGAATTTGTAATGGGTGGGGTGCGGTCCTATTTGGTTCGGTTGATCCTGTTCTCTTTTTCTTTCTTTTTTAACAATAAATTTTGGGGCGGACACCACTGAGGGATTCCCCCTACCTTTTAGACTTCAAAAAAAAAATCAATTCGGATTCATACCAGGTTGCTCAACGATTGAAGCCATCCATTTGCTGAGGAGAACAATGGAGATTTATAGAGTTAAAAGGAAGAACCTCCACATGATCTTTATTGATTTGGAGAAGGCTTATGATTCTGTCCCATGAGAGATATTGTGGAGAGTGTGGGAGAAGAGACTAGTACCTATCCTATACATTAGCCTCATAAAGGACATGTATGATATGGCTTTATCTTGTGTAAGGACCCCGTCTGGGAAGACTGGATATTTTGACATCAACATTGGTTTACATCAAGGTTCTGCTTTGAGTCCATTTCTTTTTACTTTGATTATGGACGAGTTGACAAGTCACATTCAGGATGAGTTACCTTGGTATATGTTATTTGCTGATGATATTGTGTTAATTGACGAGACTAGAGATAGAGTAAATGAGAAGCTTGAGGTCTGGAGACATGAGTTGGAGACTAAAGGATTTCGTATAAGTAGGGCTAAGACGGAATATATGGAGTGCACCTTTGATGGAAGCAATGGTGAAGGAATCGAGGTGAAGATTGGTGACGATAACATTCAAAAGAGAGATTCCTTTAGAAATCTGGGATCTATTCTGTAACATGATGCGGAAATTGATGCAGATGTTACTAATAGAATAATGCAGGTTGGCTAAAGTGGAGAGGAGCCTCTGTTGTTCTCTGTGATAAGAAAATTCCTTTAAAAATTAAAGGAAAGTTTTACAAAACAGCCGTGAGACCTGCTATGCTTTATGGATCTGAATGTTGGCCTGTGAACCGTAGACATGTGCAGAGAATGAATGTAACAGAAATGAAAATGCTAAGGTGGATGTGTGGACACACACACACACACACGTAAAGATCGGATTCGGAATGATGCAATCGGAAAGAAAGTTGGTGTAGCTCCGATCGAGGATAAGATGCGAGAAAACCACTTAAGATGGTTTGGACATTTGCAAAGAAGATCAGCTGATGCACCAGTTAGGAGATGCGAGTGTTGGGTTGTTGAGCCGGCTAAGAGAGGACGAGGACGACCCAAGAAGCGTTGGAAAGAGACCATACAAAGGGATCTTAGTTTTGTGGATAGAAGCTCGGGATTGGCCCAAGATAGATCTGAATGGAGGCGAAGAATCCATGTAGCTGACCCTACTTAATTGTGGGAAAAGGCTTTGTTGTTGTTGTCGTCGTGCATTTTCTTAGCCTCATTATTTGCATTTTATAATTATATTTGAGGCTTTACAGATTGTTGTAATCTTTAATTTAATGTTGTACCGTAACACTTGATGTTTGATCTAAGGTCTACAAAGGACTTGGTGTCTGATCCAAGTTGCGGGAAAGACTTTAGTGTGTAATCCAAAGCACATGAAAATGGTTAAGTTGTGTGCGAGGAAAATAATTCGAGATAGTGGAATAGTTGACGGACTTGGTCAATCAGGAAATCCCGAGTTAGATGCTTCAGGTCATGATTTTTACCCAGTGGGATTTTCATGTAAATTACTGATCTCGCGTGATTGCTTAGATCTGTGGTGATTTTGATCTTTGTAAAATATTTGTTGGCCATGAAATTTTGTTTAGCAATCTAGAATAATTCACACCAATGTCTCTTGTCTTTTAATATATCTAACAAATCTAGTGATTGGTCGTGACCGTGAAGAAGGTGTTGTATGCCATTTGCCATTGTCTCCGTTTAAAGGTCATGTCTCTACATCTATTGGGGAATCTTTTGATATACAGGTCACCTGCGTCTTAGTTATTTGCCTCTACCAAAATTGAGACAAGTTCTACCTCAAATTCCCGCATCCTCATCTCTCAAGTGTGAAGTATGTCAACTTCAAAAACATTACATGAGTTATTTTCCAATTCATCATAGTCATGTTACCAAGTCTGTTTTCAAACTAGTTCATTTAGATGTGTAAGCGCTTAGCCGTGCTCCAGGTCATTCGGGACATACATTCTATCTTGTTGTAGTTGATGACTTTACTCGTGTTTCAGTGTTTTCTTTTTAAAATAAAAAGTCTGAAGTAAGTACTATTATGAAAAATTTCTTTGTAGAAATGAAAATTGTGTTTCATTTTCATGTCAAAACTATTCATACTGATAATGCTCTTGATGTTTGTAATCAATATCTTCACTCTTTTCTGACTGAGCATGGAATAATTTAGTAAACATCATGCCCATATACGTCCCAACATAATGGTGTGGCCGGAAGGAAGTACCGCCACATCCGTCATGTATCTTGTACCTTATATATTCAAAGTGTGACGCCTCTTACATTTTGGGAGGATGCCATTCTCTCAGTTACATACTTGATAAATCGTATGTCGTCCACTATTTCAGAGGAGCAAACACCTTAATCTCTGCTCTTCCTCGACAAGAAACTTGTTCAATGTTCCGCCCAAAACCTTTGGATGCACATCCTTTGTTCACATTCATTCACCTGGCCGTAATAAACTCTCTCCCCTTGTTATGAAATGCATCTTTGTAGGCCACTCCAGAACTCAAAAGAGGTACCGGTGTTATGACCGCTTACGTCGGCGTTACCATGTTAGTGCAGATGTAACCTTCTTTGAGTCTATACCCTATTGTTCTACATATGGTTCTCGGCTTGTATCTCTTGATAACAAGGAGATTACCAGTTTCCCTATGCCATTTCCTTGGAAGAGTCCTCTGTCTAAGAACTCTAGTGCATATGGCAATCCACCTTTTCAGTTAGTGTATTCTCATCGAATCACACCGCATTTTATCACACCAACACCTGATCTTAAAGCTTGTCAAAATAAAAACACTTATGAGCTTGTACTTGAAGACAATATATCTACATGCAAGGAGGCTGTTGAGCAGGAGATTCAAGAATCCCAAGATCATTCTGATCTGCCTATAACTCTTTGGAAATGGAAACGCCATACTTGCATCCCATCTCCAACCATGTGTCAACAAGGAGATTGTCGTTGTAATACAAGACCTTTCTGGTAGGACTATCATATGTTACCATTCCTTCTACTTATTAGCATGTTTTATTGGTTCCTGAGTGGAACACTGCCATGCAAGAAGAAATGAAGACTCTTCTATCCAGGGGCACGTGGCAGCTAGTTGATCCTCTGTAGAATGCAACTGTTGCTGGTAGCTGGTTGGTCTTTACCACCAAGTATCTTTTAGATGGTTCTGTTGAATGATATAATGCTCATCTGGTGGCAAAGGATACAATCATACATATGGTATGGATTACCTTGACACCTTTTCACCAGTGGCTTGTCTCCCTTTAATGTTGATTCTTATTTCCATCACATTCCAGCTCTCCTTCCCACTTTATCAACTTGATGTGAAAAATGCCTTTCTTCACGATGATCTACATGAGGAAGTACATATGCAACAATCACATGTTGAGACTAAGGGGGGATATAAGAAGTTGTGCAGAGTCTACAAAGAAATATATGGTATCAAACAAAGCCCAAGAACCAGGAAACTATCTAATATTTTATCCAAGGTTGGCTTTATTATCTCTATTGCAGGTCATTCTCTATTCGTCAAGAAAACATAGAAAGGGACGGTTCCGACGCTGGTATATGTAGATGAATAATTCTAATTGGGGTTGATGCATGTGGCATGATATATACTAAAAAGTATATTGCGAAATGTTTTATCACTAAAGACTTAAGAGAATGTAGTTATTTTTTAGGCATTGAAATTGGAAAGGAATATTGATGACTTGATTTTCTTAAAAAGAAAACATATTATGGATATTCTACATGAGACGAGAATGTTAGGGGTTAAGCTAACATATATTCCTATGGATCCTAGTTCATGAATGTAAATCTTAAAACCCCGTAGGTTCCCAATTTTATATGCATATGCAAAACAATACAAGTGTCTAGTGGGAAGTCTAATGGGAAACTCCTATATGTTACCATTACTCGGCATGATATCTCCTTTGATGTTAATGGAGCAAATCAGTTCATGGTCAAACCATGCAAAGTGCACTGTGAAGCATTGTTCATGATTCTGAGATACTTGAAATTTACTCTAGGGAAAGGTATATTGTTAACATGTACAAAGATACTTAATGTTATGGCATATTTTGATGTAGACTATGCATGGTATCTAAATGACACCAAGTCTACTACTGGTTACTGGTGGTAACCTAGTCAAATGGAGAAGCAAAAAGCAATCATTATATGCTAGATCTAGTGCAGAATCTGAATACAGGGAAATGGCTCAAGCCACGATCGAACTAATGTGGATCAAGTCGGTTCTGAAGGATTTACACTTACCAGATCCGAGTCATATGATAATGCGTTGCGACAATTCTGTTGCAATTTTCATTGCAAACAATCCTAGTTTCCATGAACGTATCAAAGCATGTGGAGGTAGACTGCCATTATACAAACGATATGATTCAGCAAGGAAACATCATGACAGAGTCTGTTTAATAAGAAGAACAAACAACTGATATTTTCACCAAGACGCTCACTCGGTCCTTGTTCACAAAATGTATCTCCAAGCTGAGCATGATTGATATCTATGCTTCAATTGGAGGGAAAGTATTGAAGTATATTTGGTTGTACAAACATTAGTTTGTAATCTGAGGGTGTGTATGTAATTGTTCCAATAACCTTAGTCTCCCTCCTATATAAGGGATTGTTATTCAATGAGAAAAACTAATTTCTTTCTTTCTATTTTGGTTAATTTTCCTTCGACCCTCCTATGGAACTCATACTTTTAACCAAACCACGGGGGTGCATGTTCCAATCCCTCGAGGCATGGCTTAAAATAACACCAAAATTGGCGACATATCACGAAATATTGGTTTTGCTGAGATGGCAAGATTGAAAAATCCATTGATTTCCTCATTAAAATGTTGACGATATATTGGCGATGCTGATATTTGGTTGATATTGAAGTAATACAACCAACAATGCAGATTTTCATTTCTTTAACAAAAATGAAGATTTCCGTTGATTTTTCTATTCACTTTATTTCATATTTGCAAAATTCTGTCTTTGTTTCGCCTATTTCGCTAGGGAGCTATCAATAGTGAGGCTTATGAATATAACTTTTTGGAACTTGAGGAGCTTCTTGGAGTCTTGGAGGACTCACCAATCAACAATATTGCAATTTCTAACCTTCAATCTTTATAAGACTGATAATCATAAAGTCTATCAAGTATTTACTTATTTCTCTCTCTTATTTGCTTTTCTAATCTTGATGTTTAAAGTCTTCCATCAAAAGTTTTATTAGTGGATGTTAGAGGATTCGTGAATCAATGTTTGGTGGCGAAGCAACATCAAACCCCTTGATGTATATGGATTTCCAGCATAAAATGAATCATATATATGTTTGTGTGTGTATGCATGTATATGTGTATATATATAATCTTAGTTATGGTTACAACAATGGTTGCTATGTTGAATTTCAAGAAAACCAACAACACTATACCGTTACATCTTCATAGAGTGGTACAAATATGGCATATTTCTAGGATTCTACTAGCAATGCCTTCATCTCAACACCCACAGATGCCATCATATCTTGGTCCATCAATTTCATCACGTGATCTGCAAGTTGCATCTTCGTCTTGTCGACCTCCTTGTGATTCCGCTTTACTAAATTATCCTTGGATTGAATTCTTGTACATGCGGCTAACCATGGATATATGAAGTATCTGGTGAATTATTAACCACGTACTTGGCATGAGAGAATAATGTGGAATATAAATACTCAATTAGGACACAATAGGGAGAAAGTCAGCAAATGTTATTGAGATATGCTTTGTGTGTGTGTGTGTGTGGATTAAGTTTTGGCATGTCCAGTTGGGGCTTGGGATTAGTCATGTGATGACTGATTGACGACTAATATGCATGGATCAACATCATAAATTTAACTAAGGGGTATATCAGAACAGTAATTTCACATATACCAACTTATAACCCTAATCTTAGAGTTGGAATATCAATAAGCCTGGGGGAAACCACCCATTGTACTCCAACACATTATTTTATAAGAGAAAAATAAATAATGGTGTCTGCTGTGAAATAGGCACATTGGCGAATCAATATAAAGCTTGTGTTGTGTGATTATATAGATTGTTGTTTCTCAATTGATTTCTTCTTATATATTGTTGTTGATCTGATTTATTTCCAACATGTTCATAAACTATCAAACAATGTTCATCATGCACAATGTGATGCTCCGTATTTCTGATTTAGATGTCAATTTGCTGGCCTACCACAAATATGTATATATAATTTTCTTATCCAAGGGAAATTTAGAAAGACATGAATTAGACATTTGTAACAGGTGTCATTCAATTAATATTTTTTCATTCATGATTATCATTTTATTTCAGTGGTATCAAATGCTTTCTTGGATGCTGTGAAATTTTTTTGTCTGAATGATGTTATTCTCTCGTTGTTTCTCTGAAACTTTTTTAAAATGGTACCCTAAGTAAGGTCTTTAGCACTTTTCTGGATAGTTCATACGTACATGATTAATTAGTTGAACAAATCCATTTTGTAAATTAGAATTGTATCATCCAAAAGAATCTATGCCCTTTCCATTTATCATGAAGAAATTTTAAAATTAATATTTCTCTCTTAAAGTTTTGTAAGGTGGTATTCTAAGATCTTTAGCCTTTTTCTGGAAATTTGGTACATGTTGATATGCCTTGAATCCTAGTCATATGACCCTATGGAGTAGTATAAAATCCCCTAGGGTTAGGGCTCTCAGTATCCTATGTACTTTTCTTCTTTCTCCATATAGTGAAAATCAATCGCCACCGTCCAAGGACGTAGCCAGTTACGTCTGAACTTTGTAAATCTGCTTATCTTTGTGCTTGCTTGCTTGATTGTTTGTGCGTATTTCGCTTCTGCGATTCGTAACGGTACACAAAGCTATGCCCTTTCAATTTATAATGAAAAAAATTTAAGTTCTATTATTGTATTTGTAACTCTTATTTATTGCATTTGATTAGGAAGAGGAAACAAAGTCATGGAAGAAGATGATTCGAATTGCAGTATCTGGAGCTGCTGGGATGATATCCAATCATCTACTTTTTAAGGTAAATAAAGTTATTGAGGCTCATTGCAAATGCTAGTCTCCAGTCCTCCCTCTCCAGTCTTTCATATTCTTCTCTGTTTTTTAGATACTCTGATTACAATGTAAAAAATATGAGTTATTTGACTGTGATATGTAATCAAATTGAAGGAATATACATCTGGAATAATCGATTATTCCCAATCTTATGCTAGTTCGTCGAGGCCTTTCCCAAACTGAACTACGTCAAATGAAAAGTAATACCCTGCAAAATTGATAGATTTGCAGTCTGAAAATCTTATGAGTGAACACTGAGTTGTCTTTCAATACATGGAAATAAGAACACACTTCAATATTAGGAAAAAAACCTAAATTTATATTGTTTACAGTTCAAGTTGAGTGTAGCCTAACTAGTTTCAAGAAGTTGTTGCTAGCTATCATGACCTCCTTTATGTTTAAGGGATATTTACACCCATAACCCTGAATAGTTTCGTAAATACCCCATGAATCCTCGATAATTCATAATTACACATAGGACCCTGAATATTCCATAACTCTTACATAGCATAACCCTGAGTAGTTTCTTAATTATGTAAATAACTCTGGGGAGTAACTTCCATCTGTTTCTTCGTTAACTATGATGAGTCCATTATACAATCCACTTTTGAGATCAACTTATTTGCAATAGATATCACTCCTTCCCTTCCTTCTTCCTTGGAACTCTCGCCCCTTCCATGCCTCGGATATCCTCAACTCCTCCCCCCTCCCCACCTCCACCGACGACGTTGTTAAAGCCCTACCTCCATCGGCAACATTGCTACTGCTCGTGCAAGGGGAGGGGAATGCAGAGGGAGGGGAGGAGCAATAACAACTGTTTTTGTTGCTACTGCTGCTCGCACAAGGGGAGGGGAAGGTGGAGGGGGGGCAAAGGGAGCTATTGTTGCTTGCACGAGGGGAAGGGGAGCTATTGCTGCTCGTGCGAGGGACGGGGAAGGGAACCTTCTGCTCAAGTCGACTCAGGTGGGGGGGAGTGGGGGGTGTGATGGTGGTGGTTGGCGGGGGGGGGGGGGGGCAGGGGTGTCGGAGGACGAAGGTACGTATTCGACAGAGGGGCGTAGAGGAGGAGGCGGTCGGTGGGGCAGGGGGGGTGCTGGAGGAAGGAGAGGAGGTAGTCGACGGTAAGGGGGCTATGGAGGAAGGGAAAGGGGGTATTTTTATTTTTCTTTTTTTAGTTTTGGTTAACTTCAGTTGTTAGATCGTGGATTGGTTAGATTAACTCAGTCATCTAGTTGAGTTAATGAACTAAACTAACGGAGAGTTATGCGTGTAAAACAACACACTTATTCAAGGTCCTGAGTGTAATTATGAATTATCGAGGGTTCCTGCGGTAATTACAAAACTACTCAGGGTTATGAGTGTAAATATCCCTACTCAAGGTTATGGATGTAACTATCCCTATGTTTAATTATTATATCGACCACCTCACATCTTCAACATAACTGTTATATACTTATGGCTATCTTTTTTTTAATTAGGGTTTCTAGTTACTTTCTCAACTTAGAATCTTGAAATCCCTCCGGAAGCATAATCTCTGATGTCAAATCTTGGTGGAGAGGTACACCACCACATCAACTTCATACTTGTATTTATTTATGTTGGAGAAAAATGAGTTGCATAATGATCATAAGACTCCAAGGCTCTCTTATATAGGAGGAAATCCCTTGGGTAAATAGCATGAGAAGTACAAGAAGAAATGAAATAGAAAAAATAACACCAAAGATATATAATAATCTCAACACTCCCCCTCAAGCTGGAGCATATATGTCTATCATGCTCAGCTTGGAACAATAACTTTGGAAATTGCCTCTAGTAAGCACTTTAGTGAATATATCATCAGTTTGATCTCCAGTAGAAATATGAGAAGTAGATATGAGACCCTTCTGAATCATGTCTCTAGTATAGTGGCAATCCACTTCTATATGCTTTGTACGTTCATGAAATGCGGGATTATTTGCAATAAAAAGTGCTGCATGATTATCACATAGAAGCTACATATGAAGAGGTACATCTGCAAGATCAGTCAGAACTGACTTGACCCAATCATCTCTGTGCATCCCTGAGCTATTGCCATGTACTCGGACTCTGCTCTAGATTTAGCAACCACTATCCGCTTCTTACTTTTCCATGACACGAGTGATTTACCAATAGATATTGCAAACCCATATTTGGACTTCTTGTCCCTAGAGCATCCTGCATAATCTGCGTTTGCACATGCTGTGACGTCGAGAGACGTGCCTCTGCTGAATAAAAGAACAGTACCTGGTGAAGACTTCAGATATCTCAAAATCATATAAACAACATCCATATGCACCTTCCTGGGCTGCTCCATGAACTGACTCAACTTGCTAACAACAAAGCATATATCTGGCCTGGTAGTGATAGCATAAAAGAACTTCCCAACAAGCTCCTTGTATCTCCTCTTATCTATCTCCTCAGTATCATCATCATATAATCTCATACTTGGATCCATAGGAGTAGTAGCAGGCTTGCACCCTGTCATGCATGTTTCTAATAGAAGATCAGTAACAAACTTCCTTTAGGTCATCACAAGACTACGTTGGTTCTTGGCAAATTCTAATCCAAGGAAGTATCTAAAATTTTCAAGATCCTTGGTCACAAACTGCTGACCTAGGAACTTCTTGGCTACCTAAATGCCCTGCTCATCATCACCAGTGACAATAATATCATCAACATAGACAATAATAACAAGTATATCTCTCTGTGTTCTCTGAACAAAAAGTGAGTGATCCGCAGTAGACGAGTAAATCCCAGATGCTCTATCAACTCTAAAAGCTTCTGGTACCAAGCTATCGAACTCTGCTTCAAGCTGTAAATCACCTTGTGGAGCGTGCACACCTTCTGAGACTCCCATTCAACAACAAACCCTGGTGGTTGCTACATATAAACCTCCCCCTGTAAATCGCCATATAGAAACACGTTCTTCACATCAAGCTGGTGAAGAGGCCATTCACGTGAAACAACAACCGATAGGAGGATGTGCAAAGTTGAGTGTCCGGCTACAGGGGTAAAGGTATCCTGATAATCCACCCCATAAGTGTGGGTGAATCCACGTGCTACAATACTTACCTTGTAGCGATCCACACTACCATCATCTTGGTACTTCATCGTAAGGATCCATTTGCACCCCACATCCGATGCACCTGGAGGAGTAGAAACAACGCTCCAAGTACCACAAGACTGCAAAGCGACCATCTCCTTCTACATGGCAAGTTGCCAACTGCTATCCTGTATGGCCTCCTGATATATGCACGGAATAATAAAAGCTAAGAGGGCCATAATAAACCTCTTGTACTCGTCTGAAAGATGACTTAATGAAACATGCGCAGCTAGAGGATATGTGGCATAATTGCGACATGGTTTCCTCAAGGCAATATGTATATCAAGGTCACCAGCCTCTCTGTTCTCTGGTACCAGCACCTCCTGTTTATCATCCTGTGGATCAAGCATAGAACCAATGCCATCAGTAGAAACAATGTGTTCTTCACATACCTGGGGCGTGCTGGATGACAGGGAAAGCGCATGAACATAGGAGCGAGTAGAAGACCTGCGAACATAAAATCAAGGTAGGAATTGTGTCAGGGTAGATGGAGGTGGAGGCGGTAGAGGTGGTGGAGGTGACTGATACTCAACATGATGAGATGGTGATGAAGACCAGTGTCAGCATTCGACTAGATGTCACCTGTTGGAGAAAAATACATAATAGACTCAAAAAATGTGACATCAACACTAACATAGTATTTTCACCCAACATGATCAAAATATCTATACCCTTTTTAGGTATGAGAATAGCGAACGAACACACATTTGATAGCTCTAGGAGAGAGCTTGTCACGACCTGGAGTAAAATTGTGTACGAAAACCACATATTCAAATACCCTGGGAGTAAGGGAGAATATGTTCTTCTCAGGAAAAGAAATCAACAAAGGAACTTTTTCTCCAATGATAGTAGAGGACATGCGGTTTACTAAGTAACAGGCAGTGAGAACCGCCTCACCAAAAGGAATGAGGAGCTCGACTCTGAATCAAAAGAGTCCTCGTGACATCCAAAAGATGACGGTGTTTGCGTTCTACAACATCATTCTGATGGAAAGTGTAAGCACATGAAGTCTGATGAACAAGACCAATGGAACTAAGAAAGGAAGAGAAATGTAAAGTAGAGAACTCCGAGGCATTGTCAGTGCGAATAAACTTCACATTAGCAGAAAAATGTTATTGATCTCAATAAGAAAAGATTTAATAACAGGACCAGCTTCAGACTTATTCTTTAAAAGAAAGACCCAAGTTAATCTAGAGAAATCATCCACAATAACCATATAGAACCGATGTCCCTGATGATCCAGAACACGACTAGGACCCCATATGTCAAAATGAAGCAACTCGGACAGATGACTACTGTGACGACTCTGATGACTCGGAAAAAAGGAACAATGGTGGTTCCCAAGCTGACACGCCTCACACTCCAAGGTAGTACATGTAGAGATCTGTGGGAGAACATGACATAACTTTTGCAGAGGAAGGTGCCCAAATCGAAGATGCCACATGAAAGGAGAAATAAATCTAGAAAGAATAGTAGCAGCACTAGCACACGGAGACTGAACAAGTCTGTAAAGCCCTCTTTGTTCACGGTCACATCCAATTATTCTGCCCATGAGTATGTCCTGAAATACAAGAGAGGATGTATTAAATATGACACGACAATGTCAATCTTTTGCAATATGGCTAATGAACAAAAGATTTATCTGAAATGTTGGAGCATGTAAAACATTTTCAGACACATCGAGCGAGCTAGAACAATCTCTCCCTGACCAACAATGGGTAGATGATCCCCATTAGCAATCACAACTGATCTACGAGGAGGAATAGACTTGTAGGAAGTAAACTATGCTCGATCTCCTCACATATGATGAGATGCTCTAGAGTCCATGATCCAATCGGACAAATCTGAATTGCTAGTACTGGTAAGTGCAAAAGCAATACCTGACGAACTCGAAGAGGCTCTGGCAGCATGTGTAACATCTGAAAATCCTGCAGTCGAAGTGGTAGGAGTAGTCATCATCTCTCTCAGCATGGAAACAATATCATCAAATTGTGCATCATGAGCAAGAGAAGAAGTAGGAGTAACCTCGATCTGCTCAACTATACAGACAGACGCATGATAGCCATGCTTCAGATAGCATGTCTCCTCAGAATGACCTAGATGGTGACAGTGTGAACAAGGGCCATGCTGACGTATTCCTCCTTGACCACGTAGTTCTTGACTTTGAAATTGTGAAGTACCCCCTCTTCCATGAGAAACTGCCATAGCAGAAGGAGTCAGAGCCACAGAAGTAGATGAAATAGTAATTCTGCTCAGCCTCTTGTAAATCTCCTCCATTGGAGGTATCGTCTCTCCAGTAAGTAGTTGAGTACGTGTTACATCGTACTCATACTTAAGAGATGACAAAAATACTTCTGTTATAGTAGCATTTCGATATGCCTATTATTTCTCAGTGCTAGTAGTAATAGGCATGAAGCTATGCAGACGCTCAAACATGCCTCTAAGATGCGAGAAGTGTGTATAAAGAGGTCGATCATTCTGCTTGGTCGAAAAATATCAAATTGCAGTTATAGAATTTTGCTCTCATTCTTTGCCTTCCCATATGTGTCTGCTAAGATGTCTCACATAGACTTTGCTGTGGATTGATTGACAATATCATTAGAAATCTCCTTTATGTGCTACAGAAGATAGAGCAAAGATGACAGGTTGGAAGGCGTCCACTTTATCCAAAGGGGACAAGCTTGTCCTATTGAAGCACATTCTTTCAGCGATCCAACTATTCTTTTTTGCTACGCGAATCCTCCCTGTGGGGGTACGGAAGAAGATTGAGGCGAAGATGAAGTTCTTTCTTTGGTCTGACGGTAGGAAGCAGCGGGCGGGCCTTCACCTTGTTGGGTGGAAGGAGGCGACAAAGAGGAAGAAGGACGGTGGCCTGGTCATTCGAGATGTTGATTGCATGAACAAGGCGCTTTTGGTAAGTGGGTGGCTCTCATCTGGGGCCCCTCTACGTCTCTGGTGGCTCGCCTTCTCCGCAAGATTTATGGTGTTCGTGGGGAGCTGGAAGCTGTCAGGTTGCGGTGAGAGTCTCCGTTGTGGGCTGGTGTTCGGTCCGTTCTTCCATTTCTCGCCCGGTTCTTGGTTCCGAAGGTGGGTGATGGGAGCATGTTTCATTTCTAGGAGGACGATTGGACTGGGGAGGGAAAGGCTGTGTACCAGATTTCCGCATCTGTACGCATTGTCTGCTGATCGTGGTGGGACCCTTGATCACGTGGGCGGGACCAGCACGTGGGCGCCCCTGTTCGTCAATGATCTACCGGGTCAAAGATTGGAGGACTTTATAGATTTACAAACTATTTTGCCTTCGGCGTCTGACACTATCCAGTCTTCCCACAACGGGTGCATGGATCACTTCAATTGGGCCGGTCTGAAGCCCTCTACCAAAGCAATCTACGATTATCTGAGTCGACCCTCGGAGCCACTTGACTCGGATTTCAGTCATGATATCAAGGTAATCTGGGCCGCAAAGATCCCTTTGAGAGTAAAAATTTTCCTCTGGTGCCTAAGGAGGGATCGTATTTGTGATAAGGTTAGGCGTGCAAAACTCTTTGATGTCCAAGATGTGGTTTGCGGCAGGTGAGCAGGAGGATGCGGAACATATTTTCTTTAAATTTCAGGGCTCGTCCGAGGTGTGGAGAGATCTCGGCATCTCTTGGCTGAGGTGGGAGGATGCTGCATCTTTTTGGCAGTCCATCAGGAGGGGCTGGGTTCGACAGCGGATGTCTCGATAGCTTTCGCGGGGCTGTGAGCTATCTGGCTGGGGAGAAATGACAACATTTTTAGTAACCAAGTGTTCTACTCGGAAAATGCATCTAATCATTGTAAAGACCTTTATAACTTCCGGGCCTTTCGCTAATGTATCGGGCCTTTGTTTTTAATATAACTTTCTGGCGGTAGCTCCCATCTTGGGAGTTTACCCGTGGTTGTTTTAAAAAAATAGCAATATCCTTGGTGAGCGTCCCAGAGAGCCAAATAGGAGAATATGCATCATCTTGCTTCCAAGAAGCACTAGCCCCAGTCTTGTCCTCCGGCTCTAGATCCGTCAGAATGTGCTCCTTGTTATGACACTGCATCAAGGAGCGGAACTGCATGGACCACAACTCGTAGTTGGTCCCAAGGCCCTAAATGTCGGTTTCGGTCATCATTTCGGTATCGACCAAAACAGAAATTCGATGGAATTTCGACCGGAATTTCGGTCATTTCGTTCATTTTTTGTACTAGGACCCCCATATTTCGCATTTCGGTCGAATTTCGATTTCAACTGGATATCGATATTCGACAGAAATTCGACCGAATTTCGCTGAAATTTGAGGCAATGGTTGGTCCCATCCATCTTCACGATGGGATTCAGATCCTTGAAGGCACCAGACGATGAAAAAACATCACCCTTGTTCTCTGACATGGTAGTAAGAATGCCGATATCCGGAACAAAACTGAGTAGACTCCTCTGAATGAGTCTACACAATCACATATAGAGGAGTGGTTGTATTTGTAGACTCATACAACCATCCTCATCTCTTGTTATTGAAGGCTAGAGTCGGAAGTCGTGATTTTTATGTTGAAAATCTAGAAAGACCGAGCACGATCTGACTACAAGCTCCACGGGCGCAAAGGGCAGCAGTACGCGTTGGCGTAGGTGCATGCAGATGCACGCTTGGCTCATATGCACGCAGATGCACGCGTGGTGCGCAGATGCACAGATGCGCACAGGGTGCAGGGCGCGTGGGGGGTGGCTGGCAGCGTGGAAAGGGAGGAAACCTGCCGGCAGCGCACGCGGGCCGGGGGAGGGGGCGAGGAGGCGGCATGTAGGGTTGGGGTGGTATGATACTTGAATCCCGATCTATGATCGTTGCTCCGATACCATGTGGGAGAAAAATGAATTGCATAATGATCACACGACCTCGGGTCTCTCTTATATAGGAGAAAAGCCCGTGGGCAAATAGCTTGAGAAGTACAAGAAGAAATGAAATAGAAAAAATAACACCAAAGATATATAATAGTCTCAACAATTTATTCTAACTGGGTTTACACTATAGCCTTCTTAGAGCTAAGTTCTATGATTACACTGAAGCCTTCTTAAAGCCATGTTCTATGATGAAATTATTCAAGTATTCATATATCTTGAATCCTAACCCATATGTTTTACCCATTACATTATGGAACCTGATTTTATTACCCGTGTCATTGGCAGGTGAAGTCCACCATCACAAAATGGAGACCTTACGAAATAACGTTCAATTTTTGGATCACTTTTGTATTCGGGTTTGTGGATCTATGAATTAGGGGGGGTCCTTCTGTACTTGATTGATATATAATCCCCTAGCATTAGGGCTTCTTGTTATATCATCTATAGCACCATTACCTCATACATCCGTGTGTTGTGAATGTCTTCTATCTTGTACATTTGTGTTGTGGTTGTCTTGAACTGCATATCTATGTACAAGGACGTATCTAAGGGGGGGGGGGTAAGGAGGGGCAAGTGCCCCCCCTAAATTTTGAGATTACGTGCTATTTGTATATGTAATTTTCCCCTATGGATTTTTTAAGCTAAAAATAATCACAATTATTTCTTTATTATAATGCCTCATTTGGATTTTTTGAGGGTAAAAATCGTATATGCCCCCTCATTTCTTTAGAAAATATTCAATAACTTTTACCAATAGATAATATACTTCTTAACATAAAATTTTAATCAACCTATATTGGATAATTTCTTCAATCGATCAACTTATAATAAATGACTACCCTAATCTTATTGATTATCTATTTTTTTAGGATCGGACTATAGAATGAATCGATTTTTCATCTAATCTCATTATCACTTATACATATGCGGGGTTTAATCTGCAATCTAAAAAAATAAAAATTTTAAAAAAATCATTTATTGTCAAGTCTCACGTATTATTCATTGGTCCTATTTGTTATCAAGTAAAGTGATCAAATTTACATATATTCTTGATCGGTGTATTTTTGTTCATAAATATTATTATTTCTTGTTTTTGATAAAAAAGTGTAGGATTAGATATTTTATATTTTTGATTTGATACAAATTCGGAACAAGTGTAGTTTATATTGTAATTAATTAAAATATATATTGAATTCAAAATAAATAAAATACTTGCATATAACTTACTTTTTAAAAAAGTATAAATATCATTCACAAAAAAATCCCGACATTGTGGAACATATATGATACCAATTTATGTAAAATTGAATAAAAGATATAGTTGATTAAAAAGTAAGTTCAGAATTGACTATTCTTATATAATGAATAAGTTCGAAATTGATGAAAAATATGCGTGCAAACTATAGATATAATTTGTCCCTAACAATTATTGTTATATAATGAATATCACTGTACTATAATTGATAGACATTTTTTTTAAACCGTGTGCCCCCTCCTCAAAAATGTTCTGGCTCCGTCCCTGTCTATGTATGTTGTGGTTGGCTTGCTCACTCATTCAATAGTCTGCATTTTATTTCGACTATGTGCAATGCAATGTTTTTTCCGTAAAAAATGATTGTCCTGCTTTTGCTTTAGCATTCCATCATATAATCCAAGCTACTCCCTGTAAGTGTCGATTTGTTGTTAGGATACAGTGTAAATTGTCCCATATGTGATAGTTGTTGCTTTGTTGAATGAGCTAGTGTCGATTGTCTGTACAAAACCTTAATTTGATAGTTTAGGGAATGCCAAGAAGATTGTAATGGATTAAAACGATAAGCTTATATGCCATTGTGACTTTATTAACATAGATGGAGCCACACAAAGTTATTTGGGAGAGGATCGTTTGAACTAAGCTTGGTTCAAAAGGGAGTTCTAGTCAAGTATATATTGATTGACTATACATTATTAATCTACTTGTTCTTTTGTAAACATTATGTATTTTCATGTCCACAACTTTAGATCAACATAAATGGAGGGATATAATCTGGTCTTACTGGCCCCATTTTAATCTGTACCACTCATAATCCTGTATACTTTCAATATTACGTCTATAACACTATATATTTGTCAATTACACTAAGGACCTTGAATAATGTTTAATTATACATGGCATAATTTCATGTTAAGTTCCATCCATTTTCTCTATTAATTTTGACAGAATCTGTCAATTTCGGACAATTTCACCCCTTGAACAAAAATAAAATTTCCAAAACATACCCCTACCTTCACCGACTCTGACAACTGGGGCACTGCCTTCCCACTGCTTTCTCGTCGTCTTCCTCTTCTGATCTTGCACACAACGGAGCTTACTAACTGATGAAGATCTGAACTCTGTCGAGGAGAGGGGGCAGGAGCAGGCAGAAGAGGGGGCTGGATCGAGCAAAGGAAGGGGTCGAGGGGGCAGTGGAGGAGGTTGGATTAGGTGGTGGGAGGGGCTGGAGGAGTCCGTCCTCATGATTGAGGAGGGTATCTTCGAGGTGAAGGCCAACCACTTCATTCAAGAGTTCAAGAGGAGGCTAGAGAGAGAGAGTGATATAGTAGAGAAAGGAAGGTGTATCTGAGCATCGATGAGATTCGAGGTTTCCCAACCTCGTAGCACATCCCAACAATACTCAACCTTTGGGGAGTTGTTGTCTCTGTTCCAAGCAAGAACCCTAATACTATATCCAGGCGAGTTCAGCCATTTTCTGTAGTAATTATCCTCCAACGTAACTCATGTTCTTTATTCTTCAGTTTTTTAGAGTTATTGTTTCACGCCTTCTTCTTCTTCTTCTTCTTCTTCTTCTCTTTTGTCTTGGTCAATCTTGTCCCTATCGAACCCATTTCAATTTTGACTAAAACACATCTACCCTTTTCTTTCTTTTGTAACCTGTACCTATGATCCGTATTGGATCAGATGTTTTGATTTGTCTATTTCACGTCCATTGGTAGATCAATTCATTCTTATCCAATCTAAGTAATTTTCATCTGAGTTGAATTATCTGCAAGGAGTTGAATTATCTGCAAGGAATAGATTTGAACTTGGCAGGTTTTATTTGACTACCTTCATATTGGATGCTGGGATTAGTTGGATCAAGTTTGTGGAGGCTAAGTTAAACTTAAGACTATTAGAGTTGGCTTTATTTTAATCTATTGAGTTGTACCCTTCAGTGTCCTTTTATGTAATAAGAACCCCTCAACCTTCTTAATAAAGTATCCCATTCCATTCTCTTCTTTTTCTCCGCATGGTATCAGAGCAATGGTCAAAGACCAGTGTTTTGACCTAGATCTCGCTGCCACCACCAATCTCTCTCCTCTTCGACAAGGCCCCTTACGCGTGCCCTCTCTTCCCTCTACAAGGGCCCCACGTAAGGCCTCTTGTCCAACATTGTTGTTGTTGTTGCCTACAACGTTGCTGCTGATTGAGCGTTGTTGCCGATCATGCAAAGGTGCAACCCGCACCTCCACTGTTGTTGCCTCGCCTTAGCTCTCGTTAGGACAAAAGGGTGCCGCCAACACCGTCTCTTGCTGCCCACAACGCCGTCGACACCTCCAGTGGCCACTGTGCACTGCCCATCGGCATCTTGTGTGCCGAACTCCATCTCATGTGGACCTGCAGCCACCGATCTACCCCTATTGTAGCCTCAAAATCACCAATCAGCCCCTGTTGTGGCCTCAAAGCCACCAATCAGCCCTTGTTGTGGCTTCCAAGCCACCACATATTAACCAAGAAGCCCGAAAGGGGCTAAAAATGGTGACCTAGGTCACCCATGTGCTTGACTAAAGCAACAACATCTTCTTCTAAGTCACTTTTTCCTGACCTTCTTGACCACGATGACATCTCTCCCCCTTGAGATTAAGCAGTTGTACCCGACTCCTTCTGTGATGGTACATAACACATCTATCAAACTAAAGGGGACAATAATAAGTGCAAGTAATGTCGAATTTAGTGTCCATCAGTGATCAACGAAAGAATCATATTGTGACTAAATATCCGCTAAAGGAAACAAACAAGGATTATGATATGTGGTATGTAGATAATTTCTAGGTCATCACTTGGATGACCAATAGCATTGAACCAAATATTGCAGCGAAACTCCTCTACAAAGACTCTGTAAAGGAGCTGTGGGAGAATATGGAACAAACTTACTCATAGAAGACAACAAGTCTCGCCTCGCAGATACTTATATATGGATCTGATCTACAACTCTAGGGGATTTTAGTCTCATCGTGTACTACATACATGTAACCAATCTATTTGAGAAGCTTCTGATTTTTCAGCCATTATGTTGCGATAGACAGGTGGGAGAATGATACCAAGCTATGAAGTAGCAGTTTATGATGACCGATACCTTGCCATCGATTCATACTATCTTTGATCGTCTTCAGGAACTAGAGACATTTATTGGATGTACTTCTACTCTACCTTCTATAAAGAATTCTGCTTACTATGCATCATTTGGGAACAGAGGATGACATAGTTTCCGTGGAGGTCAAGGCCGTGACTTTGGTCATGGTTGTGGACATGGCTTAAGATGTAGATGAGATTTGGTCGTGGTCATGGCTGTTAGTTTACTTCTCCTTGGTATTTAGTGTGCATTCATTGTGGGCACTAGAATTACTTGTCAGAGCATCTTTGGGCAAAGTTTAGCAAATAGTCCAATGCTAACAGTGCCTATGAGACAACCTCCTATTAGACATCTTATGAAACTGAAGCGGACTTGTCTGATCAGCATTCTCGTGGAACGTTAGCACCATTTAGTGCTTCAAAATACTCTCGCATGAGGCAGCTTCTACAAACCTTCAACCTCTCCACTGGTAAAAGTGCTACCATTGCTATTTTGGGTACAACTTCATGTATATTAGCTAACTTTGTCTCTGCTTCTAGCCCTGCATGGATCATTGACTCTGGGGCATCTACGCATTTGATAGGAGAAGGTAGTCTACTTACCTTCTCTCACCCCTCTTCCTTTGTGAAGACGGTTCGGATTGCTAACGGGGCTCATTCCCCCGTCATTGCTATCGCAACAATGGAGTTCTTTCCAAGCTCTGACTGATTAGAGTCCACTGTGCTCCTACTTTTCCTCTTAGCTTATTATCTCTTCGCAAGTTACGTACTGACTATAATTGTCAGGTGATTTTCGATGAGTTCTACTGTTATTTTTAGGACATTCGGACGAGGCATATTTTTTGTGAGGGACATAAGAAGAATGACCTTTACTATCTTGATATTCCATCTGATTCGAGTTTTGTTGGCGATATGTCTATCTTCGCCCATCCTTTGCTTTGGCATCTTCACCTTGAACATCCTTCTGCCAAAGCTTTCTCCATGATATTCCGTAAACTTTCTATGCTGAAGCCCTTTGAGTGCGAGACATATCAGTTTAGGAAACATCATCGAGCATCTTTTCCTGCATGTGCTGAGCCCCATTGTGATGTTCCTTTTGCTCTTATCCAATGTGATATATGGGGACCTTGTCCGGTGTAAACTCTTGGGTTTATCTGATAAAAGGAATGTTCAGAGATTAATATAATTGTCAAGAATTTCTTTTATTACATCAAAACATTCTTCTCTACTTGTGTTCAAAATTTTCGTATTGATAATTCTTGGAATTGACAACTTTCTTTGCTTTCCAAGGAACTGTTCACCAAACTTCCTATCTGTATACCTCCCAACAAAATGAGGTAGTGGAAAAAAATTTAGACATCTTCTTGACATTGCTCGTTCCCTTCTCACTTAGATGATGCCATTCTCATCTATGTGTCCTTTCAGTTGCTATGGCGTGGATTATATGGACACATTTTCTCCGATTGCACATCATTCCATTCTACGTGTCCTTTCAGTTGTTGTGGTACGTGATTGGTCCTTGTTTTTGCTTGATGTTAAGAATGCTTTTTTGTATGGGGATTTGCAGGAAGAAGTCTACATGCAGCGGCCTCCGGGGTTTGCTGCTGAGAGGGAGTGTCAGATGGTGTGTAGACTTCACAAGGCCATATATGGTCTTGAACAAAGCTCACGGATGTGGTTTCAGAAGCTTTCAGATCTAATTCAGAAGCAAGGGTTCAAAAGATTAAATGCTGATCATTCTTTGTTTGTCCAGAAGACTCCCAGAGGTATTGTCGTTATCATGGCATATGTTGATGATATACTTGTTACGGGAGATGATATGCGGGGGATAAAAATGAAAAAAGCATTTCTAGGCCATCAGTTTATGACTAAGGATCTTAGTACCGTACGATATTTTCTGGGGTTGGAATTTTCTAGGAAAGTGCAGGGTCTTGTGATGACCCAATGGAAGTATATTACAGATATGCTTGTTGAGACGGGCATGATCGATTATCGACTCTCGACTACTCCCATGGATCCTAGCATGAAGTTATATGAAGATGATATAGAGGAGGTTGACAGGAGAAGATATAGAGAAATGGTGGGAACGCTTCTCTATATTAGTATCACTAGACCTGACATCGCTTTTGTTGTAAGTCAGGTGAGTCAGTTCATGGAACATCCTAGACAAGTACATATGGATGCCATATACATGATACTGAGATATCTAAAGTCATCTTCAGGTGCAGGACTTTTGTTTAAGAAAGAAAAAAATCTCTCTATTTCTGCATCTGCTGATGCGGATTATGCAGGATGCCCTAGGGATCGGAAATCTACTTCAGCTTTTGCAGTGTTTATTGGTTGTTCCTTGGTTTCTTGGAAAAGCAATAAACAAGTAGTGGTGGCTAGATTTGGTGTTGAATCTGAGTACAGGGCCATGGCACAGGCAAGTACGGAGATGATGTGGGTTCGAGCTGTGTTAGAAGATATGCATATAGATGTACCTCTACCCATGCAATTACAATGTGACAATCAAGCAGCATTATTTATTATTAATAATCTTGCATTTCATGAAAGAACAAAACATATTGAGGTAGATTGCCACTATACCAGAGATATGATTCAACAGGGCTTGATTTCTACTTCTCATGTCTGTTTAGGAGAGCATACTGCAGACATCTTTACCAAGCCATTGCTTAGAGGGCCATTTCAGAAATGTTCTTACAAGCTGAGCATGATTAACATCTACGCTCCATCTTGAGGGGGAGTGTAGAATGTAAAGGTATTTCTAGAGTTCATATACTTTTCTGTTATGTTTATTTTCCTTGTTCCATCTTATGTAATTTACCCATAGGCTTTCTCTATATAAGATAGCCTAGGGTTCCTTGGAATAAACATCTTCTTATTCTCTTCTTCCAACAAGTCTCTCATGAAAGGTTGGATTATTAGCTATGAACAGTGCTGCTTGATTATCACATTTGAGATGCATATGAAGAGGCACCTCAATAGTTTGGTCAATCAGGACGGACTTGACCCATATCATTTACGTGCTCCATTGGGCCATAGCCCTATATTCTGATTCAACGATAGATCGAGCAACAACTGTTTGTTTCTTACTCTTCCATGAAACCAGTTAGCTACCAACAATACAGTGAAGCATGAGGTGGACTTCCTATCCTTGGGACACCCAACATAATCCGCATCTGCACATCCAGTAATTGTGAGAGACACATCTCTTCTAAAAAGAAGACCCACACTTGGAGAAGATTTTAGATATCTCAAGATCATGCAGACTGCATCCATGTGAGCATGTCTGGGTTGCTCCATAAACTGGTTGTCTCTAGTCACAACAAATGATATATCATGCCTGGTAATAGTAAAATATAACAACTTCCCTACCAGCTTTCTGTACCGTCTCTTATCCACCTCTTCAGAGTCATCATCATAGAGCCTAGCATTATGATCCATTGGTGTAGTAGCAGGTTTGCATCCTGTCATGGATGTCTCAGATAGAAGGTCAGTAACATACTTCCTTAGCATCATAACCATACCATGTTGATTCCTTGCAAACTCCAAGCTAAGGAAGTAGAGTAGTATGCCAAGGTCCTTGGTCACAAATTGTTGTCCAAGGAAATCCTTAGCTGCCTGAATGCCATGTTCATCGCTGCTAGTAACAATGATGTCATCAATATAAAACAGAACGACAACGGTACTTCTCTGAGTTCTCTTAATAAAAAGAGAATGATCTGCAGTAGATTTGATAAACCCCTTCTGTTCAATCAACTCTGAGAGCTTCTGAAACCAAGCCCTCGGACTCTGCTTAAGGCTGTATATGGCCTTGTGAAGTCGGTACACCATACTGGACTCCCCGTCAGCAGCAAACCCTAGTGGTTGTTGCATGTAAATTTCCTCCTGTAGATCATCATACAAGAATGCATTCTTCATATCTAATTGGAAAAGCAGCCAGTCACGTACCACGGGAACAACAATAAGAATCCGCAGCGTAGAGTGGTGCTCAATAGGAGAAAAGTGTCCAGGTAATCCACCTCATAGGTTTAGGTGAACCCACGAGCAACCAAATTGGCCTTATATCTATCCGTAGTACCATCAACTCGATTACAGTAAACATTCACTTGCTGCCCTACGCACCTGGTGGAGCTTATACAACACTCCATGTACCACGAGAACGTAAAGCTGCTATCTCCCCCTCCATGGCCAGACGCCACTGGCTACTCTGCAATGCCTCCTGATATGATTGTGGTATTTCCACGACCGAAAGTCCTACAACATACCTCTGAAAATCTTTGGAAAGACGTTCCAAGGAAACACGGGAAGCAAGAGGATGCATAGTGCATGCCCGCCTTTGCCTCCGTAGAGTAATAAGTACGTCTAGATCCTTATTACTCGCAGAAGGTGTATCATCCAATACATCCTATACCTCATGCTTCATGTAAAAATCACCAGTGCCATTAGAAGAACAAAAATGCTCAGATTATACCTTGGGTGTGCTGGATGATGGAGGAGGCACATGAGCATGGGGCCGTCGCTGGTAAACCTATGGATATGAAGTAGGTGGCGGTGGAGATGGTGGTGGAGGAGGTGGCAGTGGTGGCAGTGGAGGAGAATGTGGTGGCTACGGTGATGACACTGATGGTGTAGTGGAGATCGGAGGTAGATGCATATAGACCTCTTCTCCGTCCTCTGAAGGAATGAGCTTTTCACCTGTGGGAGAAAATACATAATGGACTCAAAGAAGGTGACATATGCACTGACATAGTATCTTCGTCGAACAAGATCGAAGCAAAGATATCCCTTTTGGGTTTTGGAATACCTAACAAATACACATTTGACAGCTCTGGGAGAGAGCTTGTCAACTCCAGGAGACATATGATGAATAAAATCTACTGAACCGAAAACATGAGGCATAAGCGAGAAAAGATCCGTCTCGGAAAACACAATCAAGAACGGGATCTTCTCCCTCAGAATTGAAGAGGGCATGCGATTTACCCAGTAGCAAGTAGTTAGAACTACATCTCCCAGTACGAATGAGGAGCACGACTTTGAATCAAAAGAGTTTTGGCAACAACCAAGAGATGCTGTTGTTTTTGTTCAACCACTCCATTCTGTTGGGAAGTATACGCACAAGATGTCTGATGCACGATACCATGAGACCTAAGGAATTGGGAAAGTTGAGTACTACAAAATCCTAGTGCATTATCTAAACGTATAAACTTGACTTTTGCTGAAAAAATGATCCTTATTTCATTAATAAAGGACTGAATAACATGACCAGCATCAGACTTGTTCTTGAGAAGAAAGACCCAAGACAATCTTCAAAACTCATCAACTGCAACAACATAAAACATATGTCCTTGATGATCTGGGACACGATTAGGATCCCAAATATGAAAACGAATTAACTCAAATAGACCATGACTTCTCCGACCCTGACGACTCTGGAAAGTGGACCGATGATGCTTCCCAAGCTGGTAGGCCTCGCACTGAATGGTAGAGCGAGGAGAAATCTGTGTAAGAATGTGACACAACTTTTGCAGAGGAAGATGACCAAATCGAAGATGCCATATAGGGAGAAACCGATCCAGTGCGAAGGGAAGAAGCACCAACATAAGGAGATTGCACCAGTCTGTTCCTGCGAATATATCCTGAAACACAAGAGCATATGGATCAAATAGGGCACGACAGTGTAAAACTTGGTGATTTGACTAATTGATAGTAAATTCATAGAAAATTCAGGAGCGTAAAGGATATTCTGAAGCTGTATTGTATGAGTCAACTACACCTCCCTCTGACCGGTTATGGGAGAGTGTGTCCCATCTGCTATCACAAAAGATCGCCCAGGCTGAGTCGGACGAAAATTACTAAACCAGCCTTTGTCACCACAGAGATAATGGGATGCTCATGAATCCATGATCCATTCTGATAAATCTACCCTGTAACAACTAGTAAAGGCATATACTATACTTGATGCATATGTTGATGCTGAGGTGACTGCCTCTGAGGATCTTGAAGGAGAGCTTGTTGACCCAGGAGTAGGCATAATCTCCCTGAGTCGCGCTACATGTTCGTCAAATCTCTGATTAAAACAGGTGATGGACTCCTAGCATGTTGTGTCTGCTCTGCACCCGAAGCTGAAGTAAGAAACCCATGTTTAGAATAGCAGGTTTCGTCAGAGTGGTCTGACCTGTGGCAGTAGGTGCACAGCTGACGGGGTCGACCACCCCCTCCTCTGTCACGGCTAGGCCCCCCTACTACGATATGGTGTAGGGCTTACCCTACCACAAGATGCAGCCATAGCTGAAGATGTTTGAGATTGTAAAGTACTACCAGAGGATATAGATATTCTACTCAATCTGCGATATGCCTCCTCCATCGGAGGTATGGTAGCATCAATAAGAAATTGGGCTCGAGCAGCATCGTACTCAGGATTAAGGGCTACTAGAAAGACCCCAATCATCACAAAGTCTCTGTATGCCTTGAGCTGCTCTGGCGCAACAGTCAAGGGAATGTGCCCATTTTACTTCTCAAGCATACCCCTCAAAAAAGTATAGAGGGTATGAACTATGAAGGGGACGATCATTCTGCTTCGATGTGAAGATATCGTGCTGGAGCTGCAGTACTGCGACTCATTTTTTGTCGGAGAGTATGTAACGACGAGAATATCCCACATAGCCTTTGCAGTAGTCTGACTCAGAATATCATTAGTTATCTCTGTGGACATAGTCCCAGATAGCCACGCATGTGCATACGCATCATCTGCCTCCCATGAGGCATTTATCCTAGTCTTATCGCTTAGTTCCTCCATCGTGAGGATATGCTTCTTGCCATTGCATTGCATTAAACTCATGAACTGCGTGGCCCACAGTTTATAGTTTGTTCCATCCATTTTGACAATAGGTGCTGGACCTTTGAAGGCACCCAAGGATGGAATGTCAGCTTTGTTGTCGGACATGATGACAACTATCTCCAAGACTGGGTCAGCAACAAGAAATACATGTGCCTACACTGACATACGGGAAGATGGTTGTGGGTGTAGAATTTTACCACAACTTCCATTCTTTTGAAGGCTCCTTTAGGTAACTAGGTTGTTTTAGATAATCACGTCATACCCTAAGCACCCAAGAGCACGGTGTCAGAACCCTACGGGCAGCAGCGGCGCTAGAGCAGAGACCATAACCCTTATTGGTGGCGGCGATACACGGGCAGGCCGTGCTCGGTTGGCACGGGAGGACAGGCGGCATTGCAGGGAGCGGGCTACAGCACGGGAGCATGGCCTTAAATTTCGGTGAATTTCGACCGAAATTCGGTCGAAATTCGGTTTCGTGGCGATACCGACATCGAAACCATATATAATATCTGTTTCCAGGATTTCGGCCGAAATTTCGGCCGAATTTCGGTCATTTCGGTCATTTCGGTGGAAATTGTTCACAGATTTCTCGGATTTCGGTGGAATTTCGGTTCATTTCGGTCCATTTCGGTCTGTTTCGACTGAAATTGTTCTAGGTCACCATATGTCATGCCTAGGCCACTTATTGATATTCATAGGTACTATTTGGTCATTAAATGAAATTTATAGGTCACTATTTCAACCACCATTGCAATATAAGCCACTATTCCAACCACCATTGTAATAAATAAGGCCATTAAGGGTCCTATTTAAACCCAATAAATATAATGTATATGTTCTCATTCCATCTCACAACTTCACAAGTCACAATTCACAACCTAATTTAAGTCTTAGAGAGCCAAGTTTCCAAATTCCAAGTCTCGTATAACATACATTTTACGATCACAAGCTCTACTATGCATTTATTTTGGCATACATGTTAAAACATTCGTGTTTGTGTGTGTGTCTTGTTTTATTTTTAAATAAAAGTATTATTATTCTTTTGAGAATTGATAGAAAAATTGAATGCCAAAATTTAACCGTGTACTGAAATATGAAATTTCACTCTGGACGGTCATTGATATGATGACCGAAATCATTATTTTAAGGTACTGAACATTACAACATCTTATTATAAGCAAAAAAACTTGTATTTATACCTCTTTTATTGATTAAACAACATTACAAATCTTAAATTTTGAAAAAATGAGTTTTCAAGTCGTTTTCCCAATTTCCGGCCATTTCACCGAAATTCCACCGAAATTCCACCGAAATTCCTTTTCTGGGCTTACCGAAACGAAACCGAAATCCGACATTTGAGGCCTTGCACGGGAGCACGGGCGGCACTGCAAGTAGCAGGCCGTAGCACCGGCGATGCATACGCGCGGGCGATACGCGGGCGGTGCGAAGGGGTGGTACAGGTGCCTGGGAGCGGTGCAGGCGTGCGCTAGGGTTTTTGGTGGGGGTGGGGCTTTAGGGCACAGGCTCCGGACCTCCGGTCTAGGACCCGCTCTGATACCATGTGAAAGGTTGTGAAAAATAAAAGTTATATTCCTCATAGTCCTAGAGCTCTCTTATATAGGAGAAAAGCTCTATGGGAAAATTACATAAAGTAGACTGGAGAAATAAACAAATATAAATAAAGATCAAGAGATATAATAATCTCAACACTTTTCTCTTTGGAGATCTTGAGGAGGAAGTTTACATGATGTAGTGTAGCATCTAGGTTATGAAGTCGAGGGGAATGTGTATACAGACTTCACAAGGCAGTCTATGGCCTAAAGAATCATCAGACATGGTTTGGTAGACTTACTACTGAGATCATCACTCTTGGCTTCCAAAGGACAACATTTGATTACTTTATTTTGTCAGACGACGATCCATTAATACTGTCATACTTGCAATTTACGTGGATGATGTAATAATTACAGGTGATGACAAAGAAGGCATTTCGAGACCAAAGGTTTCCTTTAAAAGGTCTTCGTCACGAAGGACCTTGGCCAACTTCGCTACTTTCTTGGTATAGAAGTAATACATACTACAGAGGGACTTCACCTCTCACAAAGGAAGTATTGCTTGGACATCCTAACTAAGGCTGGACTACTTAGAGGCAAGCCATATGGCTTACCTGCAGAGCCGAGGAAGCACTATACTTCAGTTGATCATGCAGTTGAAGACACTACACGATATAGAAGCCTAGTTGGCAAACTACTTTATCTTACTATCACTAGGCTAGATATATCTTATGATATGATCAGAGTCAACCAACACATATAGAGATCACTTTACAATCATTGACAAGATGCTCTTTTGATCCTTCGTTACTTGAAGGAAGTCCTGCGGCAAGGCCTTTTCTATGAAGACAATGGCTACATTGATGCCTCTGCTTATGCTGATTTAGACTATGCTAGTTCACCCAATGATCATTGATCTGCTACATGATATGCTATGGTGGTTAGTGGAAATCATCTTACTTGGAGGAGCAAGAAACAAACCTCAGTCTCCAGATTGAGTGTAGAGCCAAAGTACATGGTGATGGCTTAGACCACCTGTGAGATTACCAGGATAGTCTCATTTCTACATGAACTTGGTATTTTTGTTACTATTCCTCTTCTTTTGTACTATGACAAGTTTGTTACATATATTGCCACTAATCCTGTTTTCCATGAGCGGACCAATCACATTGAGATTGACTGCCCCTTTGTTCGTGATGATGTACGAAGGGGGAAAGTTACTACTCCATACATCTCCACTAATGTTCAGCTTGCAAACGTAGTCATGAAGGCGCTATCAAAGAAACATCTCTCGTTGATAATCTTCAAGTTGGGCATGATCGATAGATATGTTCCAACTTGAGGGGGAGTGTTAGAGTTAACTTTATTTTATTCTATTGAGTTGTAACTGTTGGAGTATTCGTGTATGCGCCATATTGAGTTGTAGCAGGGTAAATGGATCTTGGAGAAGATCCATTTACCCCATCCATGTGTTTAGTCCCACATTGTCTGGTGGTGGGACTTGGAGGCTCTGGAGAGGCTATATAAGGAGCCCCAGACCTCCTGTACTCATTGAGAAAAAGAAATGCATAGCATGCCTTTTGAGGCTTCTCTCGTGGTTTCATCCCACTCCTCACGGAGTAGGGTTCCACGTTAAATCCCGCGTTCTTTCTTTGTTCTTTATCTTTATTCCATGTTTTGCTTCCGCTTTCTATTTTATAACATGGTATCAGAGCGGGTCGATTCGCGAGGATTTTATCATGTTCGTCGATTATATTTTGTAATCAGTTGAGATATTCTTGAAGATATTTTGTCTGTTCATATTCTGGTCAAGATTCGATTATCAGTGGAGTTTTTTTTCGGAGATCATTCATGCTCCAGGGTTTATGAACCCTAGTTCTTGTTTCATCATTGTGACGGCACCATGCTCCCAGAGCACGCAGTTCCCAAGAGCGAATCCTTCCCAGGCGAGCCCTCCTGACGCACCTCAAGCCTCGCGGGACCTTCTCCTGCGCACCGCCTCGCGCAAACAAGCCCATGTGCGCAGGTGGTTCCTGGCTCCAGGTCTCCTCCTACGTGTGCGCAGGAGGCGCACATCTCCTTTCAAACTTTAGGTTCCCCGGCAAACCCGATCGGAGCGGCGCGATTCCCAGTGGTCGCGAGCCACCACCTTCTCCAGAAGGCGACTTCCTCCAACCAGCAGCCCTCGAGCTTGCCTCGACGCGCGAGATACGCGCGATCACATGCTCCCCAGGCCCCCCAGGCTACGGAGGCGCAGCACCTTCCAGGCCCCCAGGCCTTCGCGACGGCGGTCTTCTTTCACACCGTGCAACGGTCAGTGCCAATCCCTTCTCCAAGCGGCGCTACGATCCCCAGCGCATCCCTGCGGCACGCGAAGCTCCATGGCCTTAGGCGGCGACGCCGCACAACCGGGACCTTTGTACGCAACCCCAGGAGGTGCGCCCTCCAGATCTGTGGCGGCTCCATCCGCAGCCCAGGAAGCAACATCAGGCGGTGATTCTCCCTCGTGCGCGCGCATGCCTCTTCACAAAACCCCATGGGGGCATCAAGATTCTTCCAAGCGGCACCCTCGATCAGTGCGACCAGGCGAAGGAGCCCTGCGCGCCTCGAGCGCCTCCCTCCATGGCGACGCGTGCCTCCCATCTTGCGCCTCCAGGTGGTCTCCTTCATCGTGGGCGGCGCGCGAAACAGAGAAGAGGGGGCGGCGGCGGCAACAGTCATTTCCCAACGGGGGAACCTTAGGTGCTTTATAAAAAAATGAAAAGCCCAAAGGGGGCTGCAGCAAAGAAAAAAAAGGGATCTGTTTAAAAAAAGGGAGGAGTGGCTCTATTGGGTCCTTTTTGGCCCATGTGTTTTTTTTAAAAAAGGGAGGGGCATCAAAACTTAAAAGAGAGTGAGATTCAAAAAAAATGAAAAAAAGGAATAAAAAAGGCGCGTACAATAAAAAGTCGTACGCATTCTTTGAAAAAAAATAAAAAAAATAGAAGAGGTGCGTACAAAAAAATCGTACGCAATTGAAAAAAAAGGGAATGCCAAGGCCGAAAAAAAGTCAACGATTAAAAAAAATAATATTTCGAAGAAAAAAATGATGATGAAATGATGATGAATGTTTTGAAGAGCCGACAAATTTGTGAGCGGCCAAAAGGTTTTGTTTTCCCCATTTTATATTGTCTTCTCCCAACTTGGTCGATGTCCATGTTTTCCGAAAAGTATGGAGAAAGGGGGAGTATATGTAGAGTCATAGGTCTTGTTCCATCTTCAGATCCAGATTCAGATGCCAGTCTCCAGACTATCCAGATTTTCAGACTCTACAAGATTTTCAGATGAAGATTTTTCCATGCGCAATTTCAGACTCGACGTTCAGGTTCCGAGTCCCAGTGTGATGCGTAGATTCAGACTCGATGATTGATACTGAGTCTCCAGTTTCAGACACGCACGAGTTTGCGGTCATGTTCAGATGAGCATATGTTGCCATCATTGTCAGAGGTCCCCATCATTCTTGTTGTTGTTCGGCCAGAGTTTTCATGTGAGCCATAGGGACTCCATAGTAGAGGACCATTCCCTATGCCATGTTGGCAAGGGTTTTCATGTGGTATCATAGGTACACCAGAGCAGTGCACCATTCTCTGAGCCAGATGGGAGAGACCCAGTTCTCCGACGAGGAGACTTCAGGCGCAGTTTCAGACTCGATGGTCAGATTCCGAGTCTTCAGTTGACTCACACTTCAGCCCGTTCGTCCTCCTCACCTGCACGGCATGAGAAGCAACGTCCTCGACTGCAGCATGTGCACGTTGGGTTGATATTGTCCATAGTGTCCTGTAGCGTTGAGTTGAGTTTCTTTCTGTTTGTCCAAGCTGAGCATTGCATGCTCCAGCCTGAGGGGGAGTGTTGGAGTATTCGTGTATGCGCCATATTGAGTTGTAGCAGGGTAAATGGATCTTGGAGAAGATCCATTTACCCCATCCATGTGTTTAGTCCCACATCGTCTAGTGGTGGGACTTGGAGGCTCTGGAGAGGCTATATAAGGAGCCCCAGACCTCCTGTACTCATTGAGAAAAAGAAATGCATAGCATGCCTTTTGAGGGCTTATCTCGTGGTTTCATCCCGCTCCTCACGGAGTAGGGTTCCACGTTAAATCCCGCGTTCTTTCTTTGTTCTTTATCTTTATTCCATGTTTTGCTTCCGCTTTCTATTTTATAACAATAACCATTCGGGGGGTCTTTTTATGTAATTTTCCTTTTATAAGTGCTCTAGGGTTTCAGCCTATATAAAAACTCCTAGACCTTCTGAATAAACATCTCATTTCATTCTCTTCTTTTTCTCCGCATAACTATCATCTTAGTTGAATTCAATTTTTAATTTTTATTTCTCTCTTTAGTGCTATAGATTGGAAAATCTATTGTAATAATCAAGGGTCATAAGGGAATCAAATCCATCCCTTATGAGCCACATATCAATGAACAAAAACGAGGTCAGACGACGTGGGAGAAGGAAAATAGGATGTTGTCGTCGATGGTGCATACAACTATTGACATCCACTCCCTGTTCGAGGTATCCGACTTCTACTTGTTAATCATGAGTGTGAGATTGGAGGAGCTCAATAGGGATCTCTTCTGCAACATATTTGAAAGACGCCAAGCTCGATAAGAACGACATTCACGTCGTCATCCTCGTGGTTGGATCCACATATATACCCAAACTCCAGCAGCTCCTGCAAGATTTCCTTAACGGAAGGAGCTCTGCAAGAACATCAACCTCGTGAGGCGGTGGCCTATGACGCCGCCTTGTAGCTTGCTATTCTAAGCAGAGAGGACAACAAGAAAGTGCAAGACCTGCTTTTATTGGACGTGACCCCGTTGTCTCTCAACCTCGAGACCGCCAACAGGGTTATGCCAGTGCTGGAGAGCACATGCGGTGCGAGAGATCTATGAGGGGAAGGTTAGTGGTGTGTCGATTGAAGGGTGGTGGAGGGAGGGAGCTATAGGGAGGCATAGGGGGAAGTGGTTGAAGGTGGTGGGGGCAGAGGAAGGGTGGAGGTGGAGGGGGACAGAGGGCATGGAAAGGGTGGAGGCGGAGGACGTGGTAGTCGGTCAGAGGGGCTGGAGGAAGATAACAGTGGGGGGGATGTTGGGTGTTAATTTTTATTTTTCTGTTAAATAAACCATTAGATTGAGTATAGGTTAGATTTACTCAAGAATGTGGTTGGATTAATGGATTAAACTAACGGAGGGGCATGTGTGTAAGACAGAGCCATTACTCAATGTTCTGGGTGTAATTCATGATTACAGAGGGTTCTGTATGTTATATTGAAAGTATATACTATACATGGTTATGGGTGTAAATATCCCTTCTTTTTTCCGCTCAAGTTATGTTGGATATCTAGGCACTAGCATGTTTGCCTTTACTGAACCATGAAACATGTCGGGCATTCTATCTCAACTATCTGTTTACCATATTTACAAGATGTTACTCTACTTAAAAGGACAAAGTGAGTTGTTTCTTCATAATAATCCTCTTGGAAATAGTCAACTCAATGATCAAAAAGCCAATCTGACATATAAAGTGAGTGATTAGTAGTCCTTAATAACCTGTGTAATGCAACCATTTAATTATTTGCTCCTAATTTAGCGTTACATATTTAAACTTATAGTTTTCTTTCAAAAAAATAATTGCAAAGTTTATATACCACAAGGAGAGACTAATATTTATTTGATACTTGTGAAATGAATATCAGCTTGCATCTGGAGAGGTTTTTGGACCTGATCAACCTATTGCCTTGCAACTGTTGGGCTCTGAGAAGTCATTTCTAGCTCTTGAAGGTAGGACTTTTTCCAACATGGTAAGTGAAGCCATAATACATACTATTCTTTGCGTTGTTCCGAATTTCAGGAAGTCATATTTAACTAAAGGGTCCTTCTTTAATCACATGTAGTTCCACCAATCTAATTATTTCTTTTCTCTTTCTGACACATTAATGGATAGATTTTCTGTCCTATATATATAGCATCATAACAAATGGTTACAATGTGTATCTAAGGCTTCTAAGCATTTGGTTGAATTACTTGAGTTATTTTGTATTAGAACAAGAACAAGATCAAAAACATCTCATCTTGCAATATTCTTCGCATAGAGTTCTGTGAATCATGTTTTATTTGCACCTACAAGGCATGGAAATGTGTCTCCAAGTGATTAAACTCCATTGAAGCAGGATAATAGGTAAAAAAAACTTTATATTGGTGTCGTTTGTCACTATCCAGTATGCTTTTACAGGATGTTTTCTGACTTCTGTTTGTTTGATGCTTTTGGTCACTTATATTATGCTTGGATCCATTTTATTATATCCATTTCTTACCGTGAAAGTTATTTAGGAGTTGCAATGGAGTTGGAAGACTCTCTATATCCACTACTGAGGGAAGTTAGCATTGGAATCGATCCATATGAAGTTTTTCAGGATGCAGAATGGGCACTGCTAATTGGTGCAAAGCCCCGAGGTCCTGGGATGGAACGTGCTGCTTTATTAGATATAAACGGTCAAATTTTTGCAGAGCAGGTAGCAATTTATGAATGGCATTGGTAAATGGACCTTGATTTTTTTACTATGCGGGTGATTTAATAGAGTACATGCAGGGGAAAGCACTTAATGCTGTTGCATCACGAAATGTTAAGGTTATGGTCGTGGGAAATCCTTGCAATACAAAGTAAAATACTGATCCCCTTACCTGAAATATTATGTATATGCACTTTATTAGAGTCGTATAACTGATCAATCATTTTCGTGTTTCTGATGTAGTGCTCTTATTTGTCTGAAAAATGCCCCAAAAATACCAGCTAGAAATTTTCATGCTTTGACTAGATTGGATGAAAATAGAGCAAAGTGTCAGGTGAATGCATGTATTCCTCTTTCTTAATCGAATACTATGATTTTCCCACTGTACTGTTTTACTATATTTTGTTGTTTCTGCAATTTCGTAGCTGGCACTTAAGGCAGGTGTTTTCTATGATAAAGTTTCAAATATGACGATTTGGGGGAATCACTCTACCACTCAGGTTTGTGACGGATTACTTGTCCTTGTTCATGTAGACTGTTTGATAAATAAAAGAAACTGTCTTCTTAGGTCCCAGACTTCTTGAATGCGAAAATTGATGGGCTGCCTGTAAAAGATGTTATCAAGGATACGAAATATTTAGAGGAGGAGTTCACTCAGATGGTTCAAAAGGTAAAATTTTTCCTACTATCGAACCAAAACTCGGTCTTTATGAAATTAAAAGTGCCCTTGGGTCCATTGCCTCCAAATTGGTCTTATCTGGGTCGCAATCATGCTTTAGAAATGATAAACAAGATTGTGTTGATGGTTGTGCATGAACTGTTGAGAAAAAATCAGAGTTATATTTATTCCTTGAGCTCTATACTCTCTTATATATGGAGAGGTCTATGGGAAAATTACATACGGTAGACAAACAAAAAGAACAATAGATAAAAGATACATAAATAAACTTCTACACTCCCCCTCAAGATGGAGCATAGATATCTATCATGCTCATCTTGAATAAGCACTTCTGGAAGGAACCCCGAAGTAAAGCTTTGGTAAGAATGTCTGTTGTTTGGTCTCCTGAGCTGACATGGGTTGTAGAAATGAAGCCTTTCTGGATCATATCATGGATATAATAGCAATCCACCTCAATGTGCTTTGTCCTCTCGTGAAATGAAGGGTTGTTTGCAATGAATAATGCCGCTTGATTGTCACATTTTAGTGACATGGGAAGAGGAACATCTATATGTAGATCTGTCAGAACTGCGCGAACCCACATCACTTCTGCACATGCTTGGGCCACGGCTCTATACTCCGATCCAGCACTAGATCTCGCAATTGTTGTTTGCTTCTTACTCTTCCATGAGAAAAGTGACTCCCCAACAAATATAGCAAAGCCTGGTGTAGATTTCCTATCATGTGGGCACCCTGCATAGTCTGCATGTGCACATGCTGAGATAGTAATAGCGTCCTCTTTTCTAAACATCAATCATGCACCTAGAGATAACTTAAGATACCTTAGTATCATATGTATAGTGTCCATGTGTACCTGACGAGGTTGCTTCATAAACTGGATCATTTTATTTACTGCAAATGTAATATCTGGTCTGGTAATAGTAACATAAAAAAGCAATCCTACCAGTTCCCTGTATCTTCCTCTGTCAACCTCCTCAATATCGTCATCATTCATCTTCATGCTTGGATCCATGGGTGTAGAAGCAGGTCGACATCCAAGCATACTTGTGTCACTTAGCAAGTCAGTGACATATTTCCTCTGAGTCATCACGAGTCATTGTTCATTTCTAGCAAACCTTAATCCAAGGAAATATCTAAGTACTCCTAGATCCTTGGTAATGAATTCACGGCCCAAGAATTCTTTTGCTCTTTTTATTCCATGCATATCATCTCCTGTAATGAGTATATCGTCAACATACACCATAATGACAGTCATACCTCTGGATGTCCTCTGTATAAAGAGAGAATGGTCTGCATTTGACCTTTTGAACCTTGCTTCTCAAACAAATCTGAGAGCTTTTAGAACCAAGCTCACGGGCTCTGCTTTAGGCCATAGATCGCCTCATGAAGCCCGCATACCTGTACACACTCCCCCTCAGCAGTAAACCCAGGTGGCTGCTGCATGTAAACCTCTTCCTGAAGATCACCATACAGAAAGGCATTTCTGACATCTAATTGAAACAGGGGCCAATCTCGAATCACAGCAACAAATAAAAGAATCTGTAAGGTAGAATGACGAGCAACAGGAGAAAATGTGTCAAGATAATCTACCCCATACGTCTGAGTAAAGCCCCGAGCAACCAGTCGAGCCTTGTACCTATCAATACTGCCATATGCATTATGCTTCACCGTAAAAACCCACCTGCAACTCACAGTGGTTGCCCTAGTAGGAGCTGGAACAAGGCTCCAAGTACCTCTCGACTGGTGGGCGACCATCTCTTCCTCCATATCCAGACGCCATCTACTATCAGCTAATGCCTCCTGGTGAGTCTGTGGAATGTTCACAGCAGATAAAGCAATTACAAACCTCCTGAAATCTCATGTCAGACGCTCAAAGGTAACATGAGAGGCAATTGGATATGAAGCGCATGACCTCTTCTGCTTTCTCAGTGCAATCGGCAAATTAAGAGCTGCATCAGTTGTACCCACATCCGTGTCATCCCCTACCTGCTCCTGCTAAGAAATATCGTGAGTCCCATCATTAGAAATAATGTTATCAGAACAAAATTTGGGCATGCTTGAGGATTGTCCATGATCATGAGCGGGGGTTGGCCATCGACTGTAGTGGCGTGGTAGAGGAGGAACCAAAGTTATGGAAGGTGGTAGAGGTGGTGACGGTGGTGGAGATGGTGGTGGTAATGGGGATGGTGGTGGAGGTGTAGGAGCATGCTGTGGTGCATACAAGGGCGGAGGAGGAACGTAGATTTCATCATTTGTGTCTGATGGCACCAACCTGTCACCTGTAGGGGAGAAAACAGGACAGACTCAAAAAATGTGACACATGCACTGACATAATATCTTCGACGTAACGGATCATAGCACCGATTCCCCTTTTGAGTCCTGGAATACCCGACAAAAACACATTTGACAGCTCTAGGAGGGAGCTTGTCAATTCCTGGAGACAACTGATGAATGAATGCCACTGACCCAAAGACACGAGGAGTAAGAGAGAACAACTCATTGTCAGGAAAGACAAGGGAGAAAGGTATCTTCTCCCCCAACACAGACGAGGCCATGCGGTTAGTGAGATAGCATGCTGTAAGAACCGCGTCGCCCCATAACGAGTGCGGAGCACAACTCTGGATAAGAAGCGTACGATGACATCAAGAAGGTAGCGGTGTTTTCTTTCCGTGACACCATTCAGTTGGGAGGTGTAGGCACAAGATGTTTGATGACGAATGTTATGGGATGAAAGAAATTGAGATAATATTCGGGTGCAGAATTCAAGGGCATTATCAGTTTGCACAATTTTGATAGAAACAGAAAAAACGTTATGCACTTCTTTAATAAAATTCATGATAGTGGTGCCCACTTCAGATTTATTCTTTAACAGGAAGACCCAAGACAAACGACTAAAATCATCCACAACAACTAAATAGAACATGTGTCCCTGATGATCGGGAACACGACTTGGACCCCAAATATCAATATGAAAAAACTCAAAATGAGAGCTACTGCTCCGACTCTGACGACTAGGGAAGACGGACTGATGATGCTTCCCTAACTGACAAGCTTCACAATTGAATAATGAGCGGGGTGAGATTTGGGGAAGGACTTGACGCAGTTTCTGAAACGGAAGATGATCGAAGCGCAAATGCCATAGATAAGGAGAGACAGGTCCAGTGGAATGAGATGATGCTTCAGCGTACAGTGTATGGACCAGTTGATACAGCCCGCCTTGCTCACGACCATGTCCAATCACGTTGCCCGTGAGAATGTCCTGAAACACAAGAGATGATGGGTCAAATATCGCTCTACAATGTAGATCCTTAGTAATCTGACTAGTTGACAGTAAATTCATTGAGAAATTAGGAGCATGAAGCACATTCTGCAACTGCATAGAAGGTGTTAAGGCGATCTGTCCATGTCCTGTGATGGGAGAATGAGTTCCATCTATTATGACGGCTGTCCTTCCTGGGGAAACTTGCTTGTAGAATGTGAGTTGGTGTCTATCTCCACACAAATGATGTGTGTCACCTGAATCTACAATCCATTCTGAGGTACATGAACCCTGGTAGAAAGCAGAAGTATAAGCACTACCTAAGGAACTAGCTTCTGCAGTAGCAGCAACGTCCAAGCTGCTCTCTGAAACAGGTGGAGGAGTATTGGCTGGAGGCATGATATCACGCAGACGAGACACTAGGTCATCATATCGTGGATCCGACGCTGGTGAAGCACCATGATGCTGGATCTGTTTAGCTGCACGAGCAGATGCTGGGAGACCATGCTTGGAGTAGCATGCGTCTTCTATATGACCAGTCTGATGACAATAAGTGCACTGTGATCGACGACCAGTGCCAACCCTACCACATGGTCCTCGTCCGCAAAAGTGAGATGAATTGCCTCTTCCTTGAGAGGCTGCCATAGCAGAAGAATTTGGCACAGTAGTAGGGCTTGTTATGTTGATTCAGCTCAATCTCCGAAAGGCCTCCTCTATGGGAGGAATGGTCGCATCTGCCAGAATCTAAGAAGAAGCCACCTCATATTGTGAGTCAAGAGAAGCTAGAAAGACTCCCACCATCGTGGCATTCCGATATGTCTTCAATTGTTCTGGAGTAGCTGTGAGAGGCATGAAACTATGAAGTCTCTCAAACATTCCCCTCAATGCAGTGTAGTGAGTAAGTAGGGGTCGACCATTTTGCTTTATTGTGAAGATGTCATGCTGGAGCTGTAGGATCTTTGTCTCATTCTTGGCTTGGGAGTACGTGGAAGCAAGAATATCCCACATGGCTTTGGTAATAGGTTGGTGCAAGACATCATTAGCAATGTCTGGAATCAGAGTACCAGACAACCAGACCTGAGCATATGTGTCATCAGCCTCCCATAAGGCATACAACCTTGTTCTCTCCTCTGGCTCATCCTCGGTAAGAATATGTTTCTTACCCATCGACTTCATTAGACTCATGAACTGCATGGCCCATAACTCATAGTTGGATCCATCCATCTTCACAATAGGCGCAGGACCTCTGAAGGCTCCTGTAGTGGGGATCTCGATCTTGCTTTCTGACATTTTGACTGGAGAAAATTAGGGTTGTAGATAAGATAAGCGTTTATCTACACTGACATGAGTAGGTTTAGTTGCACGTGTAGACCTTTATGCAACCAAACCCATCAACCTGGAAGCAAGAGAAGAACCCCTTAGAAAGACACGTTCGAACCCTAGGTCGAAACCTAAGTGACGGTCGAAGCCTAGGTCACGGCCGTACCCTGCAGACCACAGCTGAAGCCTAGGTCACGGAGGAGGGGCTGCACGGGAAGGCGGCGCGCGTGGGGGGGGGGGGGATGAAGGTGGCGCGCGTCGGAATGGTGCGCGAGAGACTTGAGGGTGGAGGGCTAGGTTTAGGGTTTGGTACGAGAGCTCCGATTTAGAACCGCTGCTCTAATACCATGTTGGGAAAAAAATCAGAGTTATATTTATTCCTTGAACCCTAGACTCTCTTATATAGGGAGAGATCTATGGGCAAATTACATACGGTAGACAAATGAAAAGAACAATAGACAAAAGATAAAGAAATATAAAATAAACTTCTACATGAACTAATTTGAAAAGGAAATTATATATTGGGAAATTTAAATTGGAAGAGGAACAATGTTGATCATTCGACTCCAACGTTGCTGGTATCTGATCTCAGCATTTTGATGTTATAATCTAAAAGATAGATAACAATGTAGTATTCAAGATCTAGTTTTTTATCCGATTATATGCAATAGTCATCTTTCGAATAAGGAGTTGCTTCTAATTCTATATCTGTCCATAATATAGCTAACAGTAGCATGTGTTTATATCATACACAGCGTGGTGGTGTTCTAATAGAGAAATGGGGAAGATCTTCTGCCGCATCAATGGCTGTTTCGATTGTGGATGCTATCAGGTCTCTGGTCACCCCCACACCAGAAGGAGATTGGTTCTCATCAGGGGTAACAATTTTTATAAACAAGTATTTTGCTTGGTTTCTTTTTTAGTTGTTAAACATTCATAAAAACATGCAGATACACGGTGAAACAAAAATCGTCTGAGTCCATTTTCGAATATACAATCCTAGGAAAACCTGAATGTGAGATAGGGTAGATTTAGTTAACAATCTTTTCAGGGTTTTCAATCAAAGAAATCGTTTATTAAATGAGTGTGCCAAATTAAATATCTGGATGGTTCAGGATTGTTGTTGCATTAACCGCTTATGTAACAAAATGGAACATTCTTTGTGCCTCATATTTGGTCAGTATAGCCGCATATTTGACCGTATATATTGCGCATTTTGTAAGTAGTTTTTTTACTTCTATTATCATGATGGGTGTTTATATTTGGCCATGTGTATTTTTCAAATATTAATTTTAAAATCTATGTAAACTTTTTTTTCGTCCCGTAGAAACAACTTAGATACGGACAGTAAAGTGAATTACTATTTATTTTTCAATAAAAAACAAAAAAAATCTGAGGACTTCTGCGACATCCTGTGGTTCAACAGGACGAGGGCTCGCTCTGATATGTCGGGTCCCATAGCGCGCCTTTGGTCCATCTGGCGTGCTCGTAATGAGGCTATTTTCTCGGGGATACATTTCTACAAGGAGAATGTGACGATTGCGGCCAACAGATTTATATCGGATTGGTGTAATTAGTGGGGTCACGGCTTTGCTAGCCGCCTGTTTACATTGTATTCTTATTCCCCCTTTTCTCTTTTCTTCCCCTCTTACCCCCTGTAAGTATCTCTCTTCTTAACTTTACGTAATATATTTTCTGGGGCGAACACCAACGAGTGTATCCCCCTCTTTTGAGCCTCAAAAAAAATAAAAAACAAAAAAAAATCCAAAACCCACAGTCTCTGCATACTCCTCGCATATTGCATGGTTGCAATGCAAATGACCTGTCCAAACAAATTTGGATAACCCATTCTTTAACTTCAAAAATCCGACTTTTAGAAATCCAAGTATGCCCTATTGGCCACCACTATAGCATTTTTGTGATATGGAATGAACAGACAATGAGTGTGCAGCATTCGTCTTTTTTCTTTTCTTGCATTTCCTTCCTATTATACAAGCCCCTATGCTATATAGAGAGGCATTCTTATACTGAATATATCAATCAAATAAATTTCATTCAATTGTACTGAAAGGCACTACCCAAATCCGCTTCATCAACCCATTACCTTCGGATCAACATTTAGCTAGAGTGCCTCGGGCCCTCACCCCATATTTAAAAAAAAACATCGCCCCATACAAGATATTCATGGATATATATAATGTTCGCAAAGGGCCATGAGAAGGAGCAAGCTCTTTTGAAGTGTTGCGCATAGCGGATGTGGGGTGCAAAAGCACACACAGATAAACAAGCTAGAAACAACCGCAACACAAGATTTACAAAGAAAGAGTTTAGTCAAGAGAGTGTTGTGATGCTTACCATTTAGGACTTGACCTTACATATTCCTTTGTCTGTTCTCGGATGATGACAAGTACTTTATCATCACTTGAGCAGACATACAATAAGCTTAGTCGACTTGCAATAGCCTCCATAATGGAGGTTGTTGATGACTGATGTACTGCATTGGTTGTTTCTTATCTATGTGGCAGTGTAGCTCCTATATCTCCTCGTGAGGAAGAGGGTGCTGAAGAGGAGTTCTGCTGTGACCTCCGCGTGCAGGAAGAACTGTAAACGTGGCTAAGGTCGATTGTCCCTGACAAGGGGCTTGGGGGAATTTGTATGAGTCTCGATATGCCACTGAATAATGTCTTGTTTGTAACGAAGTTTTATACTAACCTACATTCGGTTAGTTAAATATGCGAGGCTAAAATTGCAGTCATTTTTAATGTTGTCCTTTTCTTTAAAAGGCATGCTAATGAGGACAATTGGGGGGTGTCAAGAGCTAGTAGGGGTTTACTACCTTCTTTACTCACTTAGTGTTGCTTTCATTTCCCTTTTTATTGAGGTAGGATGATAAAAAAAATGAAAAACACACCTGTCATGCAAATTTTTGGATGAGTATACATAGAATAGCGTAGAATGAGGGAGAGATCATGCCGAAATTGCCCAAGGGAGAAGAAGAGGGTCGAGAAGGAGATTGAAAGATAGAGGAGATGAAAGAAAATCAAGGAGACAGACAGTTTATGCTTGGATGTACCCTTTTTTTGAGTGAAAGAACGAGGGTGTGGAAAGTGGGAGGATAAAAAGAATGGAAAACATACCTGTTATGCAGGGTTTTGGAGAGGAATACATTGAGATGTGCATGATGAGGAAAGAAGAATGCTAAGCTGTTGAAGAATAAGGATTGGCAAGAGAATTAGAGGTTAAAGGAGAAGAAAGAAAATTAAGGGAAGAGAGATAATACTCACAAGGAGCCGAAGCTTTGTTAATTCATCACCTACCTTAAAAATCAAGACTAATTCCTTTTAAATGAGTTTTACATGAAGGTTACGTTATAAATGAATGCATCATCTTTATAAATCATTACATCCCATGCTAAAATTTGAATGACAATTAAATATATGGTAAACCTAAAATAATAAATACAGTGAAAAAGAGAATGAGCGGCATTAATTCTCTCCATCTTGAATTACTTATCTCTACAACAACAACAAAGCCATTTCCCACAATTAAGTAGGGTCGGCTACATGGATTCTTCACCTCCATTCAGATCTATCTTGGATCAATCTCGGGCTTATATACACAAAACTAAGATCCCTTCGTATAGTCTCTTTCCAATACTTTTTGGATCGTCCTCGCCCTCTCTTAGCCGACTCAACATCCCAACACTCGCATCTCCTATTTGGTGCATCAGCTGCTATTTTTTTGCAAATGATCAAACCATATTAAGCAGTTTTCTCGAATCTTATCCTCGATCGAGCTACACCAACTTTCTTTTTGATTGCATCATTCCGAATCCGATCTTTACGTGTGTGCCCACACATCCACCTTAGCATTTTCATTTCTGCTACAGCCATTCTCTGCACATGTCTATGGTTCGCAGGCCAACATTCAGATCCATAGAGCATAGCAGGTTTCACGGCGGCTTTGTAAAACTTTTCTTTAATTTTTAAAGGAATTTTCTTATCACGGAGAACAACAGAGGCTCTTCTCCACTTTAGCCAGCCTACATTTATTCTATTAGTAACATCTCCATCAATTTCCCCATCATGTTGCAAAATAGATCCCGGATATCTAAAAGAATCTCTCTTCCGAATGTTACGTCACCAATCTTCACCTCGATTCCTTAACCATTGCTTCCATCAAAGATGCACTCTAATGAATTAAATTAAATTCCATTTCTAACTCGGTGCTCCTCTACTTTATACATTGGACTTCAGGATGCTCACACCTCACAGCTAAATGAGATTGGATCCATGCACTTTTTGTTGTTACAAGAACATTACTTCATACTAATTTACCTCATACCTATAGGAGATATGTTGTTCATACGACTAATTATCTCATTAATAACATGTTTTCCATGTTATTGACAAGTTTTATTGATATGCCTTGAATCATAACGATATGTCTGCTAGACTTAGATCTGGCCTCTTCTTCTACCTGCTTTCGCTTTTCCCATGGTCTCATTCTAACTTTGATTTCTCAGCTTGTGGTACTAGTTATACCAATAAGCATATTGTCTACGTAATGATCTGACCCCAACTTTTGAAAAGACTTAGTACATAGAGAGAATCGTGGAACATATTATGAAAGTCCCTCGAAGGCCTAACTTCCTAAGGGTTCGAAACAATCGAGAAAAACTTAGTCATGATGACTTTCCATTCACTCTGTTCGTGTATCACAGAGTCTAGTTGGAGAACCGTTTCACACCTCCCCCTCCCGTGAAAGTGTGGGGGCATCATCCTTGTGAATTTTTTTACGAGCGGTTCTATTTTGATTCGGGTATATGGATCCATTTATTTTAGGGATCTGTTTGGATGAGAGTAATATATAATCTCCCTAGGGTTAACGTTCTTTGTATCTTATGTATTGTTCTTTCTCCACATAGTAAGAATTTATCGTCACCCAAGGACATAGCCAGTTGATGGTCCAAAATATTTATTTTCAGTGTAATTTTATTGGAATTTGTAATTCTTGTAAAAAATCACAAGTTACAATCTTGAGATGTGTCTTTTGGTTTGGATGTGTCCATTAGGTGAAAGGTTACGTCTTTTTGATGAGTGAAATATGTATATAAAGCAACCTACTCCTTTGTAGTAAAGACATGAAATGATGTAAAAGTTGATCTAGCTTTTAACTTTCTTCCCCTTGTTTTTCTTTCTCCTCTCAAATCCTCAAATCAAGTTCTCCTCCCTTATCTTCTTCCCTTCGTATACGACTCGACGTGCTCCTCCTTATCTCTTTACTCCAATTTCCTCTTTTCTATCCCCTCAAGAATTCTTTCCTAAGTTTTTGACTGCATCATTTGGTATGAGAGGATGGAAGCCAAATCATTCCCACGATTTAAAAATCCTGTTAAGTATTGGTAGAAGAAGTTTGAGTCGATCCATCTGAACCATAGTTTGCATTCATGATAAAAGAAATTCAAACATCACCCATAAGCCATCATGAAAGTACAAAAATGGTTAGATTCACTGCTATAAGAAGGTATATTCATTCGTGGAGAAGATTCAGTCACTACAACATCGATACAAAGAGCACTCAATAAAGATAATACGGAAAAAGAAGACAGTCAAGATGAAACTCCGCTTCAGAAGATAATTGCAGGCCTTACAAAACCGACATCATCTCGATGGCAGGAAAAACTCAATGCACAACATGCTCTCCCAATCATCGAAGGCACAATCCAAGAGCAATTGGGCAAATTCCTTAGTAGTGCCCCACCTTGGCTCATAGGTAATGGATCATGGATGAAGATCTACTTACCCACTTGGGCTCTAATTATGTAACTTATCCCACCTTGGCTATGAGACATATAAGAAAGAAGAACAAAGAAGGTTCTTGTTGTTGCGAGCAATAAGGATCAGTTTCCTCGTGGGTTTTTCCCCTCTCGATTAGGAGGGTTTCCCCGTAAATCATGTGTCTTGTGTCTTGATGCTTGCCTTGATTTTTTTTCAACACCAACCCAACCTTTCGTGTCTGATAATCCTTTTCATGGATTTAAAAAATGTGCCTCTAGGCACCAAGTCTATAGCCTTAGTTTGGGCATCCGAGGTGTAAGTCTCATAGTCCTGGGGCAGTACTGAGGCATTGCACCTCGATATGTTGTGTATTTTTTGGTCAAATAACTAATAAACTATATGAAGCCTACTTTTACAATAATGTTAAAGCTATAAAGCATTTTAGTCACAAATATACAAGTCACAATCACAATACATAATATTATTGGCCACATCTCTAATAATAAACCTTATATATTGAATGAAACCAATTGTTAAGTAGTACACATATATGTTCCTATATATATAGGAAAAAATGGGGTTGCCCCCACCCCATTTTTAGCAATTTTTTATTTTTTTGGAAAAATATCACCATGTATATTCATCCCTATATCCCTCATATATGCCGTTCGAATTTCGTCAAAAACGGAGACTCGTATGACCTCCATCCAGACAATCATTTTTTTAACGGTCGCAGGATTTTTTAAATCGACCCTATCTGGATGGAGGCCGTAGGAGTCTCTATTTCTGACGAAATTCGAATGGCATATAGGAGGGATATAGGAATGAATATACATGGCGATATTTAAAAAAAAATTACCAAAAAATGAGGCAGGGCAACCATATTAGTTGCCCCCAGGGGGCAACCGCATACAACCCATATATATATCGCTAAAATGGGGCTGCCCCCTCAGGGGGAGCTAACTTGGCTCCCCCGCCCCATTTTGCCCATTTTTTTAAAAATTTCTTCCATGGATTTTCATCAATATATCCCTATATCATGTCATTGAAATTTCGCGCGAAACGACGGCCTCCATCTAGAAGGGTCATTTTTAGCAGTTTTTTACCGTTAAAAAATGACTCTTTGATGGAGGCCGTAAGAGTTTCTGTTTCGCACGAAATTCAAATAGCATAATAGAGGGATATAGTGATGAATATTCACGGAAGAATTTTTCAAAAAGAATAAAAAATGGACGAAATGGCGTGGGGGAACCAAGTTAGCTGCCCCTAGGGGACAGCCCCATTTACCTATATATATATATATATATATAGAGAGAGAGAGAGAGAGGGAGAGAGAAGAGTGGCCAGGGGAAGGAATATACTCTATTGAAGCATATAACTTACATGCTCCCGCCTTTTTTTCTTGATTTTTTTAATTTTTTTTCAAAATGAAATATGAAGGAATTTAGATCATCATATATCACCATGGTGTCATTCAAACTTAACTTAATTTGAGACTTATATCTCGTCCATCAAGACTGCCAAGTTTTAATGGTCTCAGAATTGCTAAAAGTGGCCACTTCATAGACATGTTAGACACGATTGTTTTCTACGAAATTCGAAACATATATATTCTACTCATTATTATAAGTAAATCTTATGTTGGTTTCATTTCAAAAAAAACTAAGGAAAGAGGGGTGAGAGCATACTCTTATATGCTATTATATATGCTACCAAGGAGTAGCTAACTTGGCTACTCCTTTTTTCTTAATTTTTTATGACATTTTTTAAAAATACCTTGGAGGATTTAAATCATATATTATCATGATATCATTAAAATTTCGTAAAAAACAAGCACTCCTTTCATCATCATCCCCTTCCTCCTAGCCCTCATCCGCGTCTGCATAGGGAGAGGCCTAACTATCAAATACCTTTCTCACTAATTTGACCGAAACAATCTCTTTCCCCTCACACCTTAATCCGCCGAAGTCTCAGCTGAACCTTTTATCCCTCTTTTGACCTCATTTGAGAATACAGACCAAACAAAGTGATTTTGAAGAAGAAAAAAGAGGTAGCTTTCCCAGTGGATTTTCCCCGTGGATGAAAGAGTGAAAAAGAAAGGGAGAACCATATTGGAAAGACTTTCCTAGGCCCCCAAAAAAGCCATTCCAAAATGATCTTATCTAGTTTGAAATCAAATGTTGAGCGAGGGGATACTCGAAAGCTGATCTTCCCTGTGTTCATGTAGAAGGGGTCAATTTCAACAATTTTGTGGCTATCAAATTTTGACATGCTTGATTGAAGGGATAGGAATCTCGATCCGAGTCAAAATTTAAATGACAATATTTGATTTAAATCCCCCTGGGAGTTTCTAAAATATATAATGAAAATTAAGAAAAATGTGGGAGTAGCCAATTTAGCTACTCCATGGTAGCATATACATTTTACCGAAATATATACACAGTCAAGTTAGACTCTTTTAGATACTTGGGATCTATATTGCAACTTGATGGGGAAATGATAGAGATGTTACTCATAGGTTAAGTGTAGGTCGATTAAATTGGAGAGATGGTTCTATCGTTCTATGTAATAAGAAAATTCTCTTGAAAATTAAAGGAAAGTCTCACAAAGTAGTCATGAGACCTGCTATGTTGTATGGATATGAATGTTAGCATGTGAACCATAGACATGTGCATAGAACAGCAGTACAACAACAACAAAGCCTTTTCCCACAATTAAGTAGGGTCGGCTACATGGATTTTTCGCCTCCATTCATATCTATCTTGGGTCAATCCCGGGCTTATATCCATAAAACTAAGATCCCTTCGTATAGTTTCTTTCCAACACTTCTTGGGCCGTCCTCGCCCTATGCTGAGTAGAACAACAGTAGTAGAAATAAAAATGCTAAGATAGATGTGTGAACATACACGTAAAGATCGACTTCGGAATGATGCAATCAGTAGGAAAGTTGGTGTAGCTCTGATTGATGATAAGATGAGAGAAAACCAAGTAAGGTGGTTTGGCCATTTGCAGAGGAGGTTGACTGATGCACTAGTTAGGAGATGTGAGTTTTGAGATGTTGAGACTGCTAAGAGAGGGTGGGGAAGGCCCAAGAAGTGTTGGAATGAGACTATCCGAAGGTATCTTATTTTTTTGGATCTAAGCCGAGAATGACCCAAGATAGATCTAAATGGAGACAAAGAAGCCATGTAGCCGACCCTACTTAACGTGGGAAAAGGCTTTGTTATTGTTGTTGATACACACACACACATATATATACATATATATACATACATATATATATGGGAGCTGGGAGCCTACACTCAGGGGTATAGGTAACTACCTACACCCGGCCTTTTTTCATGATTTTTGGGTTTTTTTAAAGAAACCTTAGGGGAATTTTCTTAATATATATTGAGGGGACTTTGTGTTTCAAGTTTCATACAAAACAAACATTCTTAACACATTCATCTTGAAGGGGTCAATTTCAGCAATTCTGAGATCGTTAAAATTTGGCAGTTTTGATGGAGATGATAGGAGTCTCGAATTTAGTTGAATTTTGAATGATACCATGGTGATATATAGTGATTTAATTTCCTCAAGGTTTCATTTCAAAATAATCAAAAGATAATAAAAAAATGAGCCGGGTGTAGGTATGGCCATCCTCTTATGCATTATTTATGAATACCATTTAATAATTTAAAATATTAATTTTAGCTCGATCTAATTTTGATATTTTCTTGTAATACCTTATTGAATTAATGTTCAATTTCATTTTTAGGCAACTATACGAGAGATAGATGTTTGTAAAACTCACGTGTTTTTTTTAGAATATGGGGTTTCTTTTGTAATATTGGTATGATCATTGTAAAATGAAATATTGATATATATATATATATAAGTTATTTTTATGTCACGAGCTATTGTCATTTGCCATTATTGTGCATCCATCATAATTCATCATCACTTTGTAAATGGGATATTTACCCAGCAGACCCTGAAATCTTTCGAAATTACCTCTACGACCTTTGAAACATCGTAATTCCTCCCACGACCCCGTAATCTTACTAACCCTTACCCTACAGACCCTGCGGTTAACTCCCGTTCATTTACCCGTTAAAATTAACCTGATTCCGTTATGTTCATTTATATTATACCCAATTTGTTTATCAAATTTACATTTAATGCCACTACATCATCTCATAAGAGTTGATCTTCCCGGAGTCGCTCCTCCGTCAACGCCAACCCCCCGCGAACAGCTCCTCCATCCCTGTTCTCCCCTCCGGCCGACAAACAGCTCCCCCCCGGACGAGCCCTGTACCCTACCCTCCCCGGAGCGCCACTGCACCCCCACACCCCCAACCCCCTTCGAATTGGCAACGTCGTTGCTGGGGATGCTAGAAGCCCGCTGATGCTTGGATGAAGGGGATCTCGCAGCGGAACAGGAGGTTCATCCCGTGGTTACGGCTGAAGAGATCTCACGCATAGATCGCGCCGCTGGGCGGAAGGGACTGAGCGGCGCAGCAGCAAGCGCCTGGGGCGCTCGGGGGTTGCCCACCGGCACAACAGGGCATCTGAGGCGCGTGGATGTCTCCCCTTCCGCCTATGCGAGCACGGTGCGCAACCTGGAGGCTGTTAGGGCTCGTCGCCGAATGATGGCGCCGCCAGGTGCTTGAACAGGGGGTTGTGCCGTGATCGTGCGGCGAGGGAGATGCGCCGCTGAAGAGCTCGAGGCGGTCACCCCTCCCCCTCTCCGGCGCGCCGCTGCACCCCACCCCCTCCCCCCGCCCACCAACCCCCGCCCAGATCGATCCCCCCCTCCCGGCCGCCCCGACCCCCTCGGCGCCGCTGAACTACAACCCGCTGGAATGTTTTAAGGTTCTGTCTCAGTGGTGGATTGGGGAAGAGAAGAGAAGATGAAGAAGATGATAGAAGAAGAAACAGGGATGAGAGAAATAAATCCAACCGTTAGATTTTATATGGTTTGATTAACTCAGTTTTAACCTACCCGAGTTAACTCAAGATGTGTCAATTTAACGGCAAGGTTCGTGGGGTAAGACGGAGCAAGATTACGGGGTCTAGGGAGGAATTACGATGTTTCAAAGGTCGTAGAAGTAATTTCGAAAGATTTCAGGGTCTGCTGGGTAAATATCCCTTTGTAAATTTTATATCATTTTTGTAACGTGAATTTATTATTAGCAATATATTAGTCATTTTTATGTTTCCAGCACCGTCTTTTTGAATAACTCGTGTTTAACAAAATAACGTCATCCTTTTGTATTTTTGAGTGGTTCTTTGTAAAATGAGTTCATATTAGTAATATATCGGTTATCTTTATATTTTTCTACTAATATCTTATATTTTTTGATGATTTATGCAGAATATACATTCACTTTGTAGATTCTGAATGGTGTCTTGCATAATAAGTTAACAATTTGTAAGGAACGTATTCAAATATCTAAAATAAGCATTAATTGTTCAAAATACGAAGCATCGTTGTCGTTCTTGTGCCACCACCGTGATCCACGCACCATATGCAAAATATATAATCTCTTTGTAGATTTTGCATAGTTTCCTGTAAAATGGAATAACAATTTGTAAGATAATGCTATCGGTGTCGTTCATCCCATATCTAAACTCGCATTACGAAAACGGCTGAATCTATCGTCGAAGTGATCCCTCTTTGCTTTCATGCTTCCTCTTCCACATTGTTGTACTTTGTGCATCATTGCCAGTGTCGTTCGACGCTCCACGCACCACCAAATCAAGCGTGTTGTCGCCTCTGCCCACGTGTCGCCGTCGTACTCCACAAACCGTGATTGCCATGCGATGTTGTTAGAGTATTTGGTTGTGCGGCTTGTGAGCTGCAACAGGGTAAATGGATCCTGGAGAAGATCCATTTATCCCATCCAGTGTTTAGTCCCACATCGTCCAGTGGTGGGACTTGGAGGCTCTGGAGAGGCTATATAAGGAGCCCCAGACCTCCTGTACTCATTGAGAAAAAGAAATGCATAGCATGCCCTTTTGAGGGCTTCTCTCGTAGTTTCATCCCACTCCTCACGGAGTAGGGTTCCACGTTAAATCTTGTTCTTCCATGTTTCATATTTCTTGTTTATGCTCTGTTTATCAATCGCTTCCGTGTTCTTCATATTTTATAACATGGTATCAGAGCAGGTCGATTCTCGAGGTGTTTAAGTTCTTTGTTGTTATTCAAGATTCGATTAGTGTTTGTTCTTGAAGATCTTCTTTATAAAGATCATGATTGTGATTTGATCAAGTTCTGTCAAGTTCTAGGGATTCGATTGAAACCGTAATTTTTGGAATATCTATATGTCGTCCCCTACTGTAGCAGTTCTCTTCCAGCACAGTAAATCTCCACGGTCAGGCGGCAACAGTGCCACGCTGGCGGTGGCAGATCCCCACGTTGGCGCTCCACGGCGCTCCCCTTCTTCCAGATCTGAAACCACGGGAGCCCTCGTTGACGCGACCCCTCGCTGGCGGTGCCCTAGCTTCTGTCCCACCATATGATCCTCTCGAGCGAGCCTCCTCTGGAGCAGCGATGCCTCCTTCACCATCAACTCTCGACGGCAACCTCCAGACCCTCCAGCCGTGCCGAAGGCGGCGCCTCCTCTACTCGTGATTGCCTATCTTCTTCAGCCCTGGCAAACCCGCAGGCAATCGCGCGTCCAGACATCCCTTCTCCTTGCGCGCGATGCCCCAGATACGGCAAGCCCCACTAGGCGGCACGGGCTCGTCCACGCGTGCCCATCTCTCGCAAACGGCGCGCAGCGCACCCCCTTGCGGTGCACCCCCTCGCACAGCGCACCCCCTTGCGCAGCGCACCCCTAGGCGGCGCTCCCAGCCGCGCCCAGGCGATGCGAGGCCGCTCCGAGATCCCCGCCTCCATTCCAGGCGCGAGAGGCGATGCCGCCCCTCTGCAGCGAGCTCTCCTATCTCCAGGCGGTGCGCACCCATGCTCCTTCTCAGGCGGCACCCGGCGATTTCGCCAAGATCACGCCGCACCAATCCCAGTCCACCTCTGTGCTCCGCAACAGGCGCGCACACCTCCCTCGCTTCTTCCAGCGTTGGCGGCGCGAGTAGAGTCCCAACAGGGGGCGGCGGGGCTTTTAAAAAAAAGGGGGAGAGGGGAAAGGGTTCAAGTGGGAACCCTAGTGACGTTCAGCGGCTGGGCCTGTTGTGCCCGATGTTTTTTTTAAAAAAATGCTGTAAAAGCTTTAAGTGGCTGAGGGTCCTACTGGGCCAGTTTGTTAGAGAGAGAGAAATGAGGGGGCTAATACTTCCAGGCCCAAAAGTAGACCACAAGATATTGTCAAAAAAAAGAAAAAAAGGCGCGTACAAAAAGAAAATAGATAAGAAAAAGTTGTACGCAATATTTTAACAAAGAGAGAGAGAGAGAAGCCGAAAAAAATGATGAACGGCTTATGTTAAAAAAAAGAGTTGGCGGCCATTAAAAAAATGACAAAAGCCGCAAGTTCATGTTTTCTCCCCATTCCATCTTGTCTTCTCCCAACTTTGTCGATGTCCGTTTCCAACAAGTATGGGAGAAAGGGGGAGTATGTGTAGAGTCACAGGTCTATTCAGATGTTCCAGATTGCAGATTCTCCAGACCAACCGATTTTCAGACTCTACGGTTTTCAGATGAAGATTTTCCATGCACAATTCCAGATTCGACGTCAGATTCCGAGTCCCAGTTTAATGCGCAGTTGTTCAGACTCGACGATTGATTCCGAGTCCAGTTTCAGACACGCACGAGTTTGCGGTCATTTTCAGATGAGCATATGTTGCCATCATCAGTTCGAGGTCCCCATCATTCTTGTTGTTGTCCGGCCAGAGTTTTCATGTGAGACATAGGGACTCCAGAGTAGAGGATCATTCCTTATGCCATGTTGGCAAGGGTTTTCATGTGGTATCATAGGTACACCAGAGTAATGCACCATTCTCTGAGCCAGATGGGAGAGACCGAGTTCTCCGACGAGGAGACTTATTTCAGACTCCATTCCCCAGCGACCGTGAACTCCGACGAGGATTTCACAGCCACAACGCCTTTTCAGTTCGGCCCTTTTCAGATATGGAGCAGTTGTCCACATTATTGTGGCGGGCCAGAGTACTCCGACGAGGAGACTCATTTTCAGTTGCAGTGACTCTGACAGGCGCAGTTCAGAGCACATGCTCTCCGACGAGGAGATTCAGTAGACTCACACTCTAGCCCGTTCGTCTTCCTCACCTCCATGGCATGAGAAGCAACATCCTCGACTGCAGCAATGTGCGCGTTGGGTTGACATTGTTCGTGGTGTCCTGTATTGTTGAGTTGAGTCTCTTTCTGTTTGTCCAAGCTAAGCATTGCATGCTCGAGCTTGAGGGGGAGTGTTATAGTATTTGGTAGTGTGCCTTGTGAGTTGCAACAGGTTAAATGGATCCTGGAGAAGATCCATTTACCCCATCAGTGTTTAGTCCCACATCGTCCAGTGGTGGGACTTGGAGGCTCTGGAGAGGCTTTATAAGGAGCCCCAGACCTCCTGTACTCATTGAGAAAAAGAAATGCATAGCATGCCCTTTTGAGGGTGATGCAGCATGATAACAACTTTTGTGAACATTTATTTTGTTTATTTTATTTATCATTTGTTTTTGTTTATTTTATTTATTTATTTCCCATGTAAAAGGCTCATTATAAAAGGCCTTTTTATCCTTTCCTTTTGTTTTCTTCTTCCCCTAATTTTAGGGAGTTGTTGCTTATTTTGAGGGGGAATAGCCTCTATAAAAGGCCCCCTTTGTATTAGGGTTAACTTAAGTTGAAATTGAGATTATTTTCCCTACCCCTAATTCTCTCTCTCTCTCTCGGGTCCCGCCGCCCCTTCCCCCTCCCTCTTTCCCGTGCGCCTCCCCCCAACCCTACCCTACCCTCGCGTCGCCCCCTTCTCCCCTCCTCCCCTCCCGATTCTGCCCCCTTCTCCCCGCCTCCCTCTCCCTTCCGCCTCTTCTTCCCTGCTCCACAGGCTCTTTCCCCTCGCCTCGAGACTCGCTAGGCCGCTGCGCCACCTCCTCTCCAGCCCAACTGACGCTGCGCCCGTCCCCGACTTCGGCGGTGCCTCAACTCGGCCCCTCCAGTGGCCGTCGCCGCCATTGCCACTCACCCTCCCTTCCCGCGCCACTCCAGTCCCGCCTGCACCCCCTGAGCCTCCCCATTTCTCCCCTCCCATCCCTGTACCACCGCCCTTCCCCTTCCCTGGTGACCGTAGCCTCCCCCCCCCCCTCACCCCCGTTACCGCGGGTACCACCAGTCTAAGGCCAGCAACCTCCCACCATCCAACGCCTCGTCCAGAGCCTCCTGCGCCGCAGCAAGCTTCCCAAGCCGCGAGACAACGCTGACCAGAATCTGAAGCGTGCCTACCAACCCCTTGCCGGTTGTGGTATGAGTGTTTCTCCCGCATATTATTCCACTTTATAAAGATAGATTTGTGGGCTGTTATATTGCTGTTTAGCTTGGTGATCTATTGAGGTTCTAATACTGCAACATCGTTGTTGTTTTTCCATTAATTATTTAACTACTAGATGACCCGACGTTTGTGGAAGAATCGGTATTAAAATTCGAGTATCTCGTTAAGTGTTGTTGCTGATTTTTGCATGCCGTTCATCATTTTATTGCTTTCGTCATTTTGATTCCTTAGTTCCATTGTTCGGATCGTCATTTAGGTTATTGCACACACAGGTTGCATCAATTTGGTATCAGAGCATCACGATCTTGTACCTCGCTTGCATTTCATTTATTAATTGCAAAACAAAACAAAAAAAAAGAACAAAAACAAAACAAAAAAAATCCCCAAACAAAGGAAGCACAACCCTAGGATTCCCATGGCCGACAAACCTAGTGCCTCTAAACCCACCTACACCTCACACCCTGAGTTATCGCTAGAATCCCTAGCTGCTCAAATGCAACACATGCAAAGGATGTATGAACAGATGAGTGGACAAATTGCTACCTTGACTAGTCGTATGATAGGCAAAGACCTTACTGATGAAACCCCCAACAAAGGTCGACGCACTGGCCGGAAACCGCACTCCCGGAATAGCACTTCCCGTGACTTTAGCTCTTATACTTCCGACGGACATGTTAGCGAGTATCATTCACAAGAAAGTGAAGAAGAAGGACCAAGAGACTACACCCCTTTCATCCCCAAGACTCCAGATCCATACACCTCCGGCCATACTCCACAAACTAATGGTGAATATCAATTCCCACCACGGAATGGACCCAGGTCCGACGATGGATGGGATCGAGGTATCTGTCTTGATGTCCCAGAATTTGACGGAGGACGAGATCCTGACGTCTTTTTGGACTGGCTCCAAGCCGTCGAACACTTCTTTGTGTGGAAGTCCATGCCTAGCGAACGAAAAGTCCAATTCGTCACTATAAAATTAAAAGGGCATGCGCTGCTATGGTGGGACCGTTTGCAATCTGAATGCAAACGAAAAGGAAAGAGTAAGATCCGCAGCTAGAGCAAGATGAAAGCCAAACTGAAAACCAAATTCGTGCCGGAAGATTACAAACAAGATCTATACGCACGACTGCAATCATGGAGACAAGGCACCATGAGCGTGAGGGAATACACCGAAGGGTTCCAATCCCTAGTCCATTGCAACCGCTTGCAGGAGACTCCTATTCAGGAAGTCACCCGCTACATGCAAGGCCTCCGCCAAGTCATCCAGGATGAGCTCTACCTCCACAACTGCCGAGATGTCGTCGAAGCCTACAAGCAGGCTGAACGTGCTGAGATCAAGCTTGCTAAAGCCCAGACGAGGAGGATACCTTTTCTGTGAACTCCGCCCCTCGCACCAGTACCCCGATGACATCCTCCAAACTGATAGGTTCCTCATCAATTGTGGCGGGTAAAACCCAAACCAAACCATCAACTCCTGCCGTCGTCCGACCACCTACTGGAAACCCCGGCCAAGGCATCCTGGGAAGCCGACCTATTGTAGGACCTGATACGTGCTTCCGATGTTATCAAAAGGGGCATCGAGCCGCAGAGTGCCCAAACCCTAAGGCTAGACCCGTCCATTTATGCACCACCGACGACCCTGAAGAACCTGACCCTGAACCACAGGAACCACCTGAAGAGGAGTCGACTGCTTTGACTGCTGACACCCTGGGAGCCGACAACTATGAGCCTCTAGGAGTATTAGATGGAGACGAAGACGGACCATTCCTGGTAATTGAACACGAGAACTTTATCGCTCCTGACAGCGCTCCCACAAGCATCTTGCTTACACCCGCCGCCCATGACGTTGATAGTTGGCTGCGACGCAGCATCTTCCGAACCACCTGCACTTCAGGAGGGCGACGCTGTTCGCTAATCATTGATGGAGGAAGCTTTGAGAACTTCGTTTCACAAGAAATGGTAGATAAGTTGGGTCTGCCAACGCAACCACTCGAGAAACCGTACAGCGTGGCATGGTTTCGAGGTGGTACCCAAATCCCGATCCACCGTCAAAGCCTCGTTAGCTTCTCCATTGGTCCCTCATATAAGGACGAGGTGTGGTGCCATGTAGCCCCTATGGATGTCTGTCACATACTTCTAGGGAGACCTTGGCAATTCGATCGAGACACTGAACACCGAGGAAAACTGAACACTTACACCTTTCTCATATACAAAGTGCGTGTAACCCTCAGGCCACAACGTGAAGCCCTTAGCCCTCGCCAAGTGGCTACACTTCGAGCTGCGGCTGCCCAAACTGGTAACAAACCCCCACCGGCAAAGACTGCGACCACGGGCTCCGTATTGTTGATGGAAGCCCAAACATTCCAACGTGAAATGCAGGAGAGCTCCACCATCTATGCATTAATGGGACGTGAAGTAGACAATCAAGAAACAACTCCACCTGAAGTCCCGCCTGAGATAAAGCCCCTCATCCAAGAGTTCGCTGACATCATGCCTGAAGAGTTGCCTGAAGGACTACCCCCGTTGCGAGACATCCAACACCACATTGATCTAGTCCCTGGAGCCAGCCTACCCCACTTACCCCATTACCGAATGAGCCCAAGTGAACATGAAGAGATGAACCGGCAGGTTATTGATCTGCTGCGACGTGGGTATGTTCGAGAGAGTATGAGCCCCGTAGCGGTTCCTGTTCTGCTTACCCCGAAGAAAGATGGCACATGGAGAATGTGCGTGGACAGTCGTGCTATCAACAAGATAACGATCAAATATCGTTTTCCCATTCCACGCCTTGATGATATGCTTGATATATTATCAGGTACCAAATTGTTCTCCAAAATGGATCTCCGCAGCGGCTACCATCAGATTCGTCTCCGACCTGGAGACGAGTGGAAGACTGCTTTTAAAACCAGAGAGGGCCTGTATGAATGGACGGTCATGCCCTTCGGCTTGTCGAATGCCCCAAGCACCTTCATGCGAACCATGAATCATGTGTTGCGATCCTTCATTGGCAAGTTTGTGGTTGTGTATTTCGATGATATCTTGATCTATAGCTTGACTAAAGAGGACCACTTGTCTCACCTTCGACAAGTCCTGGAAACCCTGAGAGCCCAAAAACTGTATGTTCACCTTAAGAAATGCTCCTTCATGTCTGACACAGTCCTCTTCCTGGGATACATTATCACCGCCGATGGACTTAAGGTTGATCCCTCCAAAATTCAGGCCATTCAGAGCTGGCCCGTACCCAAAACCCTCACTGAAATTCGCAGCTTTCTGAGATTAGCTTCTTTCTACCAACGTTTCATCCGGAACTTTAGCACTTGTGCAGCTCCGTTGGTAGATTGCACGCGTAAAGGCGCAACCGCTTGGACTCTTGAAGCAGAAACAAGCTTTCAAAATCTAAAACATCATTTGACACATGCTCCTGTTTTGGCTCTCCCTGACTTCACCAAGGTTTTTGTTGTCGATTGCGACGCCTCACATATCGGGATTGGTGCCGTCCTAAGCCAAGAAGGAGGACCTGTAGCATTCTACAGTGAGAAATTGAATGATGCTCGATCACGGTACTCTACTTATGACGTCGAATTCTACGCCGTGGTGCAAGCTCTCAAGCATTGGAGACATTACCTGATCCAACGTGAATTTATCCTTAACTCTGACCATGAAGCCCTGAGATATTTGAACTCCCAGAAAACTCTTAACAAGCGTCATGCCAAATGGGTTAGTTTCCTCCAAGAATACACCTTCCATCTCAAGCACAAATCCGGAACCCCGAACCGCGTGGCCGACGCATTGAGCCGGCGAGCACATGCCCTGACCACAATGACCATCAGCACAATAGGGTTTGACACACTCAAGGACCTTTACCCCACTGATCTTGATTTCGGACAAGTTCATGCGGAATGTGTTGATAGTGGACAGGATCCAACAGCCACTTATGTTCTTCATGAGGGTTTCATATTCAAAGGCCACCAACTATGCATCCCTGCCACATCCCTTCGTGAGAATTTAATTTCAGAACTACATAACGGAGGTTTAGCCGGACACTTTGGAAGGGATAAGACCTTGACTCTTCTCCAAGAGCGATTTTATTGGCCGCAGATGCGGAAGGATGTTACAAAATTCGTACAGAAATGCCGAACATGTCAGAGATTCAAAGGCCACAGGCAGAACACTGGACTGTATACACCTCTGCCAATTCCTCTGCGACCCTGGGAAGATATCACCATGGATTTTGTGCTAGACTTACCCCTCACTGTGCGGAAAGTTGACTCTATTTTTGTGGTTGTAGATAGATTTTCAAAAATGGCACATTTCATTGCATGTAGAAAAACCTCAGATGCATCTCATGTCGCTAATCTGTTTTTTCGTGATGTCATCCGTTTGCATGGTGTCCCTCGTTCTTTTACTTCGGATTGTGATACCCGATTTTTGAGTCACTTTTGGCGCACGCTTTGGTCCCGTCTTTGTACTCGTTTGCAATATAGCACCGCTTATCATCCACAAACAGATGGGCAAACCGAAGTAGTTAACAGATCATTAGGAAATCTATTGCGATGTCTTGCAGGGGACTCTCCGTCCAAATGGGATCTAATTCTTCCCCAAGCTGAATTCGCATATAACAGTTCCACTAATAGGTCCACCGGAAAATCACCTTTTGAGAGTGTGTACGGCTTTCCACTTACCCAATTTCTTGACCTAAAACCCACAACCATGCAAGGGAGAAGTAGTGCAGCTGCTGAGGATCTGGTCGAACACCTAACCCACATCCATACTGAAATCCGAGCCAAACTCCAATCCATGACCCAGAAATACCAAACCCAAGCCAACCTACACCGAAGAGAGAGCGAGTTCAGAGTTGGAGAATTAGTGATGGTCCACCTTAAAAAAGAGAGGTTACCTTTGAGAGTCCATCAAAAATTGAGTGAACGAAAGATTGGTCCATTCCGAGTCCTCAAAAGGATTGGGCCCAATGCTTACCTACTTGATCTGCCGCCAGACGTCCAGACTTCGCCAGTCTTTAATGTATCAGATCTCTTCCTATATCATGGAGATGAACAGACAGATGCCACCGCACCAGAGGTTCCTGATGATGATACGCACCAACCGCCAGCCGCAACCGATGCTGATCAGATTGAAGATATTGCCGACATCCGAGATATGACGACTAGACGTGGTCTCTTCCGACGATATCTAGTCAAATGGAAGGGACGACCTTTTACCGATTGCACCTGGATTGACGAGGTTGAACTCCTACAACTCCGCCCCGATATACTTCAGAATTTCCACGATGCCATCTCGACGGAGCGAGATTCTTTTCTGTTGGGGGGAGTTGATGCAGCATGATAACAACTTTTGTGGACATTTATTTTATTTATTTTATTTATCATTTGTTTTTGTTTATTTTATTTATTTATTTCCCAAGTAAAAGGCTCATTATAAAAGGCCTTTTTGTCCTTTCCTTTTGTTTTCTTCTTCCCCTAATTTTAGGGAGTTGTTGCTTATTTTGAGGGGGAATAGCCTCTATAAAAGGACCCCTTTGTATTAGGGTTAAGTTAAGTTGAAATTGAGATTATTTTCCCTACCCCTAATTCTCTCTCTCTCTCTCTCGGGTCCCGCCGCCCCTTCCCCCTCCCTCTTTCCCGTGTGCCTCCCCCCCCCTAACCCTACCCTACCCTCGTGCCGCCCCCCTTCTCCCCTCCTCCCCTCCCGATTCCGCCCCCTTCTCCCCGCCTCCCTCTCCCTTCCGCCTCTTCTCCCCTGCTCCACGGGCCCTTTCCCCTTGCCTCGAGACTCGCCAGGCCGCTGCGCCACCTCCTCTCCAGCCCAACTGACGCTGCGCCCCTCCCCGACTTCGGCGGTGCCTCAATTCGGCCCCGCCAGTGGCCGTCGCCGCCATTGCCACACACCCTCCCTTCCCGCGCCACTCCAGCCCCGCCTGAACCCCCTGAGCCACCCCATTTCTCCCCTCCCATCCCTGTACCACCGCCCTTTCCCTTCCCTGGTGACCGTAGCCTTCCCCCCTCACCTCCGTTACCGCGGGTATCACCAGTCTAAGGCCAGCAACCTCCCACCGTCCAACGCCTCGTCCAGAGCCTCCGCGCCGCAGCAAGCTTCCCAAGCCGCGAGACAACGCCGACCAGATCTGAAGCGTGCCTACCAACCCCTTGCCGGTTGTGGTATGAGTGTTTCTCCCGCATATTATTCCACTTTATAAAGATAGATTTGTGGGCTGTTATATTGCTGTTTAGCTTGGTGATCTATTGAGGTTCTAATACTGCAACATCGTTGTTTTTTTCCATTAATCATTTAACTACTAGATTACCCGACGTTTGTGGAAGAATCGGTATTAAAATTCGAGTATCTCGTTAAGTGTTGTTGCTGATTTTTGCATGTCGTTCATCATTTTATCGCTTTCGTCATTTTGATTCCTTAGTTCCATTGTTCGGATCGTCATTTAGGTTATTGCACACACAGGTTGCATCAGAGGGCTTCTCCCGTGGTTTCATCCCGCTCCTCACGGAGTTGGGTTCCACGTTAAATCTTGTTCTTCCATGTTTCATATTTCTTGTTTATGCTCTGTTTATCAATCGCTTCCGCGTTCTTCATATTTTATAACAGATGCCATTCTCAATGCACCATATGGGTTAAAGTTTTGAAATTTGCTCGAGCAAATAAGGTGAGATAATAATGGAGGAGATAATTTGGGTGGCTCGATATTGTATTTATATAATTTATAAAAATCAAAATAGGTTTTTGCTTAATTAAAAAATAATGTTAACATACTTTTAATAGAAAACATCGGATGAATTACGGAAGGATGGGATTGCTGGCCTTCTTTAGGGATGAAAGGACCATGTCTCATTAGAAAGATATCATATATAACATATAGAGCGGGAGAGAGAAATCGGGTTGCTCCTGCTCCTTTTCTAGGCAATTTTTTTTAAATTTTTTGGAAAATACTGTCATGTATTTTCATCACTATATCCCTATATATCATTCCAACTCAGCCATGGCCGGTCCCAAGCCCGGGTAAATGAGGAAGGTTGCGCGTTAGGTAGACAACAGCCAGCGCAGGAGAGATAAATTCGTAAATAGTGTTCTTAATTTCTTCTAAGAACACAATTTATGAATTTATCTCGAAACCGTTCGGATCTTTTAAACATGGATTTAAGCAAACATACAGATTTCGTTGGGGCGTTCCCTACTTGCGACGCATTGCATCTCCCGAATGCAATGAAAAATTGGCAAGGGCCGCTACATCGCAGCCTGGATGTAGTTCAAAATTTACAAGGGTTCTCGCATGAGGAACGCATGCGGGTAAATAAGCTAGTTCCGCTGCATCACCGCCCGGATGCAGTCCAAAATTTGCAAGGGTTCTCGCATAATGGACGCATGCGAGTAAAGAAGTTAGTCCAAAAGAGATTTCAAAGGAAGTTACGGATTTGTAGTTGGAATATCGGTACTTTAACTGGAAAATTGATGGAGATAGTGGATACAATGGAAAGAAGGAAGATTCATATATTATGTCTTCAAGAGACTAAATGGGTTGGAGAGAAAGCAACGGAGATCGAGAAGACATGCTTTAAACTTTGGTATTCAGGTAAAGATAAGGGCAGAAACGGTGTTGGAGTGGTTGTTCATAACGATTTGAAGGATTGTGTGGTTGAGGTGCAAAGATTTGGGGATCGGATTATTTTGCTAAAGTTGGTGCTTGAAGAAGAAATTCTGAATATCATCTCAGTTTATGCACCACAAATTGGTTTAGATGAAAGAACTAAACAAGCTTTTTGGGAGGATATGGATAAGATTTTACAAGGAATCCCACAAAGAGAGATGGTTTGCATAGGTGGAGATCTTAATGGACATGTGGGAAAAGATGTTTCAGGGTATACAAGTGTGCATGGAGGACATGGTTTTGGGGATAGAAACGAAGAGGGAAAAGCCATTCTGGATTTTGTAACTGCATATGATCTTTTCATAGTAAACACTCTTTTCAAGAAGTGGGAGGAGCATTTAATTACTTATAAGAGTGGCTCAACTAGAACACAGATCGATTACTTTGCGTTGAGGAGAAGAGATCGGTTATGTTGCAAAGATTGCAAAGTAATCCCTGGAGAGAGTTTGACAACCCAACATCGCTTGTTAGTCTTGGATTTACAAATAAAAAGGCTGGTAAAGAAAAGGAAGGTCCCTAAGATCACTAGAACTAGGTGGTGGAATCTTCCGCTGAAGCAATCAAGCTTCAGGGAGAAGGTTTTAGAAGACTTATCTTGGGATTGTAGCGGTAGTGCAAACGAGATGTGGGAGGCAGTAGCATCTTGTATCCGAAAGGTAGCCAAAGAGATGCTAGGCGAGTCAAAAGGAGGAGCTCCGGGTCAAAAGGGGGCTTGGTGGTGGAGTGAAGGGGTGCAAGAGAAGCTAAAAATTAAAAGAGCTTGCTTTAAAGCTATGTCTAAGGATAGAACAGACGAAATTGTCATAGACTATAAAATAGCGAAGAAGGAAGCAAAGAAGGCTGTAAGCGAAGCTAAGTCAAAAGCTTATGAGGTTTTGTATAAAAATCTCAACTCTAAGGAGGGCCAGAAGGATATATTCAGGTTAGCCAAAGCAAGAGAAAGAAAGACCAAAGACCTTTCTCAAGTGAGAAGCATTAAGGACGAGGAAGGTCACGTGCTTGTTACTCAGAAGGATATAGAGACTAGATGGGAGCAATACTTCCATAAACTTTTCATTAGAGAAGAAAATAGAGAGATCACTTTGGGTGATCTAGCTAGTAGTGAAAGTTACTTGAATCGTACATGCTATAGACGAATACAAAGAAAAGAAGTAGAGGAGGCTTTGAAGGTTATGAGAACTGGGAAAGGTGTTGGACCGGATGACATCCCTGTAGAAGTATGGAAAGTTTTAGGTGAGCGTGGTTTGACTTGGCTTACGAATCTATTCAATGTTATTTGGCGAAGCAAGAAAATGCCTGAAGATTGGAGGAGGAGTATCGTGGTGCCTCTTTATAAGAACAAAGGAGACATTCAAAATTGTTCAAATTACAGAGATATCAAGCTGATGAGTCACACTATGAAAATTTGGGAACGTGTGATCGAAAGAAGGTTGAGACAAGTTTCCCAAATAAAAGAAAACCAATTCGGATTCATGTCAGGTCGCTCAACTATTGAAGCCATCCATTTGTTGAGGAGAACAATGAAGATTTATAGAGCTAAAAGGAATAATCTCCATATGATCTTTATTGATTTGGAAAAGGCTTATGATTCCATCCCACGAGAGATACTGTGGAGAGTTTTGGAGAAGAGACAAGTACCTGTCCTATACATTAATCTCATAAAGGATATGTATGATAGGGCTTTATCTTGTGTAAGGACCCCGACGGGGAAGACTGACTATTTTGATATCAACATTGGTTTACATCAAGGTTCAGCTTTGAGTCCATTTCTTTTTACTTTGATTATGGACGAGTTGACAAGTCACATTCAGGATGAGTTAACTTGGTGTATGTTATTTGCTGATGATATTGTGTTGATTGACGAGACTAGAGATGGAGTAAATGAGAAGCTTGAGGTTTGGAGACATGCATTGGAGACTAAAGGTTTTCGTATAAGTAGGGCTAAGACGGAATATATGGAATGCACCTTTGATGGAAGCAATGGTGAAGGAATCGAGGTGAAGATTGGTGACGATAACATTCAGAAGAGAGATTCTTTTAGATATCTGGGATCTATTTTGCAACATGATGGGGAAATTGATGGAGATGTTACTAATGGAATAAATGCAGGCTGGCTAAAGTGGAGAGGAGCCTCCGCTGTTCTCTGTGATAAGAAAATTCCTTTAAAAATTAAAGGAAAGTTTTACAAAGCAGTCGTGAGACCTGCTATGCTTTATGGTTCTGAATGTTGGCCTGTGAACCATAGACATGTGCAGAGAATGGCTGTAGCAGAAATGAAAATGCTAAGATGGATGTGTGGACATACACGTAAAGATCGGATTCGGAATGATGCAATCAGAAAGAAAGTTGGTGTAGCTCCGATCGAGGATAAGATGCGAGAAAACCGCTTAAGATGGTTTGGTCATTTGCAAAGAAGGTCAACTGATGCACCGATTAGGAGATGCGAGTGGTGGGATGTTGAGCCGGCTAAGAGAGGGCGAGGACGACCCAAGAAGTGTTGGAAAGAGACTATACGAAGGGATCTTAGTTTTTTGGATATAAGTCCGAGATTGACCCAAGATAGATCTGAATGGAGGCGAAGAATCCATGTAGCCGACCCTACTTAATTGTGGGAAAAGGCTTTGTTGTTGTTGTATCCCTATATATCATTCCAATTTCGCCAGAAATAGAGATTCATATGCCCTCCATCCAGAAAGCTACATCTTCTGGATGGAGGGCATATGAGTCTCTATTTTTTATGAAATTGGAATGACATAATATAGGGATATAGTGATGAAAATATATGATGATATTTTTCAAAAAAATAAAAAAAATGCTGAAAAATGAGGCAGGAGCAGCTCTACTTTTTCATATATAGGGTAAAATGTGAGCTTCTCCCATCTGTTTTTTTAGAACTTTTTATGTTATTTTTCTAAAATACATTGGGGGGATTGGCTTAGATAAATAAGAAGAATATGTGATTCTAATTTAGTGGAAAACAAACACTCCCAACATGTACATCGGAAGGGGCTGATTTTAGCAATTCTTAGACCATTAATGTTCGATAGGCTTGATGGAGGGGATAAAAACCTCGAAATGAGTTGAATTTTTAATGAGAACATGTTTATATTAGGTAGTATAAAACTCCTGAGGTGTTCTAAAAAATACCAGAAGAGAGTTTAAAAAGACATACTGGGAAAGCTAACTTGGTTAAATTGGGCTACCACATGTGGCGTAGCCAAGTTAGTTACACCTACCCTTATTTTTATTTCTTTTCGTGAAATTTTTAATGACACACGAGGGGATTAAGTTAGACTAATAAGAGTAATATGTGTTTCAAATTTCTCAAAAAACAGACATTTCTAACCCATCCATTTGGAAAGTAATAATTTCAACAATTCTGAGACCATTAAATTTTGATAGCATTGATGATACTATGTGATATTATGAGATAAGAGTATCGAATTTAGTTGAATCTTGAATGAGAATATGATGATACTATGTGATTTAGAATTTGTCAAGTGTCATTAAAAAATCATAAAAAAATTAAAAAAAAGCGGCATGTATATAAATTAGTTACCCCACATGAGGTAGCTCCATTGTTTACCCATATAATATATATGGGTAAAATGTATACGCTACGAGGAAGTAACTAACTTGGCTACTCCCACCTTTATTTAATTTTTCCATAGTATTTTTAAAAAACTCCCGAAGATTTATATAACCTATTGTCATGATGCTGGCATTCAAATTTTGTAAAAAAATAGACATTCCTAAAATGCCCATCTGGAAGAGGTCAATTTCAACAATTCTGGGAATATCAAACTTTGATAGGCTTGATGGACATGTATTATAGTATCATTATATGTTAGTCCCAAAATATAGTATTCATACATGAGGAAAGGGATCCTACTCCATAGAGTAGGTAACTTACCTACTCTTTTTTCTTTTTTTTTCAATTTTTTTTATTTTTTTGGAAAATGTTTCCATGGATTTTCATAACTATATTCCTCTAATATTCTATTGAAATTTTGTCAGAAACAGAGACTCCTACAGGTTCCATTCAGACATTCATTTTTTAACGCTCACAGATTTGCTGTATTTTTCATGTTCTGGATGAAGGCCGTAGGAGTCCTTGTTTCTGACGAAATTTGAATTGCATATTAGAAGAATAGAGTTATGAAAATCCATGGAAGCATTTTTCAAAAAAAAAAAAGAAAAATTTTGAAAAAAAATAGAGTAGGTAAGTTACCTACTCCATGGAGTAAGATCCCTTTTCTCTTCATATATATATATATATATATATATATTATGCATTTATGTTACAATCATCGTTACATCAAATAAATGGTGCAAGTGAAAAATGATTGTTTCTAAGTAATATGAACAAATTTTACATCTAAAATTTATATTTAATTGCATGTATCACTACAATGGGTATGGTATATGTTCAAGAGATTGTATATTTTTGTAAGAATATTAGGAATTCACATGTTTACAATATTAATATTGCATAATCACATATTAAACGAGCATATATGATTAATATGGTACATTGTGTACATCTATTCAATTTAGAAATATTCAAATTTAGAATTTATGATAATGTGTTTTGTAAACGTCTGATGTTTAGAATTTTACGACAATATAATCATGTTTAATAGTAGTTTTTACTTTTTACATGTATTTTCTCTATAAACTGAGGCATGCATCGACCGCCTCGAAGTTTATGCCTCGCTTCAATAACGGAAAACAGCATCGATCCTTCTCGCGTTTTTTAAAGCCTTGATCCTTTTCAGTTGCAAGTTCAAACATTAATAGATATCGCATTCTAAATTATGGCAGTCATACTGCATCTGAAGTGTCAAGTGTCTTCTTGTTAATAGGTTTACACCAACAGTAACCCTTATGGTGTCGCAGAAGATATCGTTTTCAGCATGCCATGTAGATCAAAGGTAACAAAAGATGGAAGCCATTCTTGGGCTTAAAAAACTTGAGCCATTGTTTATCTTCTATATATCTGCCTACTGTCAGGGAGATGGTGATTATGAACTGGTCAAAGATGTAAAATTTGACTATTATCTCTGGGAGCGTATAAAAAAGGTAAGCATCATGCAATCTAATTGTTATGATAAAAAAATATTAATAACAGAACTACATTCTATATCTTTTAATTCTCCAGACTGAGGCGGAACTGTTGGCAGAGAAAAGATGCGTTGCCCATCTGACAGGAGAGGTAAGCAAGCATCACTCAGCCAAATCATTTGCTAGCTATTTGGAGAAGTTTTATGATGCTAAAATTCTTTTCAGGGCATTGCCTTTTGTGATCTTCCTGAGGACACCATGCTCCCTGGAGAGCAGTAGATCTGAAAAGGGTTCACATATCTGTAATTGTTCTAGTCACATATGTCCAATTTATTACTGAAAAATGGGACAGCACCAAATATCTGTGCAGGGGACTTCAGAGAAATCAAAGAATAAATTTTATAGAATGCTGCAAATTTTTCCCCTAGATACTTGGGATCTATTTTAAAGAATAGATTATTGAGATCTATTTTGCAACATGATAAAGAAATCGATGGAAATGTTACAAATAGAATAAATGCAGGTTGGCAAATCTGTAATTGTTCTAGTCACATATATCCGAATTATTTATTACTGAAAAAATGGGACAACACCATTTGTGCAGGGGACTTCAGAGAAATCAAAGAATAATTTTTATAGAATGCTGCAATTTTCCCCCTAGATACCTGGGTCTATTTTAAAAAATAGATACTTGGGATCTATTTTGCAACATGATGGAAGAATTGATGGAGATGTTACAAATATAATAAATGCAAGCTTGTTAAAGTTGAGAGAGCCTCTACGATTCTCTGTGATAAAAAAATTCCTTTGAAAATCAAAGGAATGTTTTACAAAGCAGTTGTGAGACTTGCTATGCTCTATGGATATGAATGTAGCCTGTGAACCATAACCATGTGCAGAGAATGGCAGTTGCAGAAATGAAAATGCTAAGATGGATGTGTGGACACAGATGTAAAGATCTGATTCAGAATGATGCCATCAGAATGAAAGTGGGTGTAGGCATGATCGGGAATAAGATGCGAGAAAATCGCTTAAGGTGGTTTGGTCATTTCCAAAGGAGGTCAGCTGATGCATCGATCATGAGATGTGAGTTTTGGAATGTTGAGCCGGCTAAAAGAGGGCGTGGAAGGTCCAAGAAGTGTTGGAATGAGACTATATAAAGGGATCTTAGTTTTTTGGATCTAAATCCGAAAATGACCCAAGATAGATATGAGTGGAGGCCAGAAATCCATGTAAAGTGGGATAAGACTTTGTTATTGGTGGTGGTGCTGCAATTTTTCCCCCTTTCAGTGCTTATCTGGGTTCTGTCTTTGTAAATGGTGGCATAATAATTTTGTGCATTCCTATCCAAAATTCATGTTTGGAAACAAGGGGATGTATACATAGATTACCAGTCTAGTAGGCGTTGGACTTTCTTGATGATGATGTATCTGTGATTGATGGTACTTGCACAGCCTCTTGTAGGTGACATGTTGGATGTGAAGCCAGTGGATCATAGGTGAATTTCGACATGATATCTACATCCATGGTTTATTACTCCCAGGTTGGTCTCATATGGAGTTACTTTTGTATCCATGGTTTATTACTCCCAGGTTGGTCTCATATGGAGTTACTTTTGTAATTTTATTTCATTGTATATGTTATTTTGATATCAATATTGTTATCTTTAATGATCATAAAGGGTTGGCTCAAGGTGTTTTTGTTTATAAATGAACTAATGGACATCTAAGGAGCAATACCCTAGTCTATACTATTAGCATAAGTGGATGAAGTGAGAGATGGAGTCGACAAGAATGTCGAGCATGAGAAAGTGATCTAAAGCGTTAGGGTGTTGGGCTAAGTATATTTTTGATTAGGGTATATTGAATATAAGTCAAGTTATAAGGGAGTAGGGATGCCAACATATATTATTGTGAAGAAAGAGATTTTTAGATATTTGGGATCATTTTTTCCCAACGTGATCAAGAAACTTGTTAAGGAGATAATTCTATTCTCAGTGATTCATTAGGCTCCCCTAATCCTCCTTATATAATGGAGGATTAGGGTTAGGGTTTACAAGAGGGGACCCCACTCAGGGTGAAATACCTACAATACCCTTTTTCTTCTCAACGCTCCCCTTCAAGCCGGAGCATATAAATCATACATGCTCAGCTTGTTACAACATTTCTCGAACTGGATCCTTGCTAATGGCTTTGTAAATATATCGGTAGTTTGCTCTGTAGATAGAACACCTTGTGTGCGTAATTGTCCTTTTTATATGAGATCTCTTGTGTAATAACAATCATGTTTCGTACGCTCGTGAAACATGGGATTGTTTGCAATGTACACTGCTGCTTGATTGTCACATCTTAGTTCCATAATATCATTAGGCTTGACATGGAGGTCAGTTAGTACGGACTTGACCCACACAAGTTCAGTTGCTGCTTGTGCCATGGCTTTATATTCGCTTTCAGCACTGGATCGTGACACCATTGCCTGCTTCTTGTTTTTCCATGTGATTAGGTTTCCTCCCAGATATGTGCAAAATCATATGGTGGATTTTCTATCTTGCAAGCATCCTCCATAGTCTGCATCAGAGTAGGCCACGAGATTGAGATTACCATCTTTACGAAATAGTAGTCCCTTCCCAGGGGACTGCTTGATGTATCGAAGGATCATCATACAAGCTTCAAAGTGATTTATAGTGGGAGCATCCATAAACTGGCTTAGTCTTCCTACTGCCAAAGAAATATCTGGACGAGTAATAGTGAGATAGAGCAGTTTGCCAACTAGGCATCTGTATCGGCCAGCATCCTCTGCTGCTCCTTTGTCAATGATTCGCCCTTTAGGATCCATGGGGATGTGTGTTGGCTTACAGCCAAGCATCTCTGTTTCTGTCAGTTGATCAGTGGCATATTTTCGTTGAGACATTACCAATCCATACCTCGATCTAGCTATCTCAATCCCCAAGAAATATCGTAATGGTCCCAAGTCCCTTAATCACAAACTGTTCTGCAAGATGCTTCTTACTCTGGCAGTTTCTTCATAATCATCTCCTGTAAGAATGATGTCATCAATATACACTGGCATTGCTACTGTGCCCTTTGAACTTTTTTTGACAAACAAGGAGTGATCAGACGACGATCTTGTGAATCCAATCACATGTAATGCTTCTGACAGTTTGTGAAACCAGGCTCGAGGACTTTGTTTCAATCCATAAATTGCCTTGCATAAAAGACATACCTTCTGACACTTCCCTTATCGCTCGAATCCAGGTAGTTGTTGCATGTAAACCACCTCATGAAGATCACTGGTTGTTGCATGTAAACCACCTCATGAAGATCACCATATAGGAAGGCATTTTTAATATCTAGTTGATGTAGTGGCCAATCCAACTGAACAACGACATCAATAAGAATACTTATCGTTGACAAATGAGCAACTGGAGAAAAAGTATCAAAGAAATCAATGCCATAGGCTTGGGTAAACCCTTTGGCAACCAAGCGAGCCTTGTAGCATGTAATAGAACCGTCTGTATTTTTACTTAACAGTGAAGACCCACTTGGAACCAACGACATGAGTATTTGATGGAGAATCCACTAGTGTCCAAGTGTGTCTTGATTCCAGAGCTGACATCTCTTCTTGCATTGCATTAAGCCAGTGGGGATCTTGTAGAGCATCAATGTGGTTCTTGGGAATGATAGTGTCTGAGACAGCCTGCGCAAAGTACTTATACGTCGGAGTAAGCCTAGAGAGGGATATTGCTGCAGAGATCGGGTGCTTGGTGCGATAGACAGATGAACACTGTCGAGATTGGCGACGTTGAGCTATTGGTAGGTCCGCTTGATTCTCTGCAATATCATTAGTTTCCAAATCCCGAGTAGGGGACATACCTGAGGAGGTGGCACTAGCTCAGAAGGAGTGTGAGATGATTGGGGAGTTGGGACGGGTAATGGGAAAGTGAGGTTCTCGACAGAAAAATTTGATGGGCGATCATTGATGGTTGAAGTTGAGATGTAAGGAATTGACTTGAAGAAGTGACATCAACGCTTATAAAATGTTTACATAATCGTGCGTCAAAACATCGGTATCCTTTCTGATTTGCAGCATATCCCAGAAATACACATTTGACAGCACGTGCAGCAAGCTTATCTCTGCTAGGTGCATGGAGATGAACAAATGCAGTACACCCAAAGACCCATGGCTGAATAGGATAGATGGGTTTTCCAGGAAGAAGAATCTCAATAGGTATTTGTTCATGTAAAATTGTAGATGGCAACCTATTGATAAGAAATGACGTTGTTAAGACCGCATCCCCCCAATAAAGTGATGGGATATTATAGGCAAGAAGTAACGTGCGTCCAATATCTAGGATATGACGATGTTTACGTTCGGCGACACCATTTTGTTGAGAAGTGTAGGGACAGGTGGTCTGGTGTACAATACCCTGGTTAGAAAAAAGATTTTGTAAGTCATGAGATAAGAACTCTTGTCCATTATCAGAGCGGAAGGTTTTAATTGTTCGTCCGAATTGAGTTTTTATATTCGCGATGTATCGAGTAATGAAACAGGTAGCATCAGCTTTGTTTTTCAAAAGAAATACCCATGCGACTCGAGAGAAATCATCAATAAGGACAAGATAGTAGCGATGACCCAATCGATCATACCGACTGGGTCCCCAAATATCCATGTGAACTAAATCAAAAATATTAGTTGAATGCTGGTTACCAGAGGAGGGAAATGTGGCTCGGTGATGCTTCCCTACTTGACAGGCCTCACATGTGATAGTACTTATGGGGGATATGTGTGGAATAAGCCGACGAAGTTTATGTACTGAAAGATGTCCTAAACGTTGATGCCAAAGGGTAGTGGATGACTAGCCCGTAGAGGTTCTGGAGTAGACAACTATGGCAGAGGGATGATCGAGGTGGTAGACACCCCCTTCTTCACGACCCGTACCAATCATCCTCCCAATTGGTATGTCCTGAATCACGCAAGTAGTAGCGTCAAAAATAGCTCGGCAGTAAAGTTCTTTACATATTTGCTGACCGAGAGCAAACTAAGCGAGAAATCTGGAGCTAATAGAACATTGTGCAGCTCGATTGTAGGGGTAAGGTGCACATCCCCAACACTGTAACTGGTGATGATCGCCCGTCAGCAACTTGAACAATCTTCCCCGTATGGGATATTCTAAGTTACCGAAAGAGTCGAGGATTTCCACACAAGTGGGTGGAAGCCCTCGTATCAATAAGCCATTGTGAGTGATTGTGACAGCTAGCTGATGCAAGAACCGTACCTGTCTGAGTGATGGCAGCAATGTCTCCTGAAGTGGTGGCTTCATCGGGATTTATTTGTGATAGCTGTTGCATAATATCATCAAAATCCTTCAGTGGGATTTCGATCGAGCCTCCTTCAATGTCTGTAGTTGCCACTCGAGCCGATGGTCCTGGACGTCCATGTTTGCTGACAGCTTCGGTATGCCCTATTTTGTGACAAAATGTGCATTGTATTTGTGATCGTCCTCTTCCTTGCAATTGACGACCACGTCCTCTGCCCCGGTAGCTTCCTCTGAAGTTTCGTACGGATGCACGAGAGTCGTTGTTTGGCTCATAGTTTCTGTAAAAGAAGTTGAAGGAGTCGGTAGTCGTCATAATTTTTTGTATGCTTCTTCCATAGTTGGAAGGGTAGGAGAAGTGATCATCTGATCCCAAGAAGCCGCAAACTCTGATCTAAGCCGCCAAGGAAAATCATAGTTGCCATATGCTGGCGATGTTGTCGTTGTGTAGGACATGTGCACAAGGGGGCACATACATTGTAACTTGTGCCATATTCTGACAGCGGCCGACCGTTCTGGCGCACATGCATCATATCATGAAATGATTGATACATTTGGGAGAGTTCTTTTCTTGTCCATAGGTGGCTAACAATGACGTCTGCATATCGTGCGCGCTATCATAATAGACTAACTCCTGAGCAATCCTGTCGATGACACTAACCTTAATCCACAAGCTTACCATACCATTGTCTTTGACTCATACCCTCAAATTATCATTAGGAAAAGTCTGGAACCACATGGAGTAGTTTGTGGCATCTAGTTTTGGGATCGCTCCAAAAGAGGACATTTTTGAATGACTGCCTCCATCAATTTTCGATGTAGGTATCTCAGACCCCATAGGATCTTCTGTCGTCGGACTTCAGCGAGAACGCAACGTATTGCTGTTGGCACCACATATGTCGATTTGTTTCGACTACGCGTCTCTCTATCTCTCTCCGTTATATTTTTTATTACAATTCAATGTACATCGAGTAGTATTACATATAATTGGGAATGAGGACGACGCCTGGAGGCAGGCCCGGTGCCTGATTAGGACGCCGAGAGATGTTGGCGTCGTAGAGAAGAGCCGCGCGTGCAGATGAAGTCTTTTTGGAGGGGGCACGATGGGAGCTATGGCGAGAAAAGAATCGACGCTGGGGCCGCCTTGGGGTATCCGCCTGAGAGTTGCGGGAGGGTCCACTGGAAGATGCACCACTGGAAGAGGGTATCCGCCTGAGAGTCTGTCAAATGCGCCACTGGAAGAGGCGAGGATGAGGCGGGGCAGGGTGAGGGCGCGTTCGAGGGGCAGGCCGAGGGTGGCGATAAGCGTCATTGGAAGAGGCACGGGCGAAGTCGGGGCGGGCCGAGGGCGCAAGCGAAGGAGGGGCGAGCCGAGGGCGAGGTTGAGAGCAGTCGAGGCGCGGGGGGGGGGGGGGGGGGGGAGGCCAAGGCGAGGTTGAGTGCGGGGTGGGGGGCATGAGGTTGAGGAAGGGCGAGGAGGCGGGGGAGGAGGGAAAGGAGAGGGCGCTACAGCCGAGAGGGGGGGGCTGGCGGTGCAGATCCCTAGGTCAGAACTTAGGGCTCTGATACCATGTTAAGGAGATAATTCTATTCTCAGTGATTCATTAGGCTCCCCTAATCCTCCTTATATAATGGATGATTAGGTTAGGGTTTACAAGAGGGGGATCCCACTCAGGGTGAAATACCTACAATACCCTTTTTCTTCTCAACAAAACTAATGGAAATGTCACAATCGTCTGAAGTATAATCTGTTATAACATTGGTATTGATATGCCTTAAATCTCAACCCATCTTTTTAACATGGTACATTTCTCTCCCAACATGGGTGTACGTCTTGACAAGGCTCTCGCTGTGTGGTCAGCGATGCATGAGAATAGTTGCAATTAACGTAAAGTGATTGAAATATAAACAAGTCTTAATGGTCTAGGTCACAAGAAGATAACTGTTGATGGTAAAACATAAAATATTACAGTTCCGTCACAGTCCTCAAGGAAGCAGCTTCAAAGTTTGGTGGTACTTGGCCTTGGGCTATGGTGGAAATGACTCATTGATGTACACAAAGATAAGTATCATAAGGTACCGGAGTTTGGCCTTCCATGCAGTTGGAGACATGCAAATGATGTTTTTTTTTATAGTTAGGGTCATTCCCCTGTACATATTCTTCAGTATTTTTTTTGGTAGAAGGAGGTTGAGGGATTCGAACTTTGAGCCACTCCTCTACCATCGGACCAATTGTTTGATTCATGCAAATGAATGCTGGTGGTTTCTCTTTTGTTTTCTTACCATCTGTTCTCGGGTGCCCCATTTTTAAGCTATTGTTCGAGAAATCATTCAATTTTGCGGGGCATTTTTCCCACATTTCCATAAACGGTATTCCATTTCATGTCTGCTATTTTGAACTCTTTTTGTAATCCATCTCAGTGTACTTTGCTTTTTGGAATATTTCATACATGGTCATCTCTAAGTGTTTCAGTTAACATAGTATGGAGATCGTTGTACTCAAAGCAATAGAGATATGCAATTCCTGTAGTGGGTTATGTTTGTTTTTCCTTAGCAAGCCTCTTGGTCGAACTCAAAGAGGTAAGTTTGTGAAAAGTACTTGCGCGTGTATTAATTTAGCTATATGTGTATGTGAGCCAAACAAGTTCATTGTGATAAATATTTTTTATTAATATTAGGGTATTTTTCATTTTTTGTGTATTTCTCCTTTAGCCCTTTTTAAAATTTTTGTTTTCTTTATTCTTAAATTTTAGATTTTTTTTTGTTTGATTTTAGAGATTTTTATATGTTAAAGGATAGGATGTTTTGTTTTGACTTTTAAGGACTTTTAAATATAATCTAAATTTATAAAATACAAGGAACAATGCAAGGAAATTAGTTGTTTTAACATGAAAAGGTATTTTTGGAATTATTGTTTAAGATTTTAGTTTTTATTATCAACGGGAAAATACGTGAAAAGTACGTAAGGTGTTTTTATTTTGTGGAGGAAAACTAGAGACACAATATGAGTATTTGTTTGGTTTTTTGTGATTTTTTTTAGAAATTATGAGAGTTTTTCAATATTTTTTGATTTTTGGAAAATATAGGGAATTTGAAAAAGAATACTGGGGTTGAACATCTAATAAATATTATTTTTTGGAAATTTATATTTAGGAAATAAGTCTTGTAGATTGAAAGGAGATAGCTTTGGAAGGTACTTCTCGAATTTATAGTTGCGGTGGGACGCGAGAGTTTTCTAAACAATGTTCTGCTTGACGTACCAAATCCCCTCTTTATGTGGATTTCTTTGAAGGCTGCAGTGCTTTTAGCGTAAAATCCAAGACTTGTTCTGCGAAAGAAAGCTATCTCATGGTCAATCTTACCCCTTGTCACAAGTCTTTCCAAGAGACTAACCTTGATACTAAATCGGATCAAGCTCGGGGATCTTACTGGAAATGGAAAAATGAGGGACGAGCGACCAACCTTCTGGAGAGAGCAATGTGCATAGACTAGTGGAGTGGGGGTTCAACTTCGTGGATCGTTCATCAGGACTGATAGGCGATGATATCACATCCTTCCCAAAGGAACCGTACGCGACACTCTCGTGTCATACAACTCCGTCCGGAATCAAAACCTCCCAACAAGAAAAATAACAAGGTCTTAGTTTTTGATTTTTAGAAAACATTAAATAAGAATGGAAATTATATCAAAACTGTGTTATGTGCTCCTAAGTGAAAGTCACCTGGGAGTATTTTTTATCCAATAGTATCATGTAATGAGTTTAGTATCATGTAATGACTTTCAAAAAAATCATAGAACTAGTATAATCCACAATTCCTACAAGGTGTTATTTTTTGTAACTGACAAAATGTTTTACCAGGGTTGAAAAATATATATCAATAACTAAGAAGGCACAAAGTCTCAATGCTTAATACTACTATCATGATATTCTATGATTTAATAGGTCAGAACATGCAACTTCTATTGAAATAACTAGAATAATTTAATATGACCAACAGAAATTCTCAAAATGGAATGGTAGAAAACAATGCAGGACATGCGATCAAATAACAAGCAAGGAAAAGGTATAAATGCAAATTTCAAAGTTCAAGTAATATACGAAACTAGAAGATAGAGGACTCGATCAAAATTATAAAAACATATGGGTCGCGTTAAGCATGAATGCCATGACATGTAAAGTGTACGTGATCTTTAAATAGGTATCCTTTCTTTTGTAGCTTACATAGAGCTACTAAGGATGCATTTGATTATCTGATTAATCCGGATTAAATTGAGGGATGGTAAATTATTTTTTTTGTTTTGATGTTTGGATATAGGATTGGGGATTGAATGGGCTTATTGTGATGTGATTGTATTGAAGTTTGGAAAAGTGAGTAGAAGTTGAATAGTTTATAATTTTTATACGATATGATGGTATAATATATTATTTTTTGATGGAATAGATGAAAGAGAAATGATTTATTTAATGTATAAAAAAATAGAGGGAGACTGGTCCCACAAGTGAGAGAGATAATGGGTTTGGGGAGGAGGGAGGTTGGCCTAAGAGATTGTATGCAAAAATTCTCACCTCTGGACATCAAATGGTTGAGATTGACCGAAAGAGGGTCAATGAATCCTTGGGGTTCCTCTAGCTTGGATGGCTACATTGATAGTAAAGTAAATCCTCGTCAGGAGTCGTCCTAAGGAAAAGGAATAAGGAGGGATAAAACTTTATTTCTGTTCAATTGGAGTTAGACGATAATGAGGAACAAGGAGAGATATATAGTAGTTATTTGCTATTCTATGTCCGGTAGGAGTGTGAGGATAAAGATAGATGAGGTTATGTTAGATAAGATTGTTACATAAGTGGACTTGTTTGTATTTTTTAGATAATGAGGGAAAGGAATAAAGCGAGATATCACTCCTTATTCCTCAAACAAACAACCTCGCATGTGAGGGAAGGTCTAGATGAGTTCCTTCATGACTCGTTGCTATGATGACATGTGTCTTGGTCCTTGCGAGGCCTGGCGAGTGTACTCCTCCCTTGCACTATTTTGCAAAGTGCAAGATGGGCTCCATTCTTGTGGAATCTGTCTCCAGTGAAGCACAAGGCAAGGGATTGAACGTGTGTCCTCTACAAGGTGATGGAGAGGATTGAGCACTTTCCGTGGACCTGATTAGCAATGAAAGGCTGTGAATCAAGTTACAGAGAAGTAGGCGGTCTAATGGTGGTGGTACGGTATTGGATGGGGAGAGTGCAATTGGGAAAATAGGAGAATGTGTAACGAATCCGATCGTCCGAGAATGATACGGAAGCGAGAACTCAGCGGGCATTTCGGATTCGTTACTCATAGCATTAACATAAGAGCAGTAAAGAATGGACCAAAAAAACTTCCTTTCCATACTATTAATAAGGACATGAGTCCAAGAGTTCCTTCAATAAGATGAATCACATCTACGATTTCCTTATTCCAGTGTGCATAATGATATCCTTCCAAACCAACCCAACAATAGTCCCATACCGATTCTACTTCTTGAAGACGGTGAAGTCTCCCTTGAAGCCTAAATAACTTAATCTTCACGTTCCCCTAAAAAAGAGTAACAATAAATGTTAAGAGATTAATGCTCAGTATGTGCCGAGATGAGGTCAAGCTGGCTTGCGTAAAAATCAAGTCACATCTAACTATTCCACTCATAACATAATGGTAATCATTCCAACAATAAAGACTTATAAATTTGATTCTATATTAATGCCTTATTGCATAAACTATTTGACTAAATACAAACCAACATCATACATATCGTTAATTAACTTAGTAATGTATACGAAGTATATTTCGTTCATATCCATGCATTTCATATCATACTTGCGTACATACCTTTTAGTTTTGCCACATTTGCCTCACGTCCCCGATAGGCATTGGTCCTTTAGGCCTCTGATAAACGGACTCTAGAGGTGGCTCCCACCGTTAGGTGTAGCACTTAGCTCCGCTTACCAGTATTGTGTCATTATTCTTGATATCTTTGTAAAACCTTACAAACAATATTGTTATTATCCTTGTTATTTAAAAATTATAAACAACAAAATCATATCATTAATTTCGAGTATCTAGGAACTAAATTCGTATGACATGATATAAGATGGTTACTTGAATTACAATGCATATTGTACATTCCACATATAACTTAAGATCCGGGTGTACATTATAACATATCATTCCAATGGAATCATATACTAACTAACGGTATATTATATACGTAAATATTATATCTTTTTATTACTAAGTGGAATTAAATAAGATTAGGAATCTGTTAACAATGAGCAAACCAGATACGTTATGAGTTAATTGACCCCCATATTCATGTTTGATGAATACCAATATCCCACGACATATAGTCTACATTATGTTTAGATAATTTGTTAAATAAATACTAATAGGCATAAATAACCTTCAATCTTTTCTTCCTCTTCGATTCATGCTACCAAAACATATACTCCATGTAATGATTGTCGGAAGGAAGATAAACCTCATCATAGTCAACAAATTGATGTATATGGCTCATACAATAATGATCCTAATATCGCCCCTAATATTTAGACAGAAATCACTCATAAACTAAAATGTTGGTTTAACAATTAGTGAGAATGGTTGGTCCATAATTGATGAACAATTTTCATCAGTGCATATAGAATCCGATATATGTATTCTTCGATGCTAACTAAGGATGTCAAAAACTACCTCTTACGATCATTAATGCATTTAGTAATATATCATGTGATATGAATATTTGTGCACGACCAGCAATGAATCTTACTTTCAGTTTACGATGTGAAATGATATTACGTGGTACGAAGCATAAAGGGTTCGACACATACAACTATAAGCCATAATTTCTAAACCAAGGATCGACACAAAATACCACTTAACAATCCTATGTGTTCGATACATACATCGTCGACGTAAGAAATTCGTCGACCAAGATTCCACCAATCCCCCGTCGTTGCTCCTCCAATTTCGTCGGATCAAAACTCCAACGTTGACGGAGAGGGTTGTCGATGATGAATTCGGAAAAGACATGATGGAAGAATATTGTCGCTGACTTCTCTCTCTCTCTCTAGACTTCCTCTCTCCCAAGGCAATGTGTGGGGAAGTCATTGGAGTCCCATGGTGTTTATAGGCACAATTCAACAAGATAAATAGTAATAATAAATTAGACTTAATTAAGAGATAAAGAAATAACCAACTTGGATTGTTGGCTATTTTATCTCTTTTCATCTTATCTTGTATTATCTTAAGGGTGATGTAAGGGTGGTTATGTGATTTAGTTTTTATTTTAGTTATCTTATAATCCTAAAAAACTCATCTGTTACAATCTACCCACCTTAAAGAAATTTCATCCTCGAAATTTATATTGTAAAAAGTCACTTACCAAATAGATAGTTGATAGTGTTGACGTATTTCGTCCTCCAACTCCCAAGTCGATTTTCTCTCTGATGGTGTTGTCAAAGTACTTTGACCATCGGAACTATGCGACGACGCAACTGATGCTCCATACGGTCTATAATAAGAACTGGTCTTTCTTCGTATGTCAGATTCAGTTGAATATCCGATACTTCATACTTGATCACGTGCGATGGATCAGGATTATACTTTCTTAATATTGATACATAAAAACATGATGTAACTTGGAATAATGAGGTGGAAGAGCAACATGATATGCTACTTCTCCCACTTTCTTTATTATCTCGAAAGGTCCCACATATCTATGACTCAATTTTCTCTTTTTGCCAAATCACACTACTCCATTGGTAGATGAAATATTTAAGAACACATGGTCACGTACCTCAAAATTCAATTCCCACATTTGACAATCAGCATAAGACTTTTGTCTACTCTGAGCGACTAAAAATCTCTTCCAAATTACCTCCACACTCTTCGTACAACTTTGTACTAATTCAGATCCCAATATGTATTTTTCTCCAACATCGCTCCAGCACAATGGGGATCTACAAGGTCGATCGTATAATATTTCAAAAGGAGCCATCTTAATGCTTGCATGATAGCTATTATTATAAGAAAATTCAACCAAAGGCAAATGTCTATCCCAATTTCCAGCAAAGTCTAGGGTACAAGCTCTCAACATGTCTTCTAATGTCTGGATTGTTCTTTCAGATTGTCCATCGGTCTGAGGATGAAATGATGTACTGAACTACAAACTTGTACCAAAAGCATCCTACACGCTTTTCCATAATCGAAGGGTATGTCTCGTGTCTTTGTCTGACACGATCCATACCGGAACACCATGCAATTTCACTATCTCATTCACATACATTTCAGTAAGGCTCTATGTGGATTGATCCAATCTGATGGGTGAGAAATGTGCTGATTTCATTAAGAGATCAACAATCACCCAAATGTATCAAAAAGACCTTTATTTGTCTTTGGCAATGTGGAAAAAAATCCATAGTGATATGCCCCCATTTTCGTTCGGGGATCTCTAGTGATTGCAAATGACCTGCAGGCTTCTGGTGCTCAATCTTTACTTGTTGACAAATAAGATATGCCGACACAATTTTTGCAATGTTCTTATTCATCTTTGGCCACCAAGTAAATCTATTATAAGTCTTTTTACATCTTTGTTGTACCGGGGTGAATGGTATACATAGATCTGTGAGCCTCTTCAAGAATCTCTTGTCTTAATTTACCATTATCTGGAACCCACAATCTACTATGAAATCTCAATACTCCATCTACCCCAATTGAGAAATCATATTCTTCTTTTTGAGAAGCAATCATCAATTTTTGAAAGTCATTGACATCCTTCTGAGCCAATATAACCTTCTCTACCAATGATGAGTGAATCTTCATTCCACCCATAAGAACTCTAGTCTTTCTTTCAATAAAAGGGTTCCATTCCCCTAAATATTTCATTAGTTGTCATTGCAATTTCATACTTACGAGTTTCCCTTCATATTTCCTACTGAGAGAATTGGAAATTGCATTCGCCTTTCCTAGATGATAGTCGATGGAAATATCGTAGTCTGATAGAAACTCCAACCATTGTCGTTGTCTCATATTCGGTTCTTTCTGCGAGAAGATATACTTGATACTTTTGTGATCAGTAAATACCTCAAATGTCTCTCCATATAAATAATGACGTCAATTTTTTTGCGCAAAAACTACCGATGTGAGCTCTAGGTCATGCGTCAGATAATTTCTTTCAGCTTCCTTCAACTACCGGTATGTGTAAGCCACAACTTTTTCATGTTGCATGAGGACACATCCCAAACCGAAGTCCGGCGCATCAGTGTAGACCACAAATCCACCACTACCGGATGGTAACGTGAGCACAAGAGCAGACGTTAATCTTAGCTTTAACTCTTGAAAGCTTTGTTGGTACTTTTCTGACCATAATTCAAACTTTACATTCTTCATCAACAATCGAGTCAATGGTAGGAGGATCCTGGAAAATTTCTGAATGAATCTCATGTAATACCCTGCCAATCCCAGCATACTACGGATTTCTGAGACATTCTTGGGTTTACTCCAATTTAAAACCGCATCTACCTTTGTGGGGTTCATGGAAAATACCCTTCTTAGACACATGTCCAAGGAATGCACCTTCTTGAAGCCAAAAGTTGTACTTGGGTATTTTTGGCATAAAGATGATGTTGTCGCAATGACTCAAGAACTAATCTGAGATGCACTCACTGTTGTTCCATATCTTGTGAATGAACTAGGATATCATCTACAAATACAATTGCAAACTTGTCCAGGTATACCCAATTCATCAACTCCATAAATGCAGCAGGCATATTTGTGAGGCCAAAAGTCAAAACTAGAAATTCATAGTGTCTGTATCTTGTCCTAAATGTTGTCTTTGATATGTATTCATTCCTAATCCTAAGTTGATGTAATCATGTCGTAGGTTAATCTTGGAGAAGACTGTTCCTTACTGCTATTGATCGAATAGATCATCGATGCGAGATAGCAGGTACTTATTTTTTTATAGTGACTTTAATCAAAGCTCGATAATCAATGCAGAGCCTAAGGGATCCGTCTTTCTTTTTGACGAATAAGACAGGAGCATCCCAAGAGGGAAACACTCGTTCTCAAGAACCCTTTATCTAATTGCTCTTGCAATTGCTTTTTCAGCTCATCCAACTCAATAAATATGGCTGTAGTACTCGATAGTACATCAATAGGAAGTCAATCTCTCTTCTAGATAGAAGACTTGTAAAGTTGTCTGAAAAATATTGGAAAATCTTGTACAACCTCCAAATCCTCAAGTTGCACCATAGAGGGTTTTGTAATTATTATCCTAGCTAAAAAACTGCGCACCCTGTGGCTATCAGTCATTGCATGTCCATAGCCATCTCGTGGGTCGATGAAAACTCGCGGTCTCCGCTCGCCTCATTCCCACGACGAGGGGCCATATGTAATGACGAACTGTGAAATGTTCGGTCAAATATTTAGATTTTCTAACTTCATGAACCTAAGTTTGATTTGGCCGGATATCTCATGCCCAGAGGAACTCCTGCTCTGATACCACTTGTAACGAACCCGATCGTCCGAGAATGATGCGGAAGCGAGAACTCAGCGGGTATTTCGGATTCGTTACTTATAGCATTAATCATAACATAAGAGCAGTAAAGAATGGACTTAAAAAAACTTCCTTTCCATAGTATTAATAAGGACATGGATCCAAGAGTTCCTTAAATAAATTAGATGAATCACATCTACGATTTCCTTATTCCAGTGGGCATAATGACATCCTTCCAAACCGACCCAACAATAGTCCCTTACCGATTCTACTTCTTGAAGACGGTGAAGTCTCCCTCGAAGCGTAGATAACTTAATCTTCACGTTCCCCTGAAAAAGTGTAACAATAAATGTTATGAGCTTAACGATCAGTATGTGCCGAGATGAGGTCAAGCCGGCTAGCGTAAAAATCAAGTCACATCTAACTATTCCACTCATAATATAATGGTAATCATTCCAACAATAAAGACTTATAAAATTGGTTCTATATTAATGCCATGTTGCATAAACTATTTGACTAAACACAAACCAACATCATACATATCGTTACATAACTTAGTGATGTATACGAAATATATTTCTTTCATATCCATGCATTGCATATCATACTTGCTTACATACCTTTTAGTTTTGTCATATTTGCATGTACATCCATAATGTTAACATAAGTACACATATATAATTAACATTATCATAAATAATACATACACCCTTAATTTTAACTTACGTTGCACGTATGCCCGTATCATTAACATAATTGCACATATGCCCATATCATTAATATAATTGCATACATGCCTATATCCTTAACATAATTTGCACTTATGCATATATAATTAATATAATTGCACACCTGACCTTAGCTTAACATAAATTTGCATGTATGTCCATATCATTAGCATAATTGCTCACATGCCCTTAGCCTTAACATAAATTGCACGTATGCCCTTACACACATGCACTTCACATTAACAGAACTTAAACGTATGTCCATAACAGTAATATAATTGCATATATGCACATAATATTAACATATATTGCACATATGCCCATGACATTTTTCATTTTTAGAGCGGTCTTGATTGATAATTCTTAGGCGGCTTTGATGTCTTTGATGGTTTATCGACGACACAAGCGGTCCATAACAATACATAACATGACCGTGTAGCTAGAACTGTAGAGAACTTATCTTTTGCCACATGCCCCCGATAGGCGTTGGCCTTTTAGACCCCTTATAAACGGACTGTAGAGGTGGCTCCCACCATTAGGTGTAGCACGTAGCTCCGCTTACCAGTATTGTGCCATTATTCTTGATATCTTTGTAAAACCTTACAAACAATATTGTTATTATCCTTGTTATTTAAAAAATATAAACAACAAAATCATAACATTAATCTCGAGTATCTAGGAACTAAATTCGTATGACATGATATAAGATGGTTACTTGAATTACAATGCATATTGTACATTCCACGTATAACTTAAGATCCGGGTGTATATTATAACATATCATTCCAATGGAATCACACACTAACTAACAGTATATTATATACGTAAATATTATATCTTTTTATTACTAAGTGGAATTAAACAAGGTTAGGAATCCGTTAACAATGAGCAAACCAGATACATTATGAGTTAATTGACCCCCACATTCACGTTTGATGAATACCAATATCCCACGACATGTAGTCTACATTATGTTTAGATAATTTGTTAAATAAATACTAACAGGCATAATTAACCTTCAATCTTTTCTTACTCTTCGATTCATGCTACCGAAATATACACTCCATGTAATGATTATTTGATCGGAAGGAAGATAAACCTCATCATAGTCAACAAATTGATGTATATGGCTTATACAATAATGATCCTAATATCGTCCCTAATATTTAGACAGAAATCACTCATAAACTAAAATGTTGGTTTAACAATTAGTGAGAATGGTTGGTCTATAATTGATGAACAATTTTCATCAGTGCATATAGAATCCGATATATGTATTCTTTGATGCTAACTAAGGATGTCTGAAACTACCTCTTACGATCATTAATGCATTTAGTAATATATCATGTGATATGAATATTTATGCACGACCAGCAATGAATCTTACTTTCAGTTTATGATGTGAAACGATATTACGTGGTACGAAGCATAAAGGGTTCGACACATACAACTATTAGCCATAGTTTCTAAACCAAGGATCGACACAAAACACCACTTAACGATCCTATGTGTTCGACACATACCTCACCGACGTAAGAAATTCGTCGACCAAGATTCCACGAATCCCCAGTCGTTGCTCCTTCAATTTCGTCGGATCAAAACTCCAACGTTGACGGAGAGGGTTGTCGATGATGAATTCAGAAAAGACATGATGGAAGAATGTTGTCGCCGACTTCTCTCTCTCTCTCTAGATTTTCCCCTCCCACGGCAATGTGTGGGGAAAGTCATTGGAGTCTCATGATATTTATAGGCACAATTTATTGAGATAAATAATAATAATAAATTAGACTTAATTAAGAGATAAAGAAATAACCAACTTGGATTGTTGGCTATTTTATTCTTTTCATCTTATCTTGTATTATCTTAAGGGTGATGTGAGGGTGGTTATGTGATTTAGTTTTTATTTTAATTATCTTATTATCCTAAAAAAACTCATATATTACAGAATGGGTGTGTGTGAAACAAAGGAATACTGAGAAGAATGAAATGTGAATGAGATAAGACCTAGACAAAGATATGGGTGTATGTTGGGTCTTGAAATTGGAGAACGAGTCTCCAGTCATCCTCAACCTGTCAGCAGAGTTGGGAAGCTCTAGCAACCATTAACATGTTATGAGGGGATTGGGAAAGGGGTGCGTCGGGCACTGAGGAAACATGGTTGTTGTATGTAGGTTCTTACAGAGTATGTGTTTGCAGTAACCTTTGCAACCCACATAGGTAGCAGGGACAAAGGAACTTGGGGAAAGTGAGGATGTAGGGGATGTGGAAATGGGAGAGTGTTGTGTGGCGAGTGTTTGTCGAAGGGAGCCAAGGGAGGAGGGAGGCGAGCTTGAGGTCGAGAAAACATTACTGGGAATGGAGAGGGGGGTCAGATCATCATCGACGCAACTCAGGTGGGGATGATGAGCTTCTCATCTTTAATATCACTTGTTATATATCATAAGTCTAGACTCTAGAGTGTGGATCCATGATGGAATGTGTTGTATGACGATGGTGGTAGCTTTGGGTGAGAATGGAAAAAATCAATCTACTTTTATTTGGTAGTTGGATTAAATTCTTTTGTTCCTTGATAGTCAATGGAATCCTCTTTTTGGGAACTTGAATCAACCTCTACGTCACAATATTTAATGATTCTCAAGTTGTTTTTCCTGTATCGGGAATTTTCGCAATAAGCAAGAATATTGTTTCTTCGTAAAATATCCTTTTTGGGTATTTCTATCAACATACCAAAATAAGGTATTAATTAGTTGTCTCCTTCTTTATCAAATATTGTATGGAATTATCAATTTATTTCTTAGGTTGCTCCGGGATAAATCAAAATTTTATGGGGAAAGAGAGGGTTCCACTACCCAAGATATAATTGGATCAGATCTTGAATAACACTTTTGGTGGGGCTTCGTTAACTTTGTCTATTTTAAACTTAAATATGTGTGTCGGTAGTTTATTTATCCTTTCAATTTTGGATAGGTTTTTTTTATTTTGGCTTGTATAGAAAAAATAAATATACAATTTCTTTGTATTGGATGAATTTAAATGAAAAATGCAAGGAAATACTAACGAAAAATTATGGCGTGAGCAAGCATCATTTCAGGCATTTACTATGATTTTTACAAAATTTAACAAGCATGGGAGCTATTTTAAGAAAATAGAAATATAAATAAATAATTACAATACTAGCATGGGTATATTTACAATAAAAATATATTACAGGGGACTCTGTCCAAAATACCCATAGTAATTTTTTACATTTTTTATATTAAATACAAATACATGGAGCTGGGAGGGATTCCTTGCAATTTGTCCACCTCACATGGGCTACCACGTAGGTGAGCTAGCATGGACCTCAATGTAATATTCACTAAGTCTAGGGGTCTGATGCATTTTTTACACAAAAGGTTACACAACTTAATATTTACAGAATTAATTTGCAAATACAAAAAAGGCATGTGGGTTACTAATTAAATTACCCACTAAAGCATGCTATCGGGTGACACTGCTCGTGCCACATGGTTGATCTGAGGAGTATTGGTACGCACCGCTTCGGCTAAAATGGAGGCCTAGATTAAATCTGGGCCCATTCCTCAATCTGACCTGAGTCACGTTGGATGAACTCAGAAGAACAAGTGCTTGGACGAACTTCGATCGACGAGATCTCTGTCCTCTGGCCTCTAATCACCTCGTCTCGTGATTCACAACACTAAAAGTTGAAAATAGAGCTTCATTGCCGAATAATTAGTTGCATTTCATCATTTACTCTGTATTTCTACCATTCATGCACTTAGAATTAATATCTGTATTTTAACACTCATAATTACACTCATAATCATCTTCACATTTTCACCTAACTTCATGCATTTTTAATCAAATCATGTTAGCTCCAATTGACCTCAAACCTCTTCATTGTGTACATATTATTAACAATATTAAAGGAAAAATATAAAAAAAGTTACTAACACAAATAATTGGCACGTGAGACAAAACTCCAGTTTCATGATAGACAGACTAAAACATGCATATCTTCCGCATACAGTCTCCAATTTTTATTTACTCACTTTGAAAGTAATATAGACTCAAATACGTTCAAAACAAGACCAATTTCATAAAAATCAGAGCTCATATGTGAAAGTTGGGTTTTGGGCCTCTTTTGCGCATTATGTATTTTACCCGATTTTGATCTATTACTTTATGTACACAGTTAGCCCTTTTTATTTATTCTTCATCTATATTCTTTGATGGAGTTTTATTAAAATACACAAAAAATTAAAATCTAAAATAAGACTGAAATCAAAGAAACTGACTGAGTCTGAGAGTCCCTTGTGTGTTTATACAAATATCTCTCGATTTTCATTTCATTTTATTTCCCTACTTTATTATTTATAGAAAATCAAACAATTAAATTAATGTGTAAATATTAATCTTTGATTTTATATTAGTTTTTCTCGATTTTTCTCTTAATTAAAAAACAAAAAAATTATAAAACCTAAAAATCATCGGTGTTCTATGTACATAAAGTACCCCCGAAGTATCATTTTGCAAAGATGCCTCTTTTGCTCTTGGTTCCTTCATGAAAGTTGTAGATCTCATCGAGATGAGCAAATTTTATGAAGAAAACTTTTTGGTCTGAGGTCATTTTAAAATTCCTTACTAATTATTTTTAGATTTAATTTCTTAGAATTTTCTAGAGCTGACACGTGGCTGCTCCTGAAGCCGCCAGGTGTCAGTCATTTTCAGAATTTATTTTTTCATTTATTTATTAAAAAATTGTTATTAAATTAATTAGATTATTATTCCACGTGGTGTAGTCGTGGTCGTCCGATCTTGGTCGATCGGACAACCACTACTCTTCATCCCGTCAGTCTCCTCCGCCATCCCAGTCAACATGCATTCCCAACGACCTACGCAACCGTCGGGGCTCCGCTCCTCCTCTCCTTTACCATCCCCAATGGCCCCTGCAACCGTCTGGGATCCTCCACCTCCTCACCTACCGGTCGTCGTTCCCAAATCCCATCCTTATCCTAACCTGCCTCTCCTATATAATTACCTCCTTGTCGACCTGGAGATTCATTTGCCCCTCCAAGGAAAGCTTCCCCGAGCTCCTGAGACGATCTGGGTGACAGCTAGACCCATCTGAGTTGAGCAACGACGGGACACGTCATGATTCCATACGAGATCTAGAGGAGATACTTGCTCCTTTGTCGCAGTTTCACAATCAAGAAAGCTCTCCCAGCTTTAAAGGTGTGCCCCTTCATCGAGCGACGATTGGAGCATCAACCTCTAGCCATGGGCACTCCCTCCATTTATCTTCCATGTAGTCCATCTTATCCTTCCTCTTCCTCTTCTCCTATTCTTTTTCTTCCATCGTTCTTCCCTCTCTCTATTCCCTATTTTCTTTAAATTCTGTGTTCCTTCTTTTTTCACTTCTGATCTCCTCGTTCTTCTTCTGCTAGATCTCTGCCCAACCACCGCCATCTTCACCCATACCGTCTCTCACTTTTCCACCTCTGTCTTCATCCACTGACTACCGCCCTCGGGCCGTGGACCTCCACATCATGCGCCCACCACCATCATGGGCTCCGCTCCTCTAGGCAAGCAGAGGAGCCACCGCCCGTTCATCTCCTCCTCCCGCTAGTAGCTGCCTCCGACAGCATGCCACATTTCCTGCCTAGTCTTTACTACACCACATCCTCCAGCAGAACTCTTCGGGCGTGTGTCACCCACCTCATTCTTCATCAACAGCTCTGTCGCTCCACCAAGCCTTCATCATCGACAACCACCGCTTCCCTGGGGGCACCCTCAACTCCAGCAGTCCAACCCCGTAGACATGCCACTGCCTGCAGTTCCTAAACAGCCTTTGACTACCTCCATAGGGGCCTCGATCGCCCTTGCTCTGCTCGTTAGTACCTTCACCGCGTGCCTGCGCCGCCCGCCCAACTTCGCACTACCGCATGCCCGAAGCATAACCGCCTGCCCACGACTGTTGACTCCTATATTTTATCTTCCCCTCACGTACGAGGCACATGAGGGTGGGGACTTTTTTCACATCCGACCCTAAGATTTCTCGTTATTACATCCACATCCCTACTAGCAACGCCTCACAAGCAAGCCATGTGCCCAAGTGGAGAATTGCACGCGACACCCTGAGCTTCTAGAGAATCACACCAAGGGCCCACCAGCAGGACGCACGTCTCGTGCATGCCCTCGCCATCTGGATCTCACCCGAGGCACACGTGCACGTGTGGAAATATTGCTAGAACTCCCAACATGGTTTAGGTCATTTCCTTCTCTACATTTTTATTTAAGTCGTGTAATGTTGCAAATAGAACCCTAGCTTTATTCTATCATTTGAACCTCATTTTAGCATCATTTTATTAATCCAAGAATGCATTGTGATCCTCAACTAACTCTTTACATTGTGGTATGCTAGTGATATTTTTATTTTCTACGGTTAATCAATTGTTGTTCTTGTGGGAATTTGCATATTTTGCCCAATCTGTGCTTAGAAATTCATAGTTAATTAATCATTGCTCCAAAAATTGTCAAAAATTCATTGATAGTAGAATTAATTGATATTTATATTGTGCTAAAAAAGAATTGCATTTGCATGCATATGTTGCTTTCTAAAAATCATTTTGTGTATTTTACTAGTTAATTTTTAATAGGTATAAAATTCAAAATTTTTTGGGTCTAAGATTTTTTGAGATACATTACCTAATGATATATCTTGGATACTTTTTTACTGAAAATAAGTATAGTCAATATTCGTTATAATTAATTATTGAAAATCTCATTACATGCATTCATTTAATCATAAAATATTCATATTGCATCTAAAAGTTCCAAAAAAATTACAGTAGCATGATTTCATCATATTTCACATTCTAGCCAAGTTTGGAATTCATTTGATTAAAATTTTCAATTTAGCCCTTGAACTTTGACATAATTAGATCTCATTTATTATTTGCATTTAAAAATAAAAAATATTTCAAATGAATTTGAAATAAATTTCAGATGAATTTTAAAAATAAAAAATTTTGAATTTGAACTAGAATCAAATTTCAAATGAATTTGGTAACTTAAATTCAGATTGAATTCATTTTATTTAAAATTTGACATGTTTGTTGATGTTTTAGAGCATATATAAATAATATTATATGAATGATAATATAATATAAATGTTTTATTGTAAAGTTCTAATTTTGAAAGTATATTACTAAGATAAGTTGAAAAACTATAAATCAAGAAAAATATCAAACCAATATAATATATTGGATAAAAGTGTCTAATCTTTACAATTATTGTATATTTTTTACAGTCTAATTTAATTTTTCTATGATGAAGAAGCGTATGCATACAATATAATTATATGAGCCTATCAAAGAGATAGAATATCATTAATGAAAAAGCTGAACAATATAATTACTATTGCATGTTAAAGAAAGATAAGATCAAGCTATATATAGAAAGTTGATAAAAAATTAATATTATTATTTAAAAAAGTGGAAATTGTAAAAAATAATGTATAAAGATAAAACCTCTTCATTGAGCGTGAGTATCTTCAATATCAAAAAATTAAGCCATAAAAATGAAAAATATGAATTTTTGATGTACAAAGGAACTACTTACATTATAGTGAGAAGAACTTATATATTACTCACTGATGATAAATTTCTCCTTATCAGTGATATTCATCATGGATTGTCATGCAAGGAAAATCAAAGCAACAAAAAAGTAAAGGATCTATATCTAGATAAATTTTAAATCACGATAAATGTTAAGGAGGAATTCAAAGTAGCAGAACCATCATTTTCACGTGTTAGGAGAAAGGTCACCATAATTTGCCATGAGTTTTTAGGATCTTTGGTAGATAATGAAAGGAGGAGTGGAAAAGACAGTGTAAAGAATGTGGGAACAAGAAAATAAATGTGTGGATGAGGATTTAGAATAGCAATATTAAACATTTGATTTTTTTTCCTATTAGATTTCATAACTGATATTTTTCAATCTTTTTTATATTCAATAATTAGTCTTTAAATAATAGGATTATACATACATATATGCATTTTAAATTGGATATGGCTAAGAGTGCTTTGTATCCTCTTAATGCCTCAAAATTTTGAATAACATGTTAAGATTGATTATTGTACTTATACAAAGTAATAAGAAGTAAAGATTTAAACTTAAATGTTTTTTATAACCGATGCATGAAGGACACACATCTCTATTTCATAACATATTTTGCAGTCAAACCACTTGAACTTAGTTATAAAGAGGAAACGAAGGAGATTGGATCTCATTAGGGGGGAGGCGGGCTGATGTTGCATATACATGTCATGCATTCACAAGTCATATCAGTGTAGCGTGGGAGTATGGAAATCACAGTGGTGAATGCTTCACATGATAAATCATATCGATGGGTCCTAGGTATGATTAAAAGTTTAAAATTAACCACTTAATCATTGTAGTAAGTTGGTTTGAGAGTATCTTTAGTTGCATGCACATATTATGCCTAGTGATATAATCAAATGCTAAATCTTTCAATGTAAACCAAATGTGGTAACTTTTTTAATACATATTCGTATAATCTTTTTTGCATCTATTTACTTATACATGTTAACCTTTTGATGTAATTATGCTATAATTCCTTGTATAAGAATATTCAGAAAAGATCATAATCAACTAAGAGTAGTTGTTACATGTATGTATGTAAATAGGTATGTATTATATGCATGTATATGTATGTACTATGTGTGTATATAGATATATAAATACATGGACACACATATAAATATATGTATGAATGTATATAAATACCGAATCGAACTGAATTATTATCGAACGAATTCATGTTAATTCAAATTCGATTCATTTGAGAATCGAATCCACATGTGATTTAGATTCAGTTCATTTAGTTTCGAATCGAACTTTTTTCGAATTTTTATCAAACGAATCCTAAACGAATTCGAAAGATACGGTTCAATTAGAATCCCTACCAAGCAAGGTCTCCTTAGCACAATCATGAAAACTTAGATGACATCATTGCAATTTCCCAATGGTTTGTAAATTGACGTTATGGATTAAAACACATGTCACCATCTTGTGTAGTTTCCCCCATTTGGACTCTCACGGCTGAAAGTGTGAACAAAAACTCAGAAAACTTGAATTAAAAGTAGAAGGAACGAACAAATGCCCTAGATGGAGGGTTGCAAATGCAAATAGTGGAGATCTAATCTCCAATCAGTGAGGATTCAGGCTGTTAATTGAACTGATCATGTTTTAGATTAGAATTCATCCGATAATAGTTCGAAAAATGTTCGTTCGTTTCTAAACAAACTAAACATAAACTTCAATTTTTAATTTGATAGCTAAACAAACTGAACATGAACATAGCATGTGTTCATTCGATAAAAGTCCGAGCTTCATATATGTATATGTATGTGCAACATCGAATGCCTACACTGAAGGATACGAGGAATCCTCAAGCGCATCACGGAAGTGTGTTGATCGCATCTCATGCGATCGAGGCGACTAGTCGCACTAGTCGCTAGGTGCGGCGGAAATAAAAATTTATTAATCGAGTAATGAAACCACATGGTCACAAGAACATTTCTTGGATCGTTTCATCAAACCACAAAGTATTAGAAATACCTCTTGAAGCATGGTTGCGATCACGAGATCTCTAAAATAAGAGATCCTCCTGTCTCAAGTCCGATCCACGAAGATGGCACTTGCGGGCGTGATGATGAGACGTGTTTCTCCCGCAATCCTTGATGAAGATCCAAGCTTCGAATCTCCTGATTTCGTCCTATGAAATCCGTCGTCTTCCTTTAGAGCAAGAAACCCCAAAGAAGATGGAGATCCTCGAGTAGTCGAAGGCGAAGGAGAGGAGGTCTCTCTCAATGCATAAGATGGACGACCACCTTAAGGGGGGAGAGAGAGAGAGAGACAGCGAGAATGAGAGAGAGAGAGAGAGTAGTAGGTGTGTACAACTCTTGATGTTGTACCTTGAAAGGGCTAGGGTTTCCCTCCTTATATATTAGTTTGGGATCCAATGGATCTCAATCCATGGCATCCATAGATCCAACGGTTAGGTTGATCCATGCATCAATCAAGGGTCATGATTGTTGTTGGTTAAAAACCAACAATATTAATTTATATCAAATCAAGTATATGTTACATTATCATCAACACAATTTAATTTAACATAAATCAATTTTCAAGAGATAACAAGATAACAAATAAGAGGATAATTAATCACCCCACAAAAAATAGGGGGTCACCTATAGGTGACGTCACCTATTCTTTGTGGTGATTATTTCCTCTTTATTTTACCTAGGGGCGTCACCTATAGGTGGCGTCGCCTATTCTTTGTGGTGATTATTTCCTCTTTATTTTACCTATTATTCCTTAATAAATTGCAATAATTATTATTGCAAAAAAGATCCACCAAATTGATTCCAAATTAATTTGTGAATATTTCAATCATGCCATTGAAAGATATGTGAATCATATTCACAACCCAAACTAATTTGTAAATTACATTTCCAATTAATTACTTAATGTGAATCCAATTCACATTAATAATTAACAGATGTTATTTACAATGCTTCTCTCTCTAATATATTATAAATCACATTTACATATATTATGGATAGCACTATCCATAATCTGTAATCCATGATAATCAAATCTCATTTAATTATCTTGGATAATCATTCTCATAATATAAATCTCATTCATATTATTCTTGATAATTAAATTTCATTTAATTATCATCCTCTTGTTGCTTGGATACATAATTCATCAAATGAATTATTCTTAAACCCCTTCAAGAATAATGTGCTTCCTCCGCAGATACTTGGAGATAAGGACATGGCGATTGTATTGTTCCACGTATAGTGACTTGGATGTTGAGATCTCATCTCAAATCCAGATCTTACGAACCTCTCACGGATGCTTGATTAAATCAAGACCGCAAATCTAATCTTCTCATTGCATCTGAATCTCATTCGGACCAATATCCAACACTTGGACCAAGATCAGATTGCTTCTCTACTGAGAGGAGTCACTAAAATCCAGACATGTTTCATCACTCCCTCGGATTGTAGGTGTCATGGTTATACAATCATTTATGATCACATCACCCTCAGGTATTCCCAATACATGTACATCCTGCATACTGGAACACCTATGATCAACCTGAAGATCAAGATCAATTTTACATTGTCTTCTTCAGGGTTTGATCACCAAGTTTCTCAATCTTAGTCATTGGAAATCAGTATCGACAATATGCTTTCCCAGCGCATATATCATACATTCAAATTCATGTCATGCTTCCAAAGCACGACGACCATGCATGGAATTTGATTGGTCCCAATATCTCATGAGTGAGCTCATGTCTTCCGGTTCATAAGTGAACCTGTATGATCCCTTTCAGAGATCGTATTACTCATATGCCCTTACATGCACACCAGCACGCCGGTGTATAGACCTTGGTTAGGTCATCGACCTATTGGTCTGCCAAATGTACGTACTCAGACATATAGTAACACATCTGTCTCTGGTCAGAGGATGTGTGCCTATGCTGTGACAACATTCAACATAGGACTTAGGTTATCTCGATCTCGTTACGTCAACCTCTTGACCTAACTAATATGACACATCCGAATCACCATTCCCATGCAGAGGACATGCATCAAGAGTTCGGTCAGATATCAGCCTATGTGAGAAAGGATTGCCATCTCCTACTCAGGCTGGAGATCATCTCTTAATGATCATTTGACGGTGCTTGATGAGTCCTCTATCTAACTCTTTAGATATTCATCCAAACGCCAGCCTCTATGATTCATTTAATGAATCAACAATTATATGATCATCAAGATGGCCATGGTACATAACCCTAATTGTACAGAGGGACCTTATAGTGCATTCATTCATTTAATTTCATAAAGGGAGTGAAACATCAATAACTTTTATTGATAAACATATATATTACAATAACATTTATTATAAGAATGGTTTGTCCTGGACTTACATGTCCAACTAGCTCCCACTAGCTCTTATAACCATTCAGGTACAATCCTTAAACCCATACTCATTACATGTTGGTCGAAAACCTTCTGTGTTAGAGGTTTGGTAAGAGGATTGGCACTGTTGTCGGCAGAGGCCACCTTAGTGATTATAATATCACCATGTTTTTGAATATCCCGAATGATGTGATATTTCCTTTCCACGTGCTTGCTCTTTTGATGGCATCTGGGTTCCTTTGCCTGGGCAATGGCTCCCGTGATATCGCAGTGTAACGAGACAGGAGTATCAGAGGAAACTACGTCAAGCTCCAAGATGAACTTGCGCAACCACACCGCCTCTTTTGCAGCATCTGATGCGGCAATGTATTTGGCTTCTGTTGTTGAATCCGCCGTATTGTCCTGCTTCTTGCTTCTCCAGCTCACAACACCACCGTTCAATAGGAATACATACCCTGATGTCGACCTTCGATCATCAATATCCGACTGGAAGTCTGAATCTGTATATCCCAAGACTTGAAGATCACCATCCCAATAGACCAAGATGTAATCGTGTGTCCGTCTTAGATATTTGAATATGTTCTTTACTGCATTCCAGTTTTGCTCTCCATAGCAGGAATGGTAACGACTTACCACTCCCACTGCATGGCAGATGTCTGGTCTAGTACACATCATGGCATACATTAAGCTTCCTACAACTGTTGCGTAGGGGCATCCAGCCATGGCCTTCTTTTCCTCAACACTTTGAGGAGCCATCCCTTTAAACAGATGGATACCATGTATTAAGGGGAGGAATCCTTTCTTAGAACTATCCATACGGAATCGTTCAGAATCTTCTTAATGTATCCATGTTGTGACAATCCCAATATCCTCTTTTCTCGGTTTCTGAACAACTCCATGCCCAAGATGTAAGAGGCTTCTCCAAGATCTTTCTTCTCGAAGGTATGGGATAGCCAAATCTTCACACTGGTCATCATTCTTGTATCATTCCCAATGATAAGGATATCATCTATTTAAAACACGATGATCCCACTAAGCTTCTTGTACACACAAGGTTCATCAGGATTTTGCACAAAATCATAACTCTTTATGGTTTCGTCAAAATCTGATTTTCCAGCTACGAGAAGCTTGTTTGAGCCCATAGATGGATTTCTTCAGCTTGCATACTTTTCCATCCTAACCTATGAAGCCCTGGGGTTGCTCCATATAGATATCCTCCTTGAGGTATCCACTGAGGAAAGCTGTCTTGACGTCTATCTGCCAGATGTCGTAATAAAGAGATGCAGCTATAGCTAGCAGTATCATGATGGACTTAAGAATAGCCACAGGAGAGAACGTCTCATCGTAGTCGATGCCTTCTCTTTGTGTGTAGCCCTTGGCTACGAGCCTTGCCTTGAAAGTCTCTACTTTCCCATCTGGTCCCCTTTTTCTCTTGAAGATCCATTTACACCCATTGGATTTTACCCCTTTAGGTGGATCCTCTAGGGTCCATACACCATTCTTATGCATGGAGTCAATTTCTGACTTCATTGCTAGCGTCCATCTATCCATGTCATGATCCGCGAGTGCTTCATCAAATGAACAAGGATCATTGTTAATCTCACCTGACACATGGAATGCATACCTTTCAGGTGGTGCAACCACCCTCGAACTCCTTCGAAGAGATATAGGTGTTTCATCTTTATTTATTTCTTCGGTTTCTGGTTCAGGAATATCAGAATCCTCAGGGGAATCAATGAGTTCATCTACTTCATTTTTGTCTTGACCTTTAAGGAAATCATCCTCTAGAAATTTCACATCCCTAGAGACAAAAACCTTTTGGGTCTCAGGGTCATAAAGATGATATCCAATACCATCTTTAACATACCCAATGAAGTAACACTCACAAGTGCTAGATTCCAGCTTACTTGCGTCCACGTTCTTCGCATGGACCAAGCATCCCCAAAATCCTCAAGTGATTAACACCAGGTTTGGTTCCATCCCCAATGCAATGTTCACAGGTAGGTAAAGATTGAACCTGTAGAAAATCTAAAGGTCCATCCTTTATCAATCTATTGATCCCATCAACAGATAAATGACCAAGTCTTTGATGCCAAATCATATTCGAATGATTTCCATTATCCATGGATCTTTTAGGGTTTTTATTATAAGTGGTAGTGACATTTATGACACATTCATCAATGCACAATTCATAGAGTCCACCAGAAGTCAGAACACCTTCCATAATAAATTTATCATATTGATTAATGACTAACTTATTACAGATGAGGAAGGAATATCCACGTCTAACAATCTTAGATACAGATATCAAATTCCTCCTGACTTTAGGTACATAAAGACACTCTTTAAGTACTAGGACTCGACTACTAGATAATGATAGTCTGCAGGTTCCGATGGCGACTGTTGCAACACTTGCATCAAATCCCATCTGGATGACTATCTCCCCTTGCTCCAGATTCCTAGTTACCTGCAAATGCAACGAATTGCATACATGAACAGAAGCACCAGAATCTTCAACCCAACTTCCTTCTCGTCCAACGAGAAAGCTAGTTTCAATTATGAAAGTAGATTTCATACCTGCTGGGACTTTACCTTTGTCAGCAGACTTCATGTAATCTGAGCAGTTACGCCGCCAGTGCCCCGGCTTCTTGCAGTGGTGACAGACATCGGACTTTTTTGATGTCATTAGTGTGGAAGCACCAGAAGATGAACCAACTCCTTGATTCTTCTTCTTTCTCTTCTGGGCTGGGCGCTTCCGAGAACCTTGCTTCCGACCGCGCTTTCCTCTTACTTATGCAACCATTGCACTAGCAGAGGGGTCGTCCCTCCTCATCATGTCTTATGCAGACTTCAATGCAGCTAACAACCCAACGTTAGTGAAATTGCATTTGCTCATGTGATAAGACACGACAAAGTTGTTGAACAGGAGAATGAAATCAGCCTGCATATCAGAATCCATGTAGGCTCCCAGGGTTTCCAATTCAGAGAGGTGCCCAAATACTTTGAGTACGTGTTCTCTGACAGAGGTCCCTTCCTGCATCATGCAACAAATAAGCTCTTTCATCACATTGTAGCGATGTGTGCGGTTTATGTCACCGAACATTTGCTTCAGATTTATTATAATCTCTTAGAAATGGTTCATTTCCACATGTTGCTTCTGAAGCACATTTGACAATGACCCAAGGATATAACACCTTGCCAGATCATGGTCTTCATCATATTTCTCATTATATGATTTATCTTCCGTAGTCTTAGGTTTTGCTATCTTGTCCTTGGTTAGCACATACGAGACGCGCTCCACAGATAAGACAAGATCCAAATTTCGGATCCAATCTGAATAATTTGGTACGGTCAACTGATTGAACTCTAGGAGCCTGTTAAGTGGGTTCATGGACTTCATTTTCTGAAATTAAGAATGCACTATATTAGAATATATAAATAATTATATATTCTTTTTAAAGAATATTTGACTAAGGCATTTTAAATCAAATTTGTCTTGATATGTCAACTTTGAGAGATTATTCCGTTATTATCTTTCAAAGTAAGAGACATATTTACCACTATATCTCAAGCAAGATCTGGGATCTCCTCTCTATCTTTATCACATCCCAATAATATGAGAACCTGTAACTCGAATAAAGAGAAGCGGGAACACATTCCGCCTTGCAAGTCCGACCTGCATTTCCCAATTCGATCTTTAACACCCGGACCATCACTCCTAAGATGATGTTGACTCGTTGTTAATTGAACCAACCGTCAACAGGCTTAATACTCGCTATAAGCAATCCAATATTGCCCCAATAATATGAGGACCTGATATTGAGCTCACTACGTATACGGCCTTACTCTTTCAAGAAGTAAAGAACCCGATCCAAATAAATCATATATAGGATCTGTCACTTCGGACAGGCGTCTCCTATATACAACATCTGATGACGGAATCCTTTGCCTTCACGGAAGACCATGGATGTACTTATGTGATCCACCACATATTCAAATTGAAATAATTAATTATCGTGAATCATATTCACATAATTAATTCTTCCAAGGGAAATACACATCTATTCATAATAGAGTGTTTTTAATTGGACATAATCAATTTAATCACATTAAACTAATTATCAATCCAATTATCAATCAACAAACTTGATTATTACTTGAATAATAGCTATAATCTCAAAGTACGTATTATTTGAATTTTAATAATTAGAAAAATACACTTTGACTTCTCCAGCATTATCGAGTCCTTACCCGATGTCAAGGCCAGTACCAACGAGAGTGGGACGGACAACATACATTGCAACCTACTACCCCAATGCTCTCCAACTAGTCACCATATCCACCTCAGGAAAGGATAATGCCAGATAGATCATTATGTATTTTGAGATGCTCATCGGTTTTTCAACCGAAATTATACCATATAATATTCATCAAAACCATTTTGATAATATTATAATGAGATTTGCAAAACAAATCCCCAACCTATTCAAACAAGAGGGTTTTGCATGTAAAAGTTGTCCTACAACTATTGTAGGATAAACTAAGGTTTTTCATGAAAACAATGTTTGTTGATGATTTCATATCAACCAATTAATGATCAAGATCAACTATCTTATCATATTGGTTTAGGAAAATGTCATTCAATTAAATAATTATCTCTTTAAATATTTCACAAATATTTATCACTAATTATTTCAGAAAATCAACAATTAATTTTCATCAACTTATTTGAATGACTATCACATGGTTCATGATCAAATTCGTCAATTTTCAGTAATGACCCCTACTCACTAAAATCAACATATCTTGATCAATTTAAATCCAGATTATGCAAAATCAGTTTCCTAGGATTGCTAATTTGATTTATGAAAGAATCCAAGTGATATTTCACGCATTTCGAGGTGGATCAAAAGAGTAATTAACTCATTAAACATGTTTAGATTCGCAGTTCCCGCAACAGTGAATACATGTTTACTCAAAGGGTCATATCTTGAGCAAATAAAATCCAAATTATGTAAACTCAGATCCTATAGTTTCCTTATTTAATGGGGAACAAAATACAATTAAAAATTTCGTGTTCAAACAATTTAAATAGTATCTAAAAATTCAATTAAACAGAGGTGCAAAAATTGAAATGCAGCAAAAATTTCGCAACCATTTCAAACCCAAGTCGTCCTAGGTTTATGGATCGTATCCAAAACCTTTTCCAACCTGGCTCTGATACCACTTGAAGGATACGAGGAATCCTCAAGCACATCACGGAAGCGTCTTGATCGCATCTCATGCGATCGAGGCGACTAGTCGCACTAGTCGCTAGTTGCAACGGAAAGTGAAATTTTTTAATCGAGTGATGAAACCACATGATCAAAATAACATTTCTTGGATCATTTCATCAAATCACAAAGTATTAGAGATACCTCTTGAAGCGTGGTTGCGATCACGAGATCTCTAAAACAAGAGATCCTCCTGTCTCAAGTCCGATCCACGAAGATGGCACTTGCGGGCGCGATGATGAGACGTGTTCCTCCCGCAATCCTTGATGAAGATCCAAGCTTTGAATCCCCTGATTTTGTCCAACGAAATCCATCATCTTCCTTTAGAGCAAGCAGCCCCAAAGAAGATGGAGATCCTCGAGTAGTCGAAGGCGAAGACAAGGAGGTCTCTCTCAATGCATAAGATGGACGGCCACCTTAAGGAGAGAGAGAGAGAGAGACGGCGAGAATGAGAGAGAGAGAGAGAGTAGTAGGCGTGTACAAATCTTGATGATGTACCTTGAAAAGACTAGGGTTTCCCTCCTTATATATTAGTTTGGGATCCAATGGATCTCAATCCATGTCATCCATAGATCCAACGGCTGGGTTGATCCATGCATCAATCAAGGATCATGATTTTGTTGGTTAAAAACCAACATCATTAATTTATATCAAATCAAATATATGTTGTATTATTATCAACACAATTTAATTTAACATAAATCAATTATCAAGAGATAACAAGATAACAAATAAGAGGAGAATTAATCACCCCCAAAAAATATGGGGCGTCACCTATAGGTGACGTCACATATTCTTTGTGGTGATTATTTCCTCTTTATTTTATCCTATTATTCCTTAATAAATTGTAATAATTATTTTTTCAAAAATATCCACCAAATTAATTCCAAATTAATTTATGAATATTTCAATCATGCTATTGAAAGATAGGTGAATCATATTCACAACCCAAACTAATTTGTCAATTACATTTCCAATTAATTACTTAATGTGAATCCAATTCACATTAATAATTAACAAATGTTATTTACAATGCTTCTCTCTCTCTCTAATATATTATAAATCACATTTACAGATATTATGGATAGCCTATCCATAATATGTAATCCTTGATAATCAAACCCATTTAATTATCTTGGATAATTATCCTCATAATATGAATCTCATTCATCTTATTCTTGATAATTAAATCTCATTTAATTATCATCCTCTTGTTGCTTGGATACATAATTCATCAAATGAATTATTCTTGAACCCCTTCAAGAATAATGTGCTTTCTCCGCAGATACTTGGAGATAAGGACATGGCGATTGTATTGTTCCACGTATAGTGACTTGGATGTTGAGATCTCATCTCAAATCCAGATATTACGAACCTCCCACATATACTTGATTAAATCAAGACCGCAAATCTAATCTTCTCATTGCATCTGAATCTCATTCTGACCAATGTCCAACACTTGGACTAAGATCAGATTGCTTCTCTACTGAGAGGAGTCACTAAAATCCAGACCTGTTTCATCACTCCCTCGAAATGGAAGCGTCATGGTTATATAATCGTTTATGATCACATCACCCTCAGGTATTCACAATACCTGTACATCCTGGATACTAGAAGACCTATGATCAACCTGAAGATCAAGATCAATTTTACACTGTCTTCTTCAGGGTTTGATCACCAAGTTTCTCAATCTTGGTCATTTGGAATCGGTATCGACCATATGCTTTCCCAAAGCATATACCATACCTTCAAATTCATGTCATGCTTCCAAAGCACGACGACCATGCATGGAATTTGATTGGTCCCAATACCTCATGAGTGAGCTCATGTCTTCCGGTTCATAAGTGAACCTGTATGATCTCTTTCAGAGATCGTACTACTCATATGCCCTTACAAGCACACCAGTGCGCCGGTGTATAGACCTTGGTTAGGTCATCAACCTATTGGTCTGCCAAATTTATATACTCAGGCATATAGTAACACATCTGTCTCCGATCAGAGGATGCGTGCCTATGTTGTGACATCGTTCAACATAGGACTTAGGTTATCTCGATCTCGTTAAGTCAACCCCTTGACCTAACTAATCTGACACCTCCGAATCACCATTATCATGCAGAGGACCTGCATCAAGAGGTCGGTCAGATATCATCCTATGTGAGAAAGGATTGCCGTCTCCTACTCAGGCTGGACATCATCTCTTAATGATCATTTGACAGTGCTTGATGAGTCCTCTATCTAATTCTTTAGATATTCATCCAAACACCAGCCTCTTTGATTCATTTAATGAATCAACAGCTATATGATAATCAAGATGGCCATGGTACATAACCCTAATTGTACAGAGGGACCTTATAGTGCATTCATTCATTTAATTTCAGAAATGGAGTGAAACATCAATAACTTTTATTGATAAACATATATATTACAATAACATTTATTGTAAGAATGGTTCGTCCGGGGATCACATGTCCAACATACACATAATAAATTTTGGAGTTAAATAAACTACGGTATTTACTGAGCTTTGTACCACTTTGATTTGAATACTTTCTTATTTTTACTTTTTATCGAACATTATTATCGAACTCAAGTTTCGAACTTATTCATATAAACAAGTTTGAGTTAAAGTTAAACTACTAATGAACTATTATCGAACCGAACTCAAACATTCATTTTCTAAATGAAATCGATTATATTTTATCGAATATTTATTGAACTGAACTCGAACTCGAAGTTTCGAATTTTCTCATCGAATTGAGCTCAAACTCGAACTTACGAACTTTCTTATCGAACCAAACTCGAACATAGATTCGTTCGTTACAGTTCGATTTGATTAACATCTCTAGTGAAGATCGGATGTTAAGATAGAACGTGAATTGTGATCAAAAAACAAAGGGAAACAATTATATATTATAGGTATTTTTATATTTTGGGATGAAATTTTAAGTTGCATTGAAAACAAAAATGAAAAGGAATAATAAAAAATCAAAAATAATATATTAAATAGAATGTTGATATGTAAGGATGATAAAAATTCTCAAGGTGATGCCCATCCCCTCAACATAGATTACAATAGTGGAAATGTTCAATCCCAACCTTGAAGAAGAGGAAGAATCACTCCTTTAATCGATCAATCCTTGTATATTCTTGTCGAACTCGCCACATACCACTCGTGAGCTATAACGCTTTATAACTATGAAGAATGGAACACAAATTTGTAAATATTGCATGAAATTGTAACATTGAAGAAATCAATATAGGCAATGGTGGTATGATAATACTTTTACTTGGTTTAAAAATGGAGGATGGATTATCAAGGGACAACTAAAGGTAAACGAGCTCAGGTTCGAAGAGATGAATAATATGGAGACGTTTAAAGAAGGAAGAAAAATGCATGAATATGGATTGGCTCATGGTGATACAAGTCACCACGAGCATAGCCATGAAAACATCAATATATGAAAATGTTTATGATGAGCTGTATATTAAAATTAGTAAAATTATTATTTGAGAAAAAAACCACATGTAGGAATTATTTGGAAGTTATGCACTTTCAAAGTATTTCAATCCCATTTTTATTTGTATGAATTTAACTATCTGATTTATATTTTTCTCATTTACTAAATATATTTGGTTTAGGTTTTACTCCTAAAAAGAATTTTTAAAGAGACTCTTTTCATGAAAAAGAGTTGATTTGACTAGATATGAATATTTGAAGTTTGATTTGTATTATTTGTTTTATTTAGAAGGGTGTGAACCCTATCTATTGATTTTATGATTTTTGATATTTTGTTCTTTAAAGGTTATTTTTCAAATATTCATTATAAAAGTGAGTAGAGGTCAATCGACATCATGGACAAATAGTTCGACCATGCAATGTTTCTCATGTTCAACATGCTCCAGGACTCAAATTTTATCCTTAAGTTTTGTGACTATTCTATAATTTTTTTCTTGGAAGATGATATTGAACGATAAAGTTTAAAAATAAGTTTGCTTCAATTGGAGTTGTGGGAAAATGTGTACATGTCATGGAATTGGGCATCATTGTAGATTAATATTTACATTTATTAGTCTATTATTTTTTATGGATTTTTTGTTATAGCTTCCCGTGAGTAACATACTTTCTTTTAAAGAATGAATATATATATATATGTGAGTGTGTGTATTATTTTTTATGGATTTTTTGTTATAACTCTATTTTATATCGACTTATTTTTTAAATACCAATATTGTAAAAATGTATATTAATTTCTTCTTCTTTTCGTTTCTTTTCTTCTTTGTTATTTTGTTTTTCAGTGTTAGTTATAAATATTTTTGCTCTTTTTCTTATCAATGCTGAATTAAATTCCCATCGCTTGTATAGAGATTTTATCTCAAATATGATGAATGATAATGATAAAATTAATGGTCATTTTAGGAGGATGATTACAATGGAAAAGTAGAAGGGAGAGACGAGAAAATAGTAGTGCAGGAATATGGATATAGAATGAGGACAATATAAGTGGTGAAACTGCAGTGGATGAAGTATGAAATTAACATGGAAGAAATGAGGAAATAGTACTATAAGACCTTGGTATAAATATGCCCTTCAAAAATTAAAAAAAGCATTCACTCTCTCTCTCTCCATACATACATATATATATATAGAGAGAGAGATGAATGATTCTGTGAGAGCAAAAAGTTGTGAGAGAATGAGAGGAGTGATTCTCGACCACTAGATTCAACTAAGAGAGATAAGATCAGGAGAGAGAAATAGAAACTCGTGGTCCAGAATCACTCCTCTCATGCTCTCACAACTTTTTGCTCTCAAAGGATCACTCATCTCTCTATATATATAGCGCTTTTACAAGATGTTTAAGTATTCTTGTAAGTATTTCATAGAAAATATGTATCCTTTATAAGGAATATACACGCGCACACATGCCATTAATTAAAAACTCTATATTACTTATTTTTTTTTCCAGATTTTTGATACTTGTCTCCCTCCAAGATTATGCAATTACAGTTATGCCCCTACCTTTTTATAATAATACTTTCTTATGAAATTTACAGTGTTGCCCTTCCATTAAGGTAAAATAAGAGTATAAGTATAATAATAGAAGGGCAAAATTTTGAATTTTGTAATAATATATGGGCACAATTGTTATTGCAAAAAAGGTCGGGTTTAATTGTAATTGAATAATCTTAGAGGGGGACAAAGGTAGAAGAACTATTTTTTCGCAGTCAAAAGAAAAGGAAACATGAAGATGAGGTTGAACTCCCATGTAAGGACATCCCTACAAGCTAAGGGCTCGAGTTTGGTTTCCAGATTACCCCAAGGTAACTTGGTTTATCTCCATGCATTCATGGGTTGGAATTCCATCACAAACCAATGTAATATTACATCAAATTCCTCGTTCCAACTCTCTCCAACACTACTAGCCATCCAAAAATCTACTATTCACAGCAGATTACTCCAACCCAACACAACCTAGTTATCAAACAGGCCCTACCAATCCAACCACAACGCATCAATGTTCAAAGCGTTATACAAAACATGCGGCTATAGCCTTAGAACACAATAGACCTGGGCAAAAATCACTAAAAAAATTAAGAGACAATGTACCAGGTGACGATAGCAAGAGGGCTTGGGCCAAGAGCAGGTCCCTTCCAATGCGAGAGGAGCACCATTGAATTCATTTTACCTGAGAGTCCTGAAAAAGGAGAGCAGGAAACAGACATCAGTCAATAATAACCTCAATCGCCTTGAAAAGTAATACATTTGAATCTTTAGTGAAAGTATTATTGATAATCTACTGCATCTTTCTTTCTAAGCTAGCCAAAGAGGCACATCACAGTGGAGAGGGTGCTGGCTAATACATAGGAACATGGAGCTGTTGCATCTGAAAAATATTCCATGCCCAAGAACCAACACCGCGATTTGTAAGGTTAAGTATATTACTGTCGAAGATGCAACTTTTTAGGAAGTGCTTAGTGGATAAATTCCATTTTGGCAAATAAGTAAGACATTAGAAGCCAGTCTCTTTTGAAGGCTTGTATGTAAGAACAGTCTATCATTGAATATAAGCCAAGTGAAAGAAGATGATCATTTTTGGAGCCTTTAATTTCAGTAGGACTTTATGCAGGGGGTCTAGGATCCCACCATTCTTATAAATGATTTGCATACTTTGTTTACAAAAGTTTCATGACATAGGAAATTCAAATGAGGGTCTGATGAATCCATGATTCATTAACTTTTCTGTCGCATTTTGTCTTAAAACCCTTAACAAATACATGTAAATACCCATTAATTCTCATATTTTAACAAAACACTATTCATATGTAATTATTCACTTTTAACCACTAAAATCATGTAAATAAATAAAGAACCAGAAAAATAAAGAAAAAGGCAGATTGAATATATCTATATATATACAATATGACTCAAAATATAAATATAGCTGTAAGATATATTTATAGCCCAACCCCCGAGACCAAGCCAGCATGGATTGGTCGACAAACCAATAAGTAGGGGGAGATAAGGAAAGAAAACCAAAGAAAAATAATCTAGCACATGTATCTACACCTTTCACTATTTATAAAATAAATACAAAACTTCAAAGAATTTTAACTATCTCATATGAACATATTTTTCACCAAACTCTTCTCCTAATTATTTCTAAAAATGTATATAAAAATATAAAAATAAGTTAAAAATATTACCCTATATATATGCCAAGAAACCTAGCCTACAAATTGTCAAAATCTCAACTTCCGAACATCATAACTTCCTCATACGAACTTCAGTTTCATTCTGCTTACCTTTAAAGTTCATAAAATAATATTCTCTAATTAATAAAGGTGGTTTCATCAAATTCGGAGTCCGTTTGCAAAAAGTCAGTTTTGGGACCAAAAGACAACGGGGTTTCTGGACTATTTATTTTATGTAACACACATTATTTATCACTTTCTTAATTTTATAATTTTTAATTTATTTCATGATCTTGTAGTTTCTACATAAATTATTTCATAATTTTTGGAGACTATTTATTATTTTAATAAAACCAAAAACCCTAAAATATAGGTATAAATGACCTACGTAGATAATAACCCTATTTATTAAAATATGTAAATTAATCGTATAAACCTTAATTAATACCCTAATAATTAAAAAAATATAAAATTAATTTTTACTTATTTATTTATTAAATTAAAAATCTAAAACCTATTTATAAATACATATTTACTAATATAATATTTATATTTTAAATAATAATTATTATTTATTAAAAGTAATTATGTCATAAATTAGAAAATTAATTTATTAACACTTCTTGTATTTATACCTATTTAAAATAATGTAATTTAATATTTTATATCTAATTTATAAGATATTTTCGCTCCTGGACCAACCAGGTGCTGACACTTGTCAGCACCTGGGACCTTCTTCCCCAAGAAGTTGTTGCGCCCGGCTGCTCGACCTGCCAACTTCACCCATTTACCCCGCGCTACTCCAGAACCTTCTGATCGATCCATTCCGTCCATCCTCTTCCTCCAACAACCCTCTCCATCGCCACCATCGATTTGACCTTGGAGCCCACGCCAACCTTCCTATAAAAGCCCTCCAAGATCGCCATTAACCAGCAACTTTCCTAACTGCCTGAAGCCCCAGCTCCAGACTACCCGATCCCCCTACTTCCTAGCCCTATTCCGGCCAACCCACGGTGGTGACAGCACCAAGGCGTAGCCCGTGAGGAAGAGGAGTCGACGGAGGAGGTTCCAAGGCCAAGCTTGGCCTTGCATCGCAGCTGTACGCCACGTCGGAGCTCCGGCCAAAGGTCGACCGTCGAGCACGTTTTCCAGGTAATACACCTTGATGCCCTAGATCTTTTCCTCCACTTTTCTTCATTTTATTTCTCGATTTTCGTGTAGGAATTAGTGAGGATAATCGCATCATTAGGACGCTTAATCCTCTAGATTAGTCGCCCTATCGAAATCCTTCTCAATTCGTGTTCAAACTCGTTCCAATCGATCTTAGTTCTCATCGCCATCTTCGCGCAACTGGATATTTGGCTGGAAACTTAAGATTTTTCACCAACTTTGAGCTTGAATTTTATCATCCTGTGGCCGATTCCTTGGAGAATCGAGCATATATTCTTGTTATCTGCAGGTTCAAGATCATCGCGATTCAGTTCGTCAGATATGGAAGGCCTTCGATCTTCATCAGAATCTATTCCAAAGATGGTCCGACAGAACTGAATAGCCTCCAGGAAGCTGAAGACGCCATCTTCATCAAGACTCCACCGCTGCTCGGAGCATTCTCCGCCGCCTCTCTACCGCGGGCGAGCTCGAGGGGTGGAGGAGCCACCCCTCTGGCCCCGCCGGAGCGCCAAAGTCATCGGAGGCCGGCTGGAGTAATTCGGAGAAGGAGGCTCATTCGCCAGTAGCCGCAACCACCCAAGAACAGAGGACGCACAGGTGCGCGACACGTGGCGCACCTGTGAGCGTCCGATCAGCGCCGAAGCCTTCTAATCTCAGGCGTCCAAATCGAAACGGTGGAAATATTGCAACTTAGACCCAGCCAACTTCCAGTTCTTCATCGCCGTCCCCCAGGTTTTGTCTATTTGCATTTAGGTCCCTCCGCAGGGACCTAAATGTAAAGTTTTATATACTTTTTTCTTCAGAACAGTCCTTGAGGACCTAACTGCAAACATTCTAATTAGTTTTTCTTGCGCTTATGCCCCTGGGCTGTAGGGGTTGTTGCTTGTTCTTTTGACCTTGGATTTCGACGATTTCTTGAGGGTAGTTACACAACTACCCCAGCTACCTAGTATAAAAGTTTCGCGGCTTTTTGACTTGTTTTCTACGTGTTTTGATTTCATCGAACCGCACTTCGTTTTGTTTTGATTTCTTGTGTAGTTCGAGCTCGCGGCTCGAACCTCGCTCACCCTACTATATAGTATCACCTATATTATCTCCACCTATTATATAATAAGTAAATCTTTTGAAAAATATCCCTTTTTGAAAATTAAATAAAAATTTAAAAACAATAAAATCAAATAAAAATAATAAAAATAAAAATCAATAAAAAGGGTGCTTTGACTTGATCACTTAGAGAAGAATTTAAAATAAAATTACGAAGAGGAAAATCTAGGGAATTTATTCTGCCTCCTTGAGTTCGACCCAGGAACACTTGCCTGGTAAAATATTAGTGAACGGTTTTTCTTCGGAAAATCGTAATTGTTTGATAGGTTTCTAAGAATCGTCGTTCTTGTTTCGCGGCTTTCTGCTACAACCGACGACTTTCTTCATCAAATAAAAGAAAGCCGCAAATCGATTTTTAGCCTTATCAAAATGGCGTCGTTGCCGGGGTAATTCGGAGAAGGAGGCTTGTTTGCCAGTAGCCGCAACCGCCCAAGAACAGAGGACGCACAGGTGCGCGACATGTGGCGCACCTGTGAGCGTCCGATCAGCGCCGAAGCCTTCTAATCTCAGGCGTCCAAATCGAAACGGTGGAAATATTGCAACTTAGATCCAGCCAACTTCCAGTTCTTCATCGCCGCCCCTAGGTTTTGTCTATTTGCATTTAGGTCCCTCCGCAGGGACCTAAATGTAAAGTTTTATATACTTTTTCTTCAGAACAGTCCTTGAGGACCTAACTGCAAACATTCTAATTAGTTTTTCTTGCGCTTATGCCCCTGGGCTGTAGGGGTTGTTGCTTGTTCTTTTGACCTCGGATTTCGACGATTTCTTGAGGGTAGTTACACAACTACCCCAGCTACCTAGTATAAAAGTTTCGCGTCTTTTTGACGTGTTTTCTACGTGTTTTGATTTCATCGAACCGCACTTCGTTTTGTTTTGATTTCTTGTGTAGTTCGAGCTCGCGGCTCGAACCTCGCTCACCCTACTATATAGTATCACCTATATTATCTCCACCTATTATATAATAAGTAAATCTTTTGAAAAATATCCCTTTTTGAAAATTAAATAAAAATTTAAAAACAATAAAATCAAATAAAAATAATAAAAATAAAAATCAATAAAAAAGAGTGCTTTGACTTGATCACTTAGAGAAGAATTTAAAATAAAATTACGAAGAGGAAAATCTAGGGAATTTATTCTGCCTCCTTGAGTTCGACCCAGGAACACTTGCCTGGTAAAATATTAGTGAACGGTTTTTCTTCGGAAAATCGTAATTGTTTGATAGGTTTTTAAGAATCGTCGTTCTTGTTTCGCGGCTTTCTGCTACAACCGACGACTTCCTTCATCAAATAAAAGAAAGCCGCAAACCAATTTTTAGCCTTATCAAAATGGCGTCGTTGCCGGGGTAATTCGGAGAAGGAGGCTCGTTCGCCAGTAGCCGCAACCGCCCAAGAACAGAGGACGCATAGGTGCGCGACATGTGGCGCACCTGTGAGCGTCCGATCAGCGCCGAAGCCTTCTAATCTCAGGCGTCCAAATCGAAACGGTGGAAATATTGCAACTTAGACCCAGCCAACTTCCAGTTTTTCATCGCCGCCCCCCAGGTTTTGTCTATTTGCATTTAGGTCCCTCTACAGGGACCTAAATGTAAAGTTTTATATACTTTTTCTTCAGAACAGTCCTTGAGGACCTAACTGCAAACATTCTAATTAGTTTTTCTTGCGCTTATGCCCCTGGGCTGTAGGGGTTGTTGCTTGTTCTTTTGACCTCGGATTTCGACGATTTCTTGAGGGTAGTTATACAACTACCCAGCTACCTAGTATAAAAGTTTCGCGGCTTTTTGACGTGTTTTCTACGTGTTTTGAATTCATCGAACCGCACTTCGTTTTGTTTTGATTTCTTGTGTAGTTCGAGCTCGCGGCTCGAACCTCGCTCACCCTACTATATAGTATCACCTATATTATCTCCACCTATTATATAATAAGTAAATCTTTTGAAAAATATCCCTTTTTGAAAATTAAATAAAAATTTAAAAACAATAAAATCAAATAAAAATAATAAAAATAAAAATCAATAAAAAAGGGTGCTTTGACTTGATCACTTAGAGAAGAATTTAAAATAAAATTACGAAGAGGAAAATCTAGGGAATTTATTCTGCCTCCTTGAGTTCGACCCAGGAACACTTGCCTGGTAAAATATTAGTGAACGGTTTTTCTTCGAAAAACCGTAATTGTTTGATAGGTTTTTAAGAATCGTCGTTCTTGTTTTGCGGCTTTCTGCTACAACCGACGACTTTCTTCATCAAATAAAAGAAAGCCGCGAAACCGATTTTTAGCCTTATCAGGGTCCAGATTGTTAATTCTCTAGGTTTGCAAATATATTCCAGAAGGTGGTGTTTTTACTGGGAAAACTCTGTTCGTCATGTTTCCAGGGCCTTGGCCCTATTGAACCTTTCGTTCTTGTTTTTAAGACCGCAATCTAAGGTCATATTCTTGTTTCTATGTAACTTAAAAACCTCCGGACAAGAAAAAATCTATCCAATGTTTGTAACCAAGATTATAAAGCAATATGACATTGCCATTCCCATTTCGAATTGAAGCCATGCAATTTAAATATCACGTGCCTTGAGGGAGGTAATGCTATTTGAGGCCATACACTTAAAAAAGATGTATTTCTGTAGGAATCTAGAGTTTGCCCCACCGAGTTTCTTCCGAACTTTTTTCAAACCTTTGTCATTACCCATAGCCTGCTAAAGTAGCTAGTTGAGGTTATTGTTCAGAGTTGCTTCATGCAGATTAGTTTTGAGCTCAATCAATGCTTGTCAATAATGATTCTGATTGCAGAGAGTAGGGGAAGTCACTGCAGACGATCCGCGTCTTCCTGATTGAGTTAAAGTTTGGTGCATTAGCGTGGGAGGAAAAAGAGGTCAGGAGACTTTCCAACTAACCATATTCCCGGACAAGCGGGAAGCGGCGAGAGTCTCTTCCAAGCGTCAAGTTAAGGGGCTAGGCCTAGACGAGGAATGAAAGTCTCAGCGGCAAAGCATGTCTCACAAGCCCTCGAAGAAAGCCTGACGCGGGAATGCATACTAGTCCTTACTTGTCTTAGTCCTAGGAGGAGCTTCATTTCCAATGTAACACAGGGGTAGGTGGGTCTAAGGTTGCTCCTATCATAACATCTCAAAAAAAATCACTAGCAAAGGTCATCTACGTCTAAGTATCACTAGGTTTTCAAGCCTTGGGATTGAGCACTAGAGATTTTTCATACTTGACGAAAGTTGCTGAGGGTCCAATCACTTGGAGAAAGAGCAATCTGATTGTGATTAGAGCAGGTTCTGGGTAAACCGATATGGATAGGGTAAAAAGCAAAGATGACCCATTTTTCGAGTCCGCAATCAGTTCAAGTCTAGTTGATACTTCTAAGCTTAGCTTTGAAGAGGTCAAAGGTGTCAACCATATTGTTGAAGCATCGAGCCAGATCCCGATTCAGACTATCACTATGGTGACTAGTAACATTAAAGTTACCCATAAGAAAGAGTTTGGGTAAATCTTTATGATTGTTCGATGAAAGTATGTTTCTTAGTAAGGATGGCGGGGCTGTAATCTATCCTCGCCCAAGGTAAAAGTCGTGGTGATGCCATGATCCAATAACATGCAATTTTTCAATTTTATTCTCGAAGAATTCCATAGTGTCAAGAACCACCCACTTTTCCCATAGACGGCTAATGAACACAAGTCCAATTGTTAGGGAGGTTAGCAAGGATCATTGGAGTGTCGGGTTACTTTAGGGCCCGTTCGGTTGGGGGTTTACCCCCAATTTTTACGGGTTACCCTCCAAATCTCACATTCCTAACCCACTAATGGGGTCCACTTCATTCCCATCAAAAAAATTATATATTATACCATCATATCATCTAAAAATCATAAGATACTCAACTTCTACTCATTATTTCAAACTTCAATACAATCACATCACAACAACTACCACTTTTTCAAATTTCAATACAATCATATCATAATAACTTCAAATTTTTTCAAATTCCAATACAATCACATCACACAATCCCTCTCAACCCTTAACCCACCAACCAAACACACAAACACAAAAACGAATTATCCTACTCCGGATAACCCACGAACCAACCGCACCCTAGTCCAATGGTGCTTGTTAAATAGAGAAATGAGTCGGTTGCATGTGGAAAATTCTCTTATACCTCTAATATTTCAAGATAAAATGTTAGCTCTCGTCTTTAAACAAGTAATAGAGGGAACGATACCTTAAAAAACGTATCTATTCATTTCTATATTACCTATACGCACCTCCTTAAAGGGTTTTCGATGTAAACGATCATGCGGATTTTCTATATTATACAAGTGATTCATTTATGAAACCTTTATACGGATATAAATATTTTACATATATTCCATGCTTAAGGGATTTTTTTCTATAGATCACATTATTAATTTTTATATTGGATAACCTCCATTAGACATTGTAGTTTTTACTTAAATCTACTATATATATACTAATACTATATGTAGGATTCTTATTAGGTGTGCCCCTATGAGATATTGCAATATCAGTTATGCCACTCCTTTTTAAGGAATATCAATTATGACATTGAGTTCTTGTCGTTCTATCACTTTTACCCCTCCGTTACTTTAGCCGTCAATGATTTGAACTTAACCATGATTTTCTCAAACCATCGTTTGATTACAAGGGGCATAACCGTCCAACTCTACCCCTCCCTCCTCCCATTCATCTCTAGCTCGTACGCACCCGAGCCCCCCCTCCACCGCGAGCTCCTCCCCCCGCCATGGTGCCTCTGCCTCCGCGCCTGAGCTCTTCCCTCCTCCTCAAGCTCCTCCCTCCACCCCGGAGCTTCTTCCTCCGCCCCGTACCTCTCACTCTACCATGTGCTCCTCCCCTGTCCCAAGCTCCTCTCCCTGCCCCAGCACCTTCCTCTCCACGCCCGAGCTCTTCCCCTCCATCCCTAGCTTCTACCCTCCATCCCCGAACTCCCTCTCTTCCCAGCTCCTCCCCTCCACCCCGCATCTCCCCTTCTCCCCCAGCTCCCCCCGCTTAGTAGACCACCTCCACCTCTTTGATGACGACGTCCGCATGTAGATGGAGCTCTTTGCATTGCGATAAGACATGTGTGCTCCTATAGGGGCATAGGAGGAGGGGGAGGGGCTGGAGGGTGCATGGCTAGGGAGGAGGGGGCGGAGGAATGGCTGGGATGGGAGGGCTATCATGGAGGAGGGGTGGAGGCAAATGAGGCCCAGGAGGAGGAGGAGGGGTGGCAACAACGATGGAGGAGGTGTCATAGTATGGATTGGGCCTAGAGGGGGATGGGCGGCAGAGGAGCAGGGCCTTGAGGGGGAGGGGCAGAGGAGGAGGAGGGCTTGGATGGGAAGGGGCAACAGAGGAGGATGTGTAGCGAGGGAGGAGGAGGGCCTCGAGTGGGGGGGGGGGGGGGAGGAGGGCCTGGAGGGGGAGGGGCGACGACGGAGGAGGGCCTGGAGGGGGAGGGGCAGCGGAGGATGAGGGACGAAGGAGGAGAAGGGCCTAGAGGGGGAGGGATGGCGACGGAGGAAGGGAGGGGCGACGCCGACAGAGGGCCTGACATGAGAGGGGCGGCGGTAGAGGAGGGTCTGGAGGCTGAGGGGCGACAACAAAGGTGGGCCTGGAGGGGGAGGGGTGGTTGGAGGAGGAGGATGATGGGCAGGAGGTGGAGGAGGGAGGAAAACAAGAAATTGGGACGATTAAATTATTGTTACCCTTCATTTTTCAATTAATTACCATTGTACCCCCAAAGTTAATGGCCATTTAGGATGAGGATTGACAGCAACTAACCTGGGAGCACAAGTGATCATTATAGAAGAAGTCTTGGGTTGAACTGATATTCCTAAAAATGAATGGGCATAACTGATATTGTAATATCTCAGAGGAGCACAACTGATAAAAGCCTCTATATGTATGTGAGACTTTATTTATAGTAATAATTTTATTTTACTGATATAATTTTCTAGAAGTTTTTATACAGTTGACAAGAACACATCTATGGTCTCTTGTCCGCATTCTTTTTTAACATTCAAGATTAATATTCATGCACATATTTTGATTTTGTTCTCTTGTATGATCGTGTAATCATTACACCTATGTATATGAATTCTTATCGCCTCTCTAATTGTAAAGCCTTGAATTTGGTATATCTCGGATCCTATATAATAAGATCCGGCTCGTGAAGAGAAAACCAACGAAATTTGTTTCGTGTGAATCGGACTTCGTTTCGAATTGTTATGATTTTCCGAAGAAAGAGAAGTCATTAATCCATAATGGCTGTCATTAATACTAAGAAATTAATGACGATTGAAGCCGCTAATGATCATTAGTAAACACTAATCAATAGTTAACAAAAGATAAGCGTAAGCCGCGAAAGTTAAATTGCGACTAGTGAAAGTTAATCACGATTAGTGTTAATTAAGCGTCATTAGCGAATCTAAAATCCTCTAGAATGTTCTAACTTAGGCTCCAAGTTTGGGATAAGTTTTGGCTAAAACCATGGGCCAAAACCATGGGCCGCTAAACCATGATTAAGGTCTAAACCATGGTTTTCTAACCATGGTTAGTGGTTTTCTGGGGCCTATAAATAGACCCCCTACCCATTCATTCTCTACAACTTCCACTACCACCACCCCAAGGGCTAGGGTCGAGAGGTTGGAAGGAGGAGTGGGAGGCGAGGGAGGAGTGCTAGCGAAGCGCTGTCGGGAGAACGAGGAGGAGAAAGGTATGATCCTCTCTTAGTTGCTTCATAAGCTAGGCTTTCAATTCATACTCTTGTTCTTCCAAGTTTTGTTTTTGATTCATATTTCTTTCCGATTCGTATTCCTGTTATGGTTCGAGGAGAAATCTGTGTAACACCCTACTTAGGTGCGGGCGGCTATGCACGGCAGTGACCCTGTGATTCGTCACACGTTCACTCATCTAAAACGTGTGGTGTCTACCGATTCTCCATCGTTTATATTTCTATTCTACGTATTATGCTTTTATAATTATTTTGATGGAGAAATCTGTGTAATACCCTACTTAGGTGCGGGCGGCTATGCACGTTAGTGACCCTGTGATTCGTCACACGTTCACTCACCTAAGATGTGTGGTGTCTACCGGTTCTTCATCTCTTGTTGTTGAGTATATTCTTTCAGTTTCGTTGTTATTTTCCTCTCGATTGATTTTATAGAGGAAACTCTTTTTCGTTTTTATTTTGAAATATTTCCCGATATAAGGGAAACTCTGCTGAATTTTTCTGAGAAATATGTCCCGATATAAGGGGAAACTCTGCCGAAATTTTCCGAGAAATATGTCCTGATATAAGGGGAAACTCTACCGAAACTTTAAGAGAAAATATGTTCTTGACGTTCTTCGTGTTCTTCGCGTTCCTCGGGTTCTTCGTTCGTTCTTCGCGTTCTTAACATGTTCTTAGTGTTTTGATACGAAAAACGAAATTCGATCTTTTCAAGAGCCTTAAAATAGCTTTCTAAAAACGAAACTCGATAAAGCCTTGCATACACGAGAGAGAGCTCGATTAGGTAACGAAATCCTTCCTTTTCCTATTGGGTTTTCGTACGAAATTATTGAAATTCTTGATTTTGTGTTCTTTGCTACGAAGAACCCTAATTTTGGTTATTTTTGAAAAAAGTCTGAAGAATTACTTTGTGATTCCCACTAAAATAAGATTTACGCATCAAATTGATGTGTTGACTCTGAAAATTAGGGTTTGGGAGTTAAAATATGCATAAATAGGAGTATACATATGGTTATGAATAATATATATGTGAGTCGATACTAAGTATTGCGGTTTATGCAAATCAAAGATTTAACGAAAGAATTACATCATGTGAATTGGTGTGATTTGAGATGGATCCTGAAAAGGATCATGTGTCACGTTAAGGATGACTAGGAGTAGAACTACAGGTCGGGCATGCAACCTGTAGGTTTGTCGGAAGGAACCCGTATTGACGTTTCCCTACCTAGGTGGTACACGGTTGTCCTGTTATGATAAGTGCGCACGAAATGAATATTTTGCAACGCGTGGTACCGGGAGCCAATATATTCGGGTTGGAACGACGGAAGATGTGGTCGTGCCATGTGGAGGCACGGGTGGTTCAATAGCGGCTGGGTCACGATAACATGTATTTAAAGCCGCTAGGTTATATGATTAAATGTTAGCCTGAGGTTTTAAGCAATCGAGTCCTCGAAGACGATGTGCTCTTTTGTTGTTCCAGGCTAAGGGTTGAGACCCTGTTTAATAAATGAAAAGGAAATTGTCAGGGTAGTATTGGAGGATTGGTTGAGGCGACGTGCGGCAGCATAAGCTTACCAAGATCAACACAATCTCCAATCCTGAAGCATCCACAGCTTCGGAGTCCAAGAATGGTGGGATTCCTCTGGACTAATCCCTGATGTGGAATAGAAAGGAATAGGACTTAAATTAATGAAAAAGGAATGAAATTTTTGTGATATCAATGAATTTTGAAAAATTACACAATTTATTTGCTTTTCTCTTCTTTGTTACTTAGCATTCGCTAATTTTTATCCTATGATTTATGGAAAACCCAACAGGTATCGGTGAGCCATCGCAAAGACTCTAAAAAAAATCATCTAGCTTACATACTAGACATCCAGCCAGCCATAGTAGTTTTACTTTCTTTAAGGTAGTTAGTAATCTTTTGTATATTTCCCTTTCAAGCTGATGTACATATAAATGGTTATAGTGGAACAGTGTATCATTTGAACTTTATTTTGTGAATGGAAAAGTGTTGAAATACTTTCTTCTGAGTATTTTTATTTGCAGTCTATTTCTGAATGTTAGTTGTGATTGCTGAATAAATTATTGCTGAGTAACCAGATCCGGATATGGGAGGATCTGACGGCCTGAGAAACGGGGTCGTTAAAGATTGGTATCAGAGCCAGGTTACTCCTGTAACTTATTTAGTAATTAATAACTATGAGCGGTATTCAGAAACTAAGGTTGTATTAAGATCCTTTGATTTTAATAAATGACTGCAGTACCATTCACAAGTCATTATCTCTTATGTACATCATGCTAAGACATATAGGATCTGACCTTTGAGCTTGACTCATCTCAGGATCATGGCAGATCAAGACATTTCTAGACAATTAGCGGCTATGATGGCAATGCTCCAAGACATGGGGCAAAGGCAAAGCATTGGAGGAGAGGCTCAATGCACAGGCTGAGAGACCCGAGGCATCTAAGCCTGCGGATGCTAGGATTGAAGGTTCTGTCTATCTTTCTGAGGAAGAATCTAGTTACCATCCTTCAACTGAGTCTGCTCCTACCCGGTTGAAAGGAGCAATGGAGAAGACCCTTCTTAGACACCAAACATTACTAGATAATTACCGAAAGGGAAAAATTCCTCGATTCAAAGGTGTAGAGACACCTGCCGAGGCTGAATTATGCTTGATGACGTCAGTAGGACGCTGAGAATAATACACGCACCAGCAGATACTTGGGTGCACTTTGCTGATTACTCCTTAGCAGACTATGCAAGACGATGGTGGAGAGCCATTTCCAAGAAATTAGCAGATCCTGTTCCATGGGATATCTTTGAAGAGAGGTTCCGAGCTCATTTCTGTCCCTCTCATTGGTAAGAGTTAAAGAGGAGAGAGGTGTCTTCTCTGAATCAGGGTTCTAAGACCGTAAGAGATTATCATATCCACTTTACTGAGCTACTACGGTACTCACCAGCTCTAGAAGCTTCACCACAAGAGTGTCTTACCAAATTTGTTAGCGGTCTTCAGGGAGATCTACGAGAAAAGCTTGCTGGTTTTAGAGCCACAACCGTAGATGAAGCAATGGACATCGCCTCTCGTATTGAGATGGAGAGGGATGAAAACCGCCAAAGAGAAGTTTTCACTTTAATGGTGGACCATCCAAAAGCAAGTCACATTATAACCGCAGAGATCGTCGCTATCATCCAGTCGGGTCTAATATAAGCTCGTCACAGAATTTGGGGCCAGGAATTATCTGGAAGAAGGGATTTCTCTAGACCTCCACTATATCCTCGTGACTCAGCAGCAGGAGCTAGCACCTCTGTGTCGGGATCTTCAGCTCAAACAGGAGCACGTGTGTGTTTTTACTGTCATCAAGAAGGCCACATCAAGAAAGATTGTCCGAAGTTGAGAGGTTCAGGGTTTAAATCAACCCCAATTAACAGTATAACATCCACCTCGAGCAATGGAGCAACACACAGAGGAAGACATGGTAGAGGTCGAGGCTCACAAGGAGCGTCTCCTACACAACAACCACCACAAAGTGTTGCGGGTTCTAGCTTGCCTATTCCTAATGGCCAGCTAAATGCAATTACTGAGGAACAAGCCTTCAATTCAGGCACAGTCGTACGAGGTACCGTTACTATTCATGGCTTTTCAGTACATGCCTTATCTGATTCTGGTGCTTCACATTCATTTATTGCTCGGTGGTTAGTACCCACTTTGAGTAAGATACCAGTAGAAGTACAACAGTCCTATCTGATCAAGGGACCAGGAGGACAAGTATTTATAATCCGAGGAATCCTGGATAATTGTATAATACTAATAGAAGGACATCAGTTACCTGTTTCACTACTACTAATCGAAATGGAGGACTTTGATCTTATACTAGGAATGGATTGGTTAGAAAGGCATCATTCATGTCTGGGATTGTTTCCAGAAGACAGTAACATTTCACCTTCCTAACTCGATAAAGTTCCAGTTCATTGGAAAGACATCCAATGATAATATCAAATATATCTCTACATTGAAGGCACAACAGTTGTTAGAGCAAGGGTGCCAAGGTTATTTAGCTTATGTATCCACTATATCATGGTCAGAAAGAATGATAGAAGATGTGCCTATAGTGTGCGAGTTTACTGATATATTTCCAGAGGAACTACTTGGATTATCACCTGAGCGAGAGATTGAATTTGAAATCTCTCTCATACCTGATACTCAGCCTATCTCTATCCCTCCGTATAGGATGGCACCAGCTGAGTTACGAGAGTTAAAGGTACAATTGCAAGGACTGTTAGATAAAGGATTCATTCGTCCTAGTACTTCACCATGGGGTGCACCTGTCTTATTTGTTAGGAAAAAGGATGGGTCGATGCGGTTGTGCATTGATTATAGACAACTAAACAAGAGGACAATAAAGAACAAGTATCCTCTGCCAAGAATAGATGATCTCTTTGATCAGTTACAAGGTTCAACCGTGTATTCCAAGATTGATTTAAGATCTGGATACCATCAGTTGAAAATTAAAGATACAGATATTCCCAAGACAGCTTTTCGAACTAGATACAGACATTATGAATTCTTAGTTATGCATTTTGGACAAACAAATGCCCCAGCAGCCTTCATGGATCTCATGAATAGAGTATTCAAGGAGTTCTTAGATCACTTTGTAGTAGTCTTTATTGATGATGTGCTTATTTACTCCAAGGATAAGTATCTGCATGAACACCATCTCAGGCGGGCACTTGAAACTCTAAGGAAGAATAAACTGTATGCTAAATATAGCAAATGTGACTTCTGGCTATCTGAATTATCTTTCTTAGGCCATGTTATTTCTGGGGAAGGTCTATCAGTTAATCCTACAAAGGTTAGTGCAGTGATGAGTTGGGAATGCCGAAAACTGTCACAAAAATACGATCTTTTCTGGGTTTAGCTGGATATTATAGAAGATTCGTGAAGGACTTTTCACGAATAGCATTGCCAATGAGTAGACTAACTCAAAAGGAGGTCCCATTCTTATGGTCTGATACATGTGAAGCTAGTTTTCAGACACTGAAAGAATGCTTAACATCTGCACCCATCCTTACTCTACCCTCCGGGAGTGAATGGTTTACAGTGTACACTGACGCATCTAAAGAAGTACTTGGGGCGGTTCTTATGCAACATGGTAAGGTAGTTGCATATGCATCACGACAGCTCAGAACACATGAGAAGAACTACCCAACACATGACCTTAAATTAGCTGCCGTAGTTTTCGCTTTAAAGATATGGAGACGCTACCTGTATGGTATTACTTTTGAAATCTTCACCGATTATAAAAGCTTTGAAATATCTGTTTGATCAAAAGGAGCTCAATATGAGACAGAGACAGTGGCTAGAGTTGTTGAAAGATTATGATTGCATTATCTTCTACCACCCTGGTAAGGGGAACGTCGTAGTAGATGCACTTAGCAGAAGAACTTATTCACCCGGGTTAGTGAGTGCTATCCACTTCTGGGGTTTACTATCAACGTTAAGTGAATGGAAACCATTTGATAGTAGTGCTGATACTATAACTATTCCTCATCGATACAAACCAGAAATATGGGATAAAATAAAGAAGGGACAGGAGGATAATCCAGTCCTTAAAGACTTGAAACAACAACTTGAGAAGAATGAGATAGAGGGATTCCAGATACACAATGGTTTACTGTATAATCATCACAGAGTTTGTGTACCAAACACACCTGAACTAAGGAAATACATCTTACGAGAAGCTCATTGTTCTAGATTATCTATTCATCCAGGAATTACGAAGATGTATAAGGATCTTCATTCATACTTTTGGTGGCCGGGAATGAAGAAAGATGTTGCTGAGTTTGTGAATTCATGTTTCACTTGCCAGCAGGTAAAGGCTTCACACCAAAAGCCACCGGGATTATTGCAACCCCTCCCTATACCTGAATGGAAATGGGAAAGCATTTCCATGGATTTTGTTACTGGCTTACCTCAGACGACTGGTAGTAAAGATAGTATCTGGGTTATAATAGATCGTCTGACAAAGGTAGCACACTTCATTCCGATAAGCTTATCTTTCACTCCAGACTAGCTGGCTGAGTTATATATTACACATGTGATTCGCCTCCATGGTATCCCGAAGGAAGTAGTTTCTGATCGAGATTCACGATTCACCTCACACTATTGGGAGAACTTCATGAAAGCCCTAGGTACACAACTATGCTTGAGTACAACATATCATCCACAAACAGATGGTCAGTCAGAACGTACGATTCAAACACTAGAGGATATGCTACGAGCATGTGCCTTAGAATGGAAGGGATCGTGGATTAAACATTTGCCTATTGTGGAATTCACCTACAATAATAGTTACCATACAAGTATTGGCATGGCACCATTTGAAGCACTATATGGACGAAGGTGTACTACTCCTTTGTGTTGGCAAGAGGTCGGAATAAAGAACCTTTATGATTCAGATAGACTTCAGGAGACACGGGAAGCTATAGAACTTGCTAGAAAAAAACTATTAACTGCCCAGAGTCGCTAGAAAAGTTACAGTGATACCAGGCGAAGAGACCTTGAAATTGAGGTAGGTGACTTTGTATTTCTCAAAGTATCACCTATGAAGGGTGTTCAGAGGTTTGGCTTGCGTGGGAAGTTAGCACCCAGGTTCGTGGGTGCCTTTGAAATTATTCAACGGATTGGAAAAGTTGCCTATAGACTTGCACTTCCTCCACATCTTTCAGCAATACATGATGTATTTCATGTATCAAATCTGAGAAAGTACATTAGGGATCCAGAGCATAAGATAAGTTATGATGATTTACATGTTGAGCCAGACTTGACATACCAAGAGATACCTGTGCAAATACTTGAAAGGGATATCAAGAAGTTAAGAAACAAAGAGGTGCCTCTAGTTAAAGTATTATGGCGAAACCAAGAGTTTGAAGAAGCCACATGGGAACCTGAGACAGAAATGAGAGAGAAATACACGTACTTATTTGAATGAGAACATTATGTATTATGTATATGTTCATTTTAAATGACATGACGTTCATTCTCTTTAAGGTTGTTATGATTTCAATCCTCTTTAAGGACGTTATGCCTGCATTTTTAGTCTCGAGGACGAGACTTCCTTTAAGGTTGTTATAATTGTAAAGCCTTGAACTTGGTATATCTCGCATCCTATATAATAAGATCCGGCTCATCAAGAGAAAACCAACGAAATTTGTTTCGTGTGAATCGGACTTCGTTTCGAATTGTTATGATTTTCCGAAGAAAGAGAAGTCATTAATCCATAATGACTGTCATTAATACTAATTAAACATGATTAAAGAAATTAATGACGATTGAAAGTCGCTAATGATCATTAGTAAACACTAATCAATAGTTAACAAAAGATAAGCGTAAGCCGCGAAAGTTAAATCGCGATTAGTGAAAATTAATCGCGATTAGTGTTAATTAAGCGTCATTAGCGCTAGAATCCTCTAGAATGTTCTAACTTAGGCTCCAAGTTTGGGATAAGTTTTGGCTAAAACCATGGGCCAAAACCATGGGCCGCTAAACCATGGTTAAGGTCTAAACCATGATTTTCTTACCATGGTTAGTGGTTTTCTGGGGCCTATAAATAGATCCCCCTACCCATTCATTCTCTACAACTTTCACTACCACCACCACCCCAAGGGCTAGGGTCGAGAGGTTGGGAGGAGGAGTGGGAGGCGAGGGAGGAGCGCTAGCGAAGCGCTGCCGGGAGAACGAGGAGGAGAAATGTATGATCCTCTCTTAGTTGCTTCGTAAGCTAGGCTTTCAATTCATACTCTTGTTCTTCCAAGTTTTGTTTTTGATTCATATTTCTTTCCGATTCATATTCCTGTTATGGTTCGATGAGAAATCTGTGTAACACCCTACTTAGGTGCGGGCGGATATGCACTTCAGTGACCCTGTGATTCGTCACACGTTCACTCATCTAAGACGCGTGGTGTCTGCCGATTCTCCATCGTTTATGTTTCTATTCTTCGTATTATGCTTTTATAGTTATTTTGATGGAGAAATCTGTGTAATACCCTACTTAGGTGCGGGCGGCTATGCACGTCAGTGACCCTGTCATTCGTCACACGTTCACTCACCTAAGATGTGTGGTGTCTACCGGTTCTTCATCTCTTGTTGTTGAGTATATTCTTTCAGTTTCGTTGTTATTTTCCTCTCGATTGATTTTATAGAGGAAACTCTTTTCGTTTTTATTTTGAAATATTTCCCGATATAAGGGGAAACTCTGCTGAATTTTTCTGAGAAATATGTCCCGATATAAGGGGAAACTCTGCCGAAATTTTCCGAGAAATATGTCCCGATATAAGGGGAAACTCTGCCGAAACTTTAAGAGAAAATATGTTCTTGACGTTCTTCGTGTTCTTCGCGTTCCTCGCGTTCTTCGTTCGTTCTTCGCGTTCTTAACATGTTCTTAGTGTTTTGATACGAAAAATGAAATTCGATCTTTTCAGGAGCTTTAAAATAGCCTTTCTAAAAACGAAACTCGATAAAGCCTTGCATACACGAGAGAGAGCTCGATTAGGTAACGAAATCCTTCCTTTTGCTGTTGGGTTTTCATACGAAATTATTGAAATTCTTGATTTTGTGTTCTTTGCTACGAAGAACCCTAATCTTGGTTATTTTTGAAAAAGTCTGAAGAATTTGCTTTGTGATTCCCACGAAAATAAGATTTACGCATCAAATTGATGCGTTGACTCTGAAAGTTAGGTTTTGGGAGTTAAAATAGGCATAAATAGGAGTATACATATGGTTATGAATAATATATATGTGAGTCGATACTAAGTATTGCGGTTTATGCAAATGAAAGACTTAACGAAAGAATTACATCATGTGAATTGATGTGATTTGAGATGGATCCTGAAAAGGTTCATGTGTAACGTTAAGGATGACTGGGAGTAGAACTACAGGTCGGGCATGCAACCTGTAGATTTGTCGGAAGGAACCCGTATTGGCGTTTCCCTACCTAGGTGGTACACGGTTGCCCTGTTATGATAAGTGCGCACGAAATGAATATTTTTGCAACGCGTGGTACCGAGAGCCAATATATTCGGGTTGGAATGACGGAAGATGTGGTCGTGCCATGTGGAGGCACGGGTGGTTCAATAGCGGCTGGGTCACGATAACATGTATTTAAAGCCGCTAGGTTATATGATTAAATGTTAGCCTGAGGTTTTAAGCAACCGAGTCTTCGAGAACGATGTGCTCTTTTGTTTTTCCAGGCTAAGGGTTGAGACCCTGTTTAATAAATGAAAACGAAATTTTCAGGGTAGTATTGGAGGATTGGTTGAGGCAACGTGCGGCAGCATAAGCTTATCAAGATCAACACAATCTCCAATCCTGAAGCATCCACGGCTTCGGAGTCCAAGAATGGTGGGGTTCCCCTGGACTAATCCCTGATGTGGAATAGAAAGGAATAGGACTTAAATTAATGAAAAAGGAATGAAATTTTTGTGATATCAATGAATTTTGAAAAATTACACAATTTGTTTGCTTTTCTCTTCTTTGTTACTTAACATTCGCTAATTTTTATCATATGATTTATGAAAAACCCAATAGGTATCGATGAGCCATCGCAAAGACTCTAAAAAAATCATCCAGCTTACATACTAGACTTCCAGCCAGCCACAATAGCTTTACTTTCTTTAAGGTAGTTAGTAATCTTTTGTATATTTCCCTTTCAAGCTGATGTATATGAAAATGGTTATAGTGGAACAATGTATCATTTGAACTTTATTTTGTGAATGGAAAAGTGGTGAAATACTTTCTTCTGAGTATTTTTATTTGCAGTCTATTTCTGAATGTTAGTTGTGATTGCTGAATAGATTATTGCTGAGTAACCAGATGTCCGGTAAACGGGGTCGTTAAACTAATAATGTTCACGCAGATGTCCGGTAAATGTTTTGCATCATGCATATGATATATGAAAATTTGATATTAACCTTCTCATATGAAGTACTATCAAATAAATGTCTCTCTAAGATAATTTTACATATATGGTCCTGTCAATATTTTAATATATACCTTCAAATCATTTTTTCTTCGTAATATACTAAAAATATTCTCTCTCAAATGTTGAAGATGGAATATCTTGGGGAGAGAGCAACATCCCCTCGATTATATTAAATATTAATATACAAATGATAATAGTTTGATTAACTCAACCTTTACAAGGTGTTTGGATGATTGAGAGGATAGAGATGATAAATGTGATGTGATGATTGTCTATTATCATCTTAATTATATTTATGATTAAGATATATTTTTGATGGTGGATTTTTGTTCGAAGATTGCTACAAATAATACAGTAAAAAATAACATGACCCATCACATTGAATCCGACCCCAAGGGCTCGTTTGGTAACCGTGTTACCTCGTACCCCTTTCTTTTCTTGGGTTGGAAATCCATCACAAATCATAGTGACATCACATCACATTCTTTATTCCACCCTTCTCCAACCCTCTAACCATTCCAATGCAGTCACGTTTTCATGTTCCAATTGAACAAATGGAGATAGAGATGCATGATCAATAGAGGGATTCACCGCTCAAATAGATACTATTCAAATCAGGTTACACCAACCCACTCCAACGCAGCAACCAAACAGACCTTAAATTTAATAGTAGATGTGGGATAATCCGATTATAAATGGGTGTTGGATTTCAGGTAGTTTTGTGAAGAAAAGGACCATGATGTAAACAAAATAAGCTCTCAAGGGCTAACATGTGAAAGTGAAGTCCACAAGGAGCTAATATGAAGTTCAAATAATAATTTGGAGGATCTTTTTATTATCAAAAAAATGGGCAAAGTCGTTAAAACTTTTCTCTGGGGCGGCATCATAGGCTTACCTGCCGGTGACGCGACCCCGAAGACCCACCGCCTGGCCCCCTCCTCTCACTTTTCCTTGAAGCCATAGCCTCCACTTTTCCGTCCACACCCCCACCCCACATAGAAATCTCATCTCTTCCCATTACCGTCGGCTGATTGCTCGAACCTTTCTCCTATTCCCATTGTTCTCTACCTCAAAGAGGTAAACTTTTCATGTGGGCTCCTTCGGGTTTTCCCCGTGGTGCGTCTGGTTGTGCAGTAAAATTACGCGGTCATGGGTAGGTTCTTTGCCGAACATGTATGTTTTGCTGTGATGGGTACTCGTGGTTTGGAATCTGCCATGCTTGTGGAGTTGGGTTTCTGCCCCGGGGCCGCTTTAACTACCGGGAGATGGGTAGAGAGGAGGGACTGGTTTGCTGGAGCTGATTGGATGTTGGTTTGGTTTTTTTCTACGGGTGTGCTTCGCTTTTTTTGCTTATCTTGTTTGAAATGAATTGGTGTTTTGGTGTTAGTGTGTCATACAGTGGGTGCGTTTGTGATGCTTACAGACACTCCTGTTCGTGATATCCTTGGTATCTAGTCAATGGCCCATTTGTTTTAGACTTTGGTGTTCGTGGCTGGTTTTGGATTCTTTTATTTATATGGTATCATTAAGTTACAAAGCTATAAATCCCGAGTCATACGAACTTGTTTCATTTGAGTATTAACATGGTATCAAAGTCCCCTAAGTTGAGCACTCCACAAGAACCACTTTCACTATGCCAGTTCCGTGCAAGCTTTTGTTCTCTGGTTGCCTCATGGTTTGTATGCAACCTCTAGGCTCTACTTATCTGGGTCTCCGCTTTCTCAACTTACCACTTAGTTTTGAATATAGAAGTGCATCTCTTACTATTAGCAACTGTTGAAGATTCTGTAGAATTTTAAGGTTCTCTAAGAAACTCGGATCTTTTAGGAATGATAATGAAAGTGGTAGTTAGAATGGATAAAGAATCTTTTTTGGGATATGCTTGGGAAGACTTTCTCTAGAAATAAAAATGGAAAGATTGAAACACTGGAGCATAACTGATCCAAACACAGACCACCTAATTTATTTCCATTCAAGTGCTTCCTCAAATTGCATACATGAACACGATTTCAAGATTGTTGATATTCCTTGAGTTGATCATCCCTCTCAAATAACAAGCAATTGAAGTGGTCCAGCATTTCCCAATTTGAAGTATGGAGAGCCAAATTGTTTAGGATTTATATTGTCCATTTTTCCTTATTTGAAAATATGTGCTTAGCTGTGAATTTTAGGTGTGAATTCACATTTAATTAAAACCGGTTTTGTTGGTGCTCTCATGCTTTTACAAGGTTGTCTGAGATAATATAGGCTTGCTTCAATTAACCATTAATTTGTACTTGCTTCACATTTTAGATTTGCCAAATTCTGCACCCTTCTAGTCATATAGAAATAGCTATTTTTGCAAAATACTTTAGCCTCGTCATGTTTTATTGTTACGGGCAATGTTGGTTTGATTTTGTGCATATCTATCCCTAAAATATCTTCAATTCTTGCTTACAATGCCACCTTATCATTATAGGTATGTTGATGGGGGTTCGATTTTGTGGCTATTTATCCCATGCCCTTAATTTGCCTTTGGCAAGCTTAAAAGGTGAAATTCAGGTGTATTCATTAAAGTGAGGCTTTTGGGAGTTGTGCATGTCAGTCCCAACGAATATTGTTGGGTCAGGACACTTATCTGATTGGGCACTAACCAGACTTCCCCATGACACTGGTTCCTTCCGTAATACAGACTCCTCACTTGCATCATCGACCACCGGAGAACATGTATCTTCTGTGGCAGGGGGGTTCAGAGTTCGTGAGGTAATACTACTTAATGGGGAATCATATTCTGGCACATTATTGGGTAATGTGCCAGAGGGATCTGGAAAGTATGTGTGGTCCGATGGTTGTACCTATGATGGCGAATGGAGGAGAGGTATGAGACATGGGGTTGGGAAGGCTACATGGCCATCCGGAGCTATCTACGAGGGAGAGTTCTGTGGAGGGTATATCCATGGGACTGGTACATACAACAGACCTGATGGGACAATTTACAGGGGACGTTGGAAGTTAAATGTGAAGCATGGTCTTGGTTATGAAATCTTTCCTAATGGGGATATATTTGATGGTTCATGGATTCAAGGAGAGATAGAAGGGCCTGGAAAATATACGTGGTCGAGTGGAAATGTTTTTATTGGCCATATGAAGGGGGGTAAGATGTCAGGGAAGGGAACTCTTGTATGGGGAAATGGGGATATGTATGAAGGAAGTTGGTTAAATGGCATGATGCATGGTTTTGGAATCTATACTTGGAATGACGATGGATGCTATATTGGGACATGGACAAGGGGTCTAAAGGATGGCAAAGGAACATTCTACCCTAATCGTAATAGGGTGCCTGCAGCACAAGAACTCTATCTCAGTGCTTTAAGAAGGAGAGGCCTGCTTCCTGATACGAAACGACAAAGCCATAGTTCTCGCATGCTACATTCTTCATTAATTGACATGGGAAATGCAAAGGCTAATGTAACCCAGGGATCCAGTGATGCTTCATCTGAATTTCGGCCAAAAGGAAATATCATCAATTCTGGAAACCCTCGCAACAGGAATATATCTTTAGAAAGACGCTGGAGCCTTGAAGCAGCAATTGAGAAAGCTTTAGGTAACGATGGATCTAAAAAGGGAGGGGAATTTGTTTCAGAAAATGAGGCAAATCTATGTGAAAAAATTGCTCCCATCTTGGAGCGGGAGTATGTGCAGGGTGTTCTAATCAATGAGCTAGTGATAAATGATTTCACTTCATCGGCATCATTACTATCCAAAAGAATGAAGAGACAGCAAAAGAAACTGGTAAAAGATATTAAAAGGCCTGGTGAAACTATAATCAAAGGTCACAGGAGTTACGACTTAATGCTCAGCTTGCAGCTGGGAATCAGGTAATTTAAAATTTGAAACATTGCATTTCTTTGTTTTTCTCATCTTGCATTGTTTTCAGAAAAATCATTCAGTGACGCTGCCAAGTTTTCCAAGGGATTTTTTGTTTAGCTTGTTTAAAAATGGAACAATTATAATTATAAATGATGCTCTTCCAGTTTAAATATCCATGGGGATCACCTAATTTTCTAATTGATTTGTGCAGATATACTGTTGGGAAGATAACACCTATTCAGCGTCGAGAAATTCGCGTAACCGATTTCGGTCCTAGAGCAAGCTTTTGGATGACGTTCCCAAAGGAAGGCTCTCAACTTACTCCACCCCATCGAGCCGAAGATTTTAAATGGAAAGATTACTGTCCAATGGTTTTTAGGTGAGTGATTCAGACATTCTTTTCCATACAAAGCTCCAGTAGCCTTATTTGATAAATTAACTTTGTAGAATAACTTGACAAGTTACATAATGCCCACTCCTAACTACCCCCAACCCAACCAAGATTCCTATTCAAGTCTGTAGATATCCATGCCTAACAAAATAGATTTACATCATCTAGAAGACTGGGACAAAACTTGGTCGATGATAGTTACCTAGGAATATATATATATATATATATATATATAGAGAGAGAGAGAGAGAGAGAGAGAGAGAGAGTCCTATTCTTCCACCGGACGGCAAGCAATCGGAGGCATTGTAATATGATGTGGTCCCTATCTATCAATGACGTTGTCTTCGCCGGGGATAGGGAGATGGGGAGCGCCATCGTTGATCACTTCAGACGTCTCTCTTCTTCTCTCCCTCCGCGTCGGTGGCGTTGGCTTGGGTTGGGTGCACCCTCTATCTCGGACGCGGATTCCGAGAACCTTGTTCGTCCCATTACTTTGGAGGAGATTAAAGCCGCTGTATGGGCGTTAAATCATGATTCTTTGTCGGGGCCTGACGGGTTCTCCGTCGCCTTCTATCGGGATTTTTGGGAGACTGTCTCATGGGACGTCTTCGATGTTGTCTCCGAATTCTGTTCTGGTAACCTCGGCTTTGACCGCATTAATCAGGCTAATATAGTGCTCATTCCAAAAAAAGACCCGGCGTTGCGCTTCGACGGTTTCCGGCCTATTTCCGTATCCAATGGTATTTATCTTATTGTGGCAAAAACTCTTGCCACTCGCCTGGCTCGGGTTTTGGAGGGCCTTATCTCCCCAATTCAAGCATCATTCATTAAAGGGAGGCATATCGCGGATTGCATCGTCGTCGCGTCGGAAATGGTGGCTGATTGGAAGAAAGAACAGAAGAAGGGAGTCCTTTGGAAAATAGATTTTGCCAAGGCCTATGATTCCATCGACTGGCGCTTCCTATGGCCGGCTTTGCGTAGACGGGGTTTCCCAAATTTATGGATTGCTTGGATGCGCAGATGCATCTCTACGGTGTCGCTTTCTGTACTAATTAATGGGCGGCCGATTGGTGGTTCCTTTCAACCTCGCAGGGGGGTGCGTCAGGGCTGCCCCCTGGCGCCTCTCCTCTTCGTCTTGGCTTCGGATGTGCTGACGCGTTTGGTCGACCGCGTCATTGATGCGGGTCTTACTAATGGGTTTCGCAAGGGGGATGTTTGCGTGCCATTGATTCAGTTCGCTGATGATACGATTTGCTTCATTGAGGGCGGTCCGGAGGAGGTGTCTGGTATGGCCAATACTCTTGCTATTTTCTGTGAACTATCTGGGATGTCGATTAATGGCTCCAAATCCAACGTCGTGCCTTTTGGCATGTTGCTCTCGGAGGCGGAGGAATGCGGCCGGCTGCTCGGTTCTGCGCCTGGGGAGCTTCCATTCGCATATCTTGGTATTCCTCTTTCGGTGGGGCGGCCCCGTTCTGCGGATTGGCGGGCTATCACGGAGCGAGTGGAGGCGCGCCTTGCGGGTTGGAAGGACGCCTTGCTTTCTCGGGGAGGTCGTCTTATCCTTCTCAAATCCGTGCTTTCTTCTATTCCGATGTATTTCCTCTCGGTGCGTAGAATGCCTGTGGGGATCCGCTTACGCCTGGAGAGGTGTATGCGTCGCTTCTTATGGGGCCGTAAGGACGGGAGCGGTAGGGGGATGCATCTTCTCGCTTGGGATGTGGTTACCATGCCTAAGCGCTTCGGCGGGCTTGGTGTTCGGAGATTGGACCTGGTTAATGACGCTCTTCTACTCAAATGGGTGAGTAGAATCTGGGGTAAGGACGATTCCTTCTTCACCAACGTCCTTCGGGTGCTCTTGGGCAGCGACTGGTTCGGGCTGCAGCAGGGGGCCTTGCAATTTCATTCTTCCCATTTCTGGCGCAGCGTCTCGTCTACTTTACTGCGGAATTTTGCGCTGTTCTCCCCGGTGCTTGGGACGGGGGAATCCTTCAAGTTTTAGCTGGATGACTGGCTGGGGGGCCCCTCTTCGGGTGCGTTTCCCGAGATTGGTTGCGCTTGCTTCGAATAAGCTCGCATCTGCCGCGGAATGTTGGTCTGACGGCTGTTGGTGCCCTCGTTTCTCTGGGAACTTATCTGATCAGCGGGTGGCTGATTTCGCTTCGATGATGGAGGCTCTCAATTCTGCGGCTTCGCCCTCTGTGTTGCGGGATCATTGGCATTGGAAAGACGGGGCTTTCTCCACTCGGAAGGCTTACAGGGCACTGCTCTCTCCCTCGCCTCATTTGTCTTCCTCTCTTGTGCGCGACTGTGCCTTCTTCTGGGGCTTGCGCTTGCCGGAGCGCATTGCCATCTTCCTATGGTTACTCCGTCATCGGCGATTGATGACTCGGGATCGTTGCGCCAAGTTCTTCCCCCTGACATGCGCTGCGTGCCATCTTTGCGGTGTTGACGACGAAACTGCCGATCATCTCTTCTTTCGTTGTCCCTTGGTTGCGGGGGTCTGGGACGATGTGGTTTGGGCTCGCGCGGACAATCTTGAAGATTTTTGTGAGCTCCTTTGGTCGAACAGGACGAGAGCCAGAGCTGATGTGTTGGGCCCTATCGCGCGGCTGTGGTCCATTTTGCGTGCAAGGAACGACGCTATTTTCTCGGGCATGCGATTCTATCGGGAGAACGTTTACATTTTGGGTAATAGACTTATCTCCGATTGGTGTACTTAATTGTGTAACGGCACATCTGTGCCGGGTGTTTATCTTGTATTCCTATTCTCCTTCTACGTTTCTCTACCCCACCTCCCCGCTGTAAGTATTTCTCTTCTTTTTCCGTTTTAGTTAAATATATTTTTGGGGCGAGCACCAACGAGTGTTTCCCCCTTTTTTGAGACTAAAAAAAAGTCTGTAGATATCCATGCCTAACAAAATAGATTTACATCATCTAGAAGACTGGGACAAAACTTGGTCGATGATAGTTACCTAGGAATATATATATACACACACACACATAGAGAGAGAGAGAGTGTTATTCTGGTTGTTCTCTTGCACCAAACTCAAGTTATAAGGAGTACTACATTCCAAGGAATATCTATGATGATGTTCTTTATTCCCCATGTTGGACTTCAAATGGAGAAGGGCATGCATGGTGTGATGAAATACATTTTTCCTAACAAAATATTCTAAAGAAACATGCCAATAAATTGATACATAGTTAGTTATTAATGTATTCTTGTATAAATATTTAACTCAGGGCTTACCGGTGGATGAAAAGGCGTGGTAAGGAGGAGAGGGGATGCCTTGATGAATTTGTGGGGGCGAAGGTGAGTTGAGGTAGTCCACCAAATATGTTGCGAGGTTATAGAGTGCCACCATCGAGGGAGGGTTGTCATCGCAAGAGGGTGTGAATTCTTTTTTTAACCACCGGAAGCAAGGCCCTTCGATGTCACCGATGTGGCATTCATGGCTATTTGGCTTTGGAGAGCTCAACCTTATACCGTTGCTTTGCTTCCAGTGGTTGGGGGTTATCTACATTCAATGGTACGTCTCCCCACATAGAGTTTCCAATGGTAGATGAAAAATCAAAGCTTATGAATCCTGAGAGTGACTCTACATGTAAGTTGTGGGCTGTAGTGACGAAGTTGAACTCTTTTGACTCAGGCACCTCGTCAGGGAGGGCAAGCCTGTTGTTTTGGAGAGGGAAGCTCAAAACCTCTCAACTATGGTTAAGGAGGTCATAACCTCTTTGGGAACCTCCTTTGCACAAAATATCATTCGCATTAGTGAAAATGTGATTTATGTTATTGGTTTATCACGAAGGAATTGAGCTGTTTGCTCTATGTTGAAAATATATTCGTGGATTTCATGGGCGTCGGCTATTGTTTCCAACGACAGTGAAGCGTTGGTGTGCATTTGGGTGATTAAGGTTCCAGGGGTTCCTTTCCTCTCAAGGACTCCGAAAGTCGTGAAACTAGCCCCTCGGGAATCGAGAGAAGTCATGGAAATCTTGTCAGATAGCTGCAGTATGGGGATTGATATTGCTGCTACATTGGTGGTCATCAGAGGAAAGAGGGTGCTATTGTTGGAGACCTCCTGGACGCTATTGTAGGTTGGGCCTCTTTCTTGCTCTGGGTTCAAGGGGTTGCACTACCACCACTCCAATGAAAAACTCTCCTCCTCAGAGCTTTTCGAGGCAGTTGGCAATTAGCGTGGAGGAGTTGGTTAGGGTTGAGGATGAACTCTCATCAGACATTTTGCCGAAGGATTCACTGAAGGAGGCCATGATGGTTTCGGAGAAAGAAGGTACAGACGTGGGACTGACTTCCTCGTACTTTGATTTTCAAATCCCAACAGAAGAAGTGAAGGAGGGGGGTCGTTATCTCCCAAATCTCGATTGTTGGAGGCGTTTCCGCTTGCGATGAGTACGGTGGTGGGCGTTAGTGTTTTGACTCTTCTCATTAAGGAAGTGCGTGCCGGTTAGTTTCTCTCACATTCGATCCGTTTAGTTCCATCCGATATCTAGTTCGCCATGCTCACATGGACCTGAATTAGTTAGAGCTCGGATCTTCATTTGGATCCATCTTTTGTGTCCCCTTCTTTGGATCGAACTCTAGTCTCTTTCGGACCCGTGTGCGAGGCCCATTCCTTTGTGTTTCTTCTCTGTCCATATGCGGTTATCTATGCTATTGTGGAGGAAAACCCAACCCTCACTATGGCAGGTGCCTCTCTCTTCGATCGTCTAGAGTCGAAGGTGGATGTGGTCACCGCCACAGTTGGTTCCCAAGATGTCGCTTCGTGAAGTAAAACATCGGCATCATTTGATTCATTCATCGTACGCTATTACATGAAAAGTGATGCAAATCGATTCCGGCGTCGACGTTGATAATAAAATAATTTTTGGTGGATTTTTGGTAGGAGAAATAGAAGGGTTGAGAAGAAGAAATTGGAAGGGTTGAGAAGAAGAACTCGTCGGTAACGAGGGGTTGAAGGAGGAGAACCACGGGGATCGCGTGGAGGGAGAAGAGAAAAAGGGAGATAATGAGATAAACTCAAATTTTCTTTAATACTGGACTGCATAAAAACAATGGGCTACCCTCTCTTTATATAGGAGAGATGGGTTTACAAAAATAGTAAACTAATTTAAATTGACAACCAACTTGCCTAAACTGACTCTAACTAATTAATTGACCCAAATTCAAATTAAAATCTACGAAATAAACGTTGAGATCACATGCGATCTCAATTATTTAATTAAACAATTATGACAACTTAAAAACGTAAATAAAATTGATAATTAAAATTAAATAAATATTTGGCCCTATATTTAGGGCCCACGCTGCATCAACTCTCTGCCACTTTAAAAAATTCGTCTCCCGACGAATTGCTTGATGTAGATGCGTCGTTTGGAGAGTTCATCCGTGAATTGTGGCTTCAATTTCCTCCCATTCGATTCTTTTCAACGTTACGTTTGTAATTCTTTTCCACCGAGGGGTATGACTGCAATTGTTCTACCCCTTCATCCAAAAGATAGCCACAATATAGTTTGATTTGCAATTGGCCCTTTTGGTAAATTATCTTGTGAGGAGGGGACGACCTGAAAATGTTCCAAAATATCTCACCCCAACTAAAATCTCTGTTAGGGGATGTGATTGAAATATGGGATCTATGGAAATTTATTTTGCAATTTTTCCCACTAGCCATCCAATCCCACAATCTCAGGGATTTGGCTCCATGAGGCCCCGATAGGGTTTCGAGTTTCCTCAGCAAAAGACGGCGGGTCCGTGGGTCTATGCAGCATCGTTGGCGGCGGCGTGACCTCGGAATCCAAGGGCGGCGTCGACCTGGGCGATGCGGACTGGGTTTCGAGGCCGAGGGCCTGCGCGTGAAGGGTCGAGGATGATCGCGCGGGGTTCCATGCTGGAGGCGGCGCGCGGTGTTGTGAAGGGTGGTTCGCGAAGGGGCGGGGGCGAGGGAATGTGGCGCTTGGGGAGAAGAGGGCTGGGGTGAGGGCGATCGGCGAGGGAGAGGGAAGGCGGCGATGGCGTGGCTGGTGGAGAGGCTGGCGGCGAGGGCTGGGCGTGGAAGGGACAGGCGGCGGCGCTGTGAGTTCCAGGGAGGGTTTGTGATTCTGGGCAGCGGGGTTTTGCGGACCTGGTCGGGGCTTTGGGACCTCGGGGTTGGAGTTTGAGGGTAGGAAGGGGAAGCTGATGGTGGTGCGGCGAGGATTGGAGTTGCGGGGGCTGCGAAGGGTGGCGCGGGAGGGGCTGAAGTGGCTAGGGGGGTCGCCGGGGGGGTCGGGGTTGCCGCGGGGGTTTGCGGCGAGGTTGGGGTTGCCATCGGGGACGCCGCAGGTGATGGGGGCTGATATGTAAACTCCCGGACAGCAACTTCGACTTCGAAATCAGATTCTTTTTCCGCGCTTGTGTCAAAAATCGGCCCTTTGCTTCTTTGTTTGGTTGCACCGCAAAAAAAGCTTCATCTATAATGAAAGTATCTTCAATTTTTGCCCTGAAATAGGGCTGAACAGTGGCTGCCACGATCTGATTTTCGTCGTCGACGGATGAATCTTCGTCGATTAGCGCATCCAGCCATGCTTGAACCTTTAGGGATGCAGCAAGACGTTTTTTGAACTTCCGTTGACGCGAACGCGCATGCGGCCCATGAGATATGCGGTTGAGATCAAGCTTGAGACGCCAATATGCCACGGGATCGTTGAATCGTAGGAACAACTCAATATCCATGCTCTGATACCAATTGATGCAAATCGATTCCGGCGTCGACGTTGATAATAAAATAATTTTTGGTGGATTTTTGGTAGGAGAAATAGAAGGGTTGAGAAGAAGAAATTGGAAGGGTTGAGAAGAAGAACTCGTCGGTAACGAGGGGTTGAAGGAGGAGAACCGCGGAGATCGCGTGGAGGAAAAAGAGAAAAAGGGAGATAATGAGATAAACTCAAATTTTCTTTAATACTGGACTGCATAAAAACAATGGGCTACCCTCCCTTTATATAGGAGAGATGGGTTTACAAAAATAGTAAACTAATTTAAATTGACAACCAACTTGCCTAAACTGACTCTAACTAATTAATTGACCCAAATTCAAATTAAAATCTACGAAATAAACGTTGAGATCACATGCGATCTCAATTATTTAATTAAACAATTATGACAACTTAAAAACGTAAATAAAATTGATAATTAAAATTAAATAAATATTTGGCCCTATATTTGGGGCCCACGCTGCATCAAAAAGAAAAGTGAAGATGTATCATAAGAGGAGAAAAGCATCAAAGGCACTTGTCTCGGTGGGGGGCAGTCTCAACCAACCGCTGACTCCATGAACTGTGTGAGCTTCGAAGTTTGCTCTCAGTTGCAACAAAGATCTTTCGACCTAGAAGATCGAATGATATTTGAAGGATGACTTTTCACCTTTCAGACGTGGTCATGGCCATGAGGAAAAAGAATGTTACAAAATGAAGATCCTTACTTGGAATGTAAAGTACTGATTAACACTATGAAACAGAGATTGTAAGGTGTATCATTAATGGCTTGCTTTGTGACATTGCATTACTCCAAGAAACTAAACTGCACAGTTCATCAGATATACTGTAGAACTTGTAGAGATATTATTAATTCTACGTATTGTTTTCATAGTTTATATTTACTTCTTCCATCTTATGTGATTTACCCATGGGTCTCTCTTCTGTATAAGGGAACCCTAGCAATCTTTGGAATAGTAATTTTATCTTTTTCCCAACATGGTATTAGAGCGGCTGTCCTAACCAAAGCTCTCATATCCAAGAAAAACCCTAGCTCCACCCATCGCCCCCTCTCTTCTCTTGACATGTCGCCAAGCGGCATCCAACGTTGCTGTCGTGTCCTACGGCTGCTGCAGCTACTGTCGGCGGCCCTCGCTCCTGACGCCAGCGGTCCTCACCATCGCTCCCTGTAGGTTCCATCACATATGTTGCCTGTGACTCTATTTTATAGTGACGATCGTTGATGGGAATGGTTGCATCCTGAGTCTACACTTGCAACTACTTCCTTGTATGTCCGTGTAGACGAGTCTTCTTTTGGTCTACGAACCCTAGTTTTTCTCATTCCTGCAGTATGTCAGAAAACAAGATCGACATCCCTGTCACATGTGCCTTCCGAGGTCCAACGCGAATAGTAAAGATGGATGAGACAAAGTATGAGCTATGACCATGCAATCCATGAGCCTCATGCAATCTACCAGTAAGAAACACATTCTTATCGAGGAAGAGTCGATTGAGAAAATTAAGGTGAATGCCTCGTGGGAGGCGGATAATGCCTATGCATGTGTTTGGTTGTCTGGTACATTAACGATAGAGATCACCAATGATGTTTTACATTGGCCCACTGCCAAGGTGGTGTGGGACATTTTTGCGACTACATATTCCAAGCATGGAATGAGACGAAGATCCTTCAACTACAACATGACATTTTCACAATCAAACAGAATGGACGTCCTCTTCATTCTATACACGTCTTCCGTGGCATGTTCGAGAATCTCCACAATTTTATGCTTTTATCTGCTAACCCCTGAGCAACAGAAGGCATGCATGAATGCCACCATAGTTGGTGTATTTCTTGTAGCACTTGATCCGGAGTATGATGTTGCTTGATCGTAGATTCTTGCAGATGCTACCATTCCTCCCATAGAGGAGGCTTATCACATACTCAACAGGACCACTGTCCCCTTCGTCTATCTCTAGACAGACCTCTTTTGCGATGGTCGCCTCCTACATTAGGGGAGGATCTTCTCAGTTTCATGGTTGGACATGCACTTGCATTTTAAATGCCTCTGCTTTCCCTTATCTGAGCTAGTGTCGATTAGTTAGATTACGAAGGACTTACATTGTCATGCTATTTTTGATCCATCTCCCTTGTATTTCAGGACATTCTTACGGGCAGTGTGATTGGCTGTGTCCGTGAGTAGGACGACCTCTATCGACTGGTCCGTATTCCATATGTTGATATATCTTCTCATCCTACATGATCAATCTCTCCATTTATGTGGCATCTGCGCTTTGGTCATCTACCTTTCCATAAGATGTGTCGCATTCTTCCTCAAATCTCACATCACTCATCCTTCCAGTAAAAGGCATGTCAGTTAGGAAAGCATCACCAGTATGCTTTTCCAAGTCATCAGAGTCGGAGTAGTATCTCCCTTTTTGAGTTGATTCATGTTGGCATTTGGGATCTGAGTGGTGTACCCGATCACTAGGGACACATATTTTATCTAGTAGCTGTAGACGATTTCTCTCGTTTGTCATGGGTTTTTTATTAAAGAATAAATATGAGGCTGGTAATGTGATAAAATCTTTTATCAATGAAGTAGAGAATATCTTTTCCTCTATAGTCAAATTTGTACGAACTGACAATGCATTGGAATTTTGTACTCTTTTACTCTCACAGTTCTCTCGTGGTATTGTTCATCAAATTTCATGTGCCTACATGTCTCAATAGAATGGTGTTGCAGAACGTAAGCATACCACTTACTTGATGTTACTCAAACCCTTCTCATTCAGAGTTGTGTCCCACATTCGTTCTGGGGTGATGTGGTTCTTATTAGAAGGATTTGTTCTCTCTTAGTCCTCGTGTTTTTGGCTCCGTTGCCTTATACATCAGTTGTCTCCTGGTCTTGACAAGCTCTCTCCTAGAGCTGTCAAATGTGTGTTTGTTGGGTACTTCAGGACACATAAGTGATATATATACTATGATCCATTGCGTAGGAAATAATTATATTAGTGTTTGTTGGGAGAAAAAAGAGTGCGTGTTATTTCTGAGAACCGTAGGCTCTCTTATATAGTAGAGAGGCCTATGGGTAAATTACATAAAGTGGAGAACAGAAAAAGATAATAAGAAAGAGATACATATGGAATATGAAAATACAAATATCTTCATACTCCCCCTCAAGCTGGAGCATAGATATCAATCATGCTCAGCTTGGATGAACACTTTTGAAATGATCCTCTGAGCAGTGGCTTGGTGAAGATGTCCGCGGTTTGTTCTCCAGAGCTGACATGGGTAGTAGAAATCAGGTCCTTCTGAATCATGTATCTAGTGTAATGGCAATCTACCTCATTATGTTTTGTTCTCTCATGGAAGCAGGGTTATTTGCAATGAATAGAGCAGCCTGGTTATCACAGTGTAACTCCATAGGTAGAGGAACCTCTACATGTAGATCGCATAGCACTGCTCGAACCCACATCATTTCTGCGCTTGCTTGGGCCATAGCCCTATATTCCGATTCAACACTTGATCTTGTTAGAACAGTTTGTTTCTTGCTTTTCCAAGAAACGAGAGAAGTGCCAACAAATATTGCAAATCCCGAAGTTGATTTCCTATCCTTAGGACAACCTGCATAATCCGCGTCAGCATATGCGGATACAGAGAGTGTGTCTCCTTTCTTGAATAGCAACCCTGAGCCTGGAGATGATTTTAAATATCTCAATATCATGTGTATTGAATCCATATGTACCTGTCGAGGTTGCTCCATGAATTGACTCACTCGACTCACTGCAAATGTAATATCCAGCCTGGTAATTGTAACATAAATGAGTTTTCCATCCATCTCTCTGTATCTCCTCTTATGAACGTCATCTGTATCATCATCGTATAGCTTCATGCTAGGATCCATAGGAGTCGTAGAAGGCCGACATCCAATCATGCCTGTCTCTGTAAGCATATCTGTAACATACTTCCTATGGGTCATCACTAGACCCTGTGCATTCCTAGCAAATTCCAAGCCCAAGAAATACCTTATGGTGCCCAGATCCTTAGTCACAAATTTACTGCCCAGAAAATCTTTCGCCATCTTGATTCCTTGCGCATCATCTCCTGTAATAATAATATCATCAACATACATCATGATAGCCACAGTACCTCTAGACGTCTTCTGCACAAACAGTGAATGGTCTGCATTTGACTGCTTGGATCCCTGTCGTTCAAATAAATCTGAAAGCTTCTGAAACCACGCTCTTGGACACTGTTTAAGGCCATATATTGCCTTATGAAGTCTACAAACTTGCTCACACTCCCCCTCAGCAACAAACCCCGGAGGCTGCTGCATATAGACCTCCTCTTAGAGATCTCCATACAAAAATGCATTTTTCACATCTAGCTGGAATAGCGGCCAATTACGTGCCACAGCGACTGAAAGGACACGCAAAGTAGAGTGTCGAGCAATTGGAGAAAACGTGTCCAAGTAATCAACTCCATAGGTTTGAGTAAAACCACGTGCCACGAGCCTTGCCTTGTACCGATCAAGGCTGCCATATGCATGATATTTAACAGTAAAGACCCATTTGCTGCTAACAATAGACGCTCCGGAAGGAGGGGGAACAAGTGTCCAAGTGCCACGGGACTGCAACGCGATCATTTCTTCTTCCATAGCAAGCGGCCATTTGCTATCTTGCAGGGCCTCCTGATAATTGTGTGGAATTTCTACTGCAGATAGAGCTGCTGCAAATCTCTGGAACTCTCCTGTAAGACGATGAAAGGAGACCTGGGAAGCAATGGGATAGGAAGCACACGTGCGCCTCTGCTTTCTAATAGTTATAGGCACGTCCAAATCTCCATCATCTATATCCTGCTATGTTCCCTGTATCAATAGTTCCTCAGACTCTTCGTTAGAAATCAAGTTATCAGAACAAACCTGAGGGCTGCTGGATGACGGCCATGACCTTGAGCAGAGGAGAACCAACGAGTATAATGCTTTGGTAACGGGGGGACAACAGTCACTGGAGGTGGTAAAGGTGAAGGTATGACAGGAGGTGGTGATGGAGATGGCACCGGCGGTAACTGACTCACGGGAGGTGGTGGCATGAATACCTCAGTATCATAATGAGAAGTAGTCAGACTGTCACCTGTAGGAGAGAAAAACATCACAGATTCAAAGAATGTGACATCTGCACTAACAAAATATTTTCGACGTAGCGGATCGAAGCAACGATACCCCTTCTGTGTCCTGGAGTAACCTACAAACACACATTTGATAGCCCGGGGAGAGAGCTTATCAAGACCTGGTCCCAATTGATGGACAAAACCAAGGCAACCAAATACACGGGGTGGAAGTGAGAACAACTCCTTCTCAGGAAAGGCTACAGAGAGAGAGAGAGAGAGAGAGAGAGGAGATTTCTCCCCTAGGACAGACGAGGGCATGCGATTAACTAAGTAGCAAGCTGTGAGAACCGCATCACCCCAGAACGAGCGTGGAGCATGATTCTGAATAAGAAGGGTTCTAGTAATATCCAATAGATGCCGATGTTTCTGCTCTGCAACACCATTTTGTTGTGACGTGTAGGCACATGAAGTTTGATGAATTATGCCACGAGAGGAAAAGAACAATGACGGATTTCTAGTGCAAAACTCCAATCCATTGTCAGAACGCACAATTTTCACTGAAGAAGAGAAAACATTTTTAACTTCATTGATAAACATTTGAATCACATCCCCTGTTTCAGATTTATTCTTCAATAAAAAAAGACAAGCGAGAAAAATCATCTACTGCAACCAGATAGAATCTGTGTCCCTGGTGGTCAGGAACACGACTTGGACCCCAAATATCAATATGGACTAACTCGAATAAGGAGCCACTGCTCCGACTCTGACGACTCGGGAAAGTAGACCGATGATACTTTCCCAACTGGCACACTTCACATTGGAAGGACGACTTCGGAGAAATCTGGGGCAAAATACGACTCATCTTTTGAAGAGGAAGGTGACCAAACCGAGATGCCAGATATACGGAGTCTGATCCTGTAGAATGGAGAGATGCACCAACATAAGGAGTATGGATCAGACGATAGAGACCATTCTGCTCACGGCCATAGCCAATCACGTTGCCCGAGGGTATGTCATGAAAAACAAGAGATGATGAGTCAAAAATAGCTCGACAGTTCAAATCCTTTGTAATCTGGCTAATAGACAACAAATTCATAGAAAAATCAGGGGCATATAACACATTCTACAATCTCAAGGTAGGTGTTAAATTAATCTCCCCCTGTCCTGTGATCGGGGAATGTGTCCCATTGGCTATCACCATAGTTCGACCTGAAGAAACAAGTCTATATAAAGTGAGATGTTCCTTCTCCCCACAGAGGTGATGTGTCGCTCCAGAGTTCATAATCCAGTTCGTAATCATAGATCCACCACAAGATGTGAGAACATGAGAACTACTTAACGTACTGGCCGTGACAGGTGAACTGGCAGAGGCAGAGACAGCTACATCTGACTGACCTTCAGGAGTTGTATCTGGAGGCATAATATTCCTCAGTATGGCAACCAGATCATCGAATCGCTGGTCCAATGAGGAAGGTGCAGGAGACTTAACTTGCTCAGCTACCCGAGCTGATGCAGGAAAGCCATGCTTTGAGTAGCATGTGTCTTCGGAATGACCAGGTCGACGACAGTAACTGCATGGTTGACGAATCCGACCCCCACGACCTCGAGAGCCACGACCACGAAAGGTAGAGGAGCCACCTCTACCCCTGGAGGCTGCCATCGCTGAAGGTGTCTGGCTGGCAGTCGAGCTAGGGACAGTGATTCGGTTTAGTCGGCGAACAGCTTCCTCCATTGGAGGAATAGTAGCGTCAGCTAGAATCTGAGACCGGGCAGCGTCGTACTCTGGATCAAGGGCAGACAGGAATACACCTACCATGGTAGTGTTCCTGTACGTCTTCTGCTGTTCTGGAGTGGCTGTCAATGGCATGAAGCTATGGAGCTTCTCAAACATCCCTCGTAGGGATGTGTACAATGAGTGAAGAGGGCGCCCATTCTGCTTAATTGTAGAAATATCATGCTGCAGCTGAAATATTTTGGTCTCGTTCCGCGCCTGTGAATATGTCGCCGCTAGAATATCCCACATGACCTTGGCCGTGGGCTGATGTAGTACATCATTGGCGATTTCTGCCGTCAACGTCCCAGATAGCCAAACTTTGGCATACACATCATTTGCCTCCCACGAGGCATGCACCTCAGTCTTCTCCACTGGTTGCTCTTCGGTAAGAATATGTTTCTTACCATTCGACTTCATCAGGTTCATGAACTGCATGGCCCAGAGCTCATAATTTGTCCCGTCCATTTTCACAATAGGCGCTGGACCTCTGAATGCGCCAGTGGCGGGTACATCGACCTTGTTCTCAGACATATTGCCGAAAGAAGACTGCTACGGGTGCGAGAGATCAACGTTTGTGTGTCTACACAGACATATATGGGTTTGGGTGCACGTGTAGACTCATGTACGCCACCTCATCAACCACTAGTCGGAGCCGAGACGGTACACGAGCGCGGGACAACACCCTATGCATGCGGTGTGCGCAAGTCGAATGCGCTATCCACGTAGAATGCGCTAGGGCGTACGCGCGGTACGCGCGAGGGCAGGCGCTGTGCGCGCGGAAGGCTGTGCCCTTGCGAGAGGGCATGCGCTGTGCGCACGGAAGGCTGTGCCCTTGTGCGAGGGCAGGCACTGTGCACGTGAGGGTAGGCCCTTGCTGTGGAGACCCGCAAGGCAGTGGCGCCGACGAGAAGGCAAGGACGCACACGCGAACCGAGGAAGCGACGCCGAAGGGGAGATGCGGCGCCGGAGAGAAGGCGGCGGCGGCACGAGGAGAGGGTTAGATGTGGGGTTAGGGTTTCTTGAGAATCGAGAGCTCCGGTCTAGGACCGCCGCTCTGATACCATGTTGGGAGAAAAAAGAGTGCGTGTTATTTCTGAGAACCCTAGGTTCTCTTATATAGTAAAGAGGCCTATGGGTAAATTACATAAAGTGGAGAACAGAAAAAGATCATAAGAAAGAGATACATATGGAATATGAAAATACAAATATCTTCACAGTGTTGATGTCGCATTCTTTGAGTTGGTGATGTATTTTTCCCGTACAGATGATATGTTGTCTTTATTTGATTTAGATGATGAAGTCTACATGCCTCCTCCTATTGCAAGACCATCACCAGCTCCCGCTGCACCCGTTGCTCCACCACTTCTTCATATACCACCACCACCCACTATCCTTGTTCTACCCTTACCACGATACTATAATCGTCGACTGGCTTTTGCTCATGGTCCTCACTCCATCATCCAACACATCTCAGGTTTGTTCTGGATATAATGTTTCTACTGATGGGTCTGGAGATGTGTCTGAGCAAGAACCTTTGCATGAGGCTAGCATACAGATTGAGGAGACCCCAAATGACCTGGATGTACCTATTACACTTCGGATGCAGAAGCGTACGTGTGCATCATATCCTCGCACTTTCCATGTTTCTTTTGTTCGCATAGCCGAGGATTTCAGGAGGTTTGCAGTTGGTCTGTCTATCGTGGAGATTCCATGGACTTACCAGGTGGCCTTGAGAGATAGTCGGCGATGTCTTGCCATAAAAGAGGAAATGACCACGCTACAGTCGCGTAATACCTGGACTTTTGGTCCTTGCTCCTTCTGGAGCATCTACTGTCAGTGGCAACCGGGTGCAAGGCCCTAAATTTTAGTTTCGGTCACCATTTCGGTATTGACCAAAACATAATTTCGGTGGAATTTCGACCAGAATTTAGTTCATTTCGGTCATTTTTTGTACTAGGACCCCATATTTCGGTCATTTCATTCAAATTTCGATTTCGACTGGATATCGATATTCGATAGAAATTCGACCGAATTTCGCTGAAATTTGAGGCCATGATTGGGTGCTTACTATCAAACACCTTGCAGGTGAAAGTCTTGATTGTTACAAGTCCATATTGGTTGCATGTGTGTTTACTCAGACTTATGTCGTTGACTATCTGGACACATTCTCACCTGTTGCTCGCCACTCCACGCTTCGATTTCTCCATGCAGTAGCTGTGGTACATGATCGACCTTTATTTCAAATTGATGTCAAAAATGCATATCTATATGGAGATCTTCAGGAAGAAGTCTACATGCAGCAATCTCCGGGGTTTGTTGCTGAGGGGGAGTGTCATCAGGTTTGTAGACTTCACAAGACAATCTATGACCTGAATCACAGTCCAAAGGCATTGTTCCAGATGCTCTTGGACTTGATTGAGAAGTAATGATTCAAGAGATTAAATGCAGACCATTCGTTGTTTGTTCAGAGGACCCACAAGGTACAATTACTATTATAATCTATGTTGATGATATCCTTGATTACAGGAGATGATGTGCATGGGATCATGAAGGCAAAAGAATTTCTCAGTCAACAGTTTGTTACCAAGGATCTTGGCATCCTACGATACTTTTTGGGGTTAGAATTTGTCAAAAATCAGCAGGGTCTTGTGATGACCCAAGGAAAATATGTTACATACATGCTAGTCGAGACATGACATGATCGGGTGTTGACCTGCCAATACACATGTGGATCCGAGCATGAGGCTATACGATGATGATACAGAGGAGGTAGACAGGAGAAGATACAGAGAATTGGTGGGAAAGCTACTTTATGTTACCATCACTTGGTCATACATCTCCTTTGCTGTCAGTCGGGTCAGTCAATTTATAGAGCAGCTTAGACATATACATATGGATGCCGTCCATATGATCTTGAGGTACTTGAAGTCATCCCCAGGTGCATGATTGTCCTTTAGAAAAGGGACATCTCTCACTATTACAGCTTGCGCAGATGCAGACTATGCATGATGTCCTAAGGATAAGAAATCTACCTCAGCCTGTATTTATTGGTGACTCTGTGGTGTCATGGAAGAGCAAGAAGCAGATCGTGGTTGCCAGGTCTAGTGTTGAATTAGAATATAGCGCTATGGCACAAGGGAGTACAAAGATGATGTGGATCCGAGCTGTTTTAGCTGACTTATATATTGATGTGCCACTTCCTATGCAATTACAATGTGATAATCAAGCAACCTTATTCATTGCAAATACTCATGCTTTTCATGAGAGAACTAAACACATTGAAGTAAATTGCCACTATATACGGGACATGATTCAGAAAGGCTTTATTTTTGCTTCTTATGTAAGCTCAGGGGAACAAACTATAAACATTTTCACGAAGGACTTACTCAGAAGATCCTTTCAGAAGTGCACATCCAAGCTGAGCATGATTGACATTTTTTAAGATATTTACTGTCTTTCATATTGTTCTCTTATTATGTACTTATTTTTTCTTCTTCTTGTAATTTCCTAATAGGTTCCTCTCCTATATAAGAGAACCCTAGGGCCTCTCATTAATGCAACTTATTCTTTTCCCACAAGATGGTATCGGAGCGACGGTCCTACTCCTAGATCATAGTTCCCTTATCCCACCAAAACCCTAGCCATACCCACCCCACCTCCCTCCCGCCGTCGCCGCACGACCCCACACCACCGTACGACCCCACGCCGCTGCAGCTAGGTTGCCAGTCCTCCTCTGACACCTCCTAGGCCCTTCCCCGACCTCCCCCGACATTGCCCAGGCCTTCCCTCGACCACAGGCCGTTGCCGCCCGAGCTGCCTTAGGCTTCCAGTCCATTGTACAACCCACCGACTGCCACAAGGGTCGCTGCCAGGCCACCTAGGCTAACAATCAGACCATCCCAGGCCACCCTGGCCCTCCCCCAGCCCCCCAGGCTGCCACATGACCTCCCATATGCATTCGTGCGCCTCTGCGGCTTGAGTAGCAGTCTGAATCGGTCTGATTATGATCGGAAAATGCGATTTCAGACCCAAAAGTTGTGATTTTCGACCCTATGAATCTACATGTATAATCAATCCTCTGTATGATCGTGTAGACTTGTTCATATCGATCTACTCCCCAGTTGAGTTCCGTTGTTCGGTTGTTTTCCTATCATAACAGAGAATAAGGGTGATATTTTTTCATCCAGAGCCTTCAAGAGCCTGGCTCCCATCGCTAAGATGGATGAGACCAATTATGAGTTATGGTCCATGCAGTTTCTCACCCTCATGCAATGTCAACAACAAGGAGCACATCCTGACAGATCCAGAGCCAACAGATAAGGCTGGGGCAAATGCTTCTTGGATGCAAGATGACGCGTATGCGTGTTTGGCTATGTGGGACCCTCACCACCGAGATAGCCAATGATGTTCTGAACCAACCCACCGTCAAGGCAATGTAGGATACTTTAGATTCCACGCTCATGTGAAGAATGAGGCCAAAATTCTTCAGCTACAGTTTGACATCTACAAGGCCAAGCAGAATGATCGTCCTCTGTATGTGTACTGCAGTTTACTCCGTGGCATGTTTGAGAAGCTTCATAGCTACATGCCTATTACAACATCCCTTGAGCAACATATGACATATAGGAACTTCACGATGGTTGGAGTGTTAATGGCAGGCCTTGATACGAAGTATGATGCAACACGTACTCTGCTTCTCACTGGAGCTACCATACCTTCCATGGAGGAGGCCTATAACTGTTTCAGCCAAATCATCATGCCTCCTACGACCACTCCTGAACCCTTGTCAGCTATGACAGTGTCCCGTGGACGAGGAGTGACGACCCCATCTAGAGGACGCATCCTTCATGGCTGAGGTGGTGGACGTCTGCGTGGCCCTTGCACCTTCTGCCGTTGACCTGGATATACATAAGATACTTGCTATCTGATGCATGGATTTCCCATTTCTTATCGCATGACAGAACAAATTGAGCCCTTATATACTTCTGCTTCTCGCGATGATCCTCGCTTGGATGATATCGTCTCTCGTATTCAAGAGATGATGACTCATGTTGCAGGAACCACGACTACAGATACTGTGACCGCAACCAAAGCCTCTTCGAGCTCCTCAGGTATTGCTTATGCGTTCACTGGTAGTAATGGTGCAGATTTGACAGAATAGATTGTGGATTCTGGTGCTTCCCATCACCTTTGTGGAGACATAGCACAACTGAGGTCCTACAAGACCATACCACATGGTAGATGGGTTGTCATTGCTAACGGCGACCATTTACCCATTACAGGATAAGGGGAGGTGCATTTGACACCGTCCATGCATCTTCAGAATATTTTATATGCTCATGACTTTTTCCATTAGTCAGATTACTAAGGATCTGCATTGTCATGCCATCTTTGACCCTTCATCGTGTTTCAGGAGTAGCGGGGATTGGATATGGCCATGAGTAGCGGGGACTCTACAAACTGGTCCAACCTCCTCATATTCATTTTGGCCACCTTCCTCTGCAGAAGCTATGTCATGTTCTCCCTCAGATTTCTACGAGATCCACCTTCCAGTGCGAGGCATGCCAGCGTGGGAAGGATCACCGTTCATCCTTTCCATCCTGTCAGAGTCGTAACAGTTCTTAGTTATTTGAGCTCCTTCATTTAAATATCTAGAGTTCGAGTCATTTTTCTAATCATGAAGGACAATGTTTTTATCTAGTTGTTGTTGATGATTTTTCTAGACTTTCCTGGGTCTTTTTATTGAAGAATAAGTCTGAGGCTAGATCTGTGATTAAATCTTTTATTATTGAGATAAAGAATATCTTTTCTGCCAATGTCAAATATATTCGTTCTGATAATGCCTTAGAGTTCTGCATCTTACAACTTTCTGACTTTCTTAGATCTCTTGACATTGTTCACCAAACCTCATGTGCATACACATCCCAACAGAACGGTGTTGCAGAGCGCAAACACCATCAATTACTTGATGTGATCGGAACCTTATTGATACAGAGTCGTGCTCCTCATGCCTACTGGGGAGATGCTATCCTCACATCTTGCTATCTGGTGAACCACATGCCCTCGTCTTTGTTGGGAGAGAGGATTCCTTTCTCGATTGCGTTTCCCGAGAAGGATCTTTTCTCTCTTACACAATGGTGGGCGTTCTACTTGCAGCTCTCGATCCTGAGTATGATGCTGCTAGGTCACAGATCTTAGCAGATGCAGTAATTCCTCCAGTGGAGGATGTCTACAGACGGCTCAGCCGCATTCCAGTTTCCTCCAGCTCCTCTACTCCACCCCCATCTGCGATGGCAGCTTCGCGTGGGAGAGGTGGACCACCTTCTGGCCGTGGTCGTGGACGTGGCCGTGGACCTCCAGGAAGAGGTCGCTTCAGTCAGACGTGTTCGTATTGTCACAGAACTGGACACTCCGAGGATACATGCTATTCAAAGCATGGGTTCCCAGCCTCGGCACGGGTTGCAGAGCATTCACAGTCTCCAAAACCGTCTACTGCCGATCATAGATTTGACGAACTTGTGGCCCGTCTCCGCGATATTATGCCACATTCTTCTGGTGATTCTTCTGGTGGTTCTTCAGACATCGCTGCGACAACCTCTGCCAGTTCATCCGCCGCAGCCAGTAGCTCAGGGTAGTTCATCCGCACACGTACATTCTCATGATATATCTGACTGGGTTATCGATTCCGGAGCTACGCATCATCTTTGTCGAGATAGGAGACGATTACATGCCTACAGGGATATTCCACCCGGCCGCTTAGTACAGATAGCAGATGGCACCCACTCACCCCTTGTTGGACAAGGGGAGGTTTTCTTATCTCCCACTATGCAGCTACAGAATGTGTTACATGCCCCTGAGTTCTCGCTGAATTTGCTGTCTATTAGTCAGATTACAAAGGACTTGAATTGTCGTGCTATTTTTGACCCGTCTTCTCTCATTTTTCAGGACATACTCACGGGCAAGGTGATTAGCTGTGGCTCTGAGTAGAATGGTTTATACCGGCTGGTTCGGGAATCCTATGCTGGCATCTCTTCTCACTCCGCTGGACCAGTCTCTCCTTACATTTGGCATCTTCGATTTGGTCACCTTCCGATTCAGAAAATGCGCCATCTTCTGCCCCAGATCTCCCCAAGTTCGTCGTTTCGCTGTGAAACATGTCAGTTGGGAAAGCATCATAGGTCAAGCTTCCCAGGTCGTCAGAGTCGGAGCAGTAGTTCCCCTTTTGAGTTACTACATATAGATATATGGGGTCCTAGTCGTGTTCCCGATCACCAGGGACACGGGTTTTATTTAGTTGTCGTTGATGATTTTTCTCGTGTCTCTTGGGTATTTCTTTTGAAGAATAAATCTGAAGCAGGAGATGTTATCAAAAATTTGGTTAATGAAGTGCAGAATGTTTTCTCTTCCTCAGTTAAATATGTTCGCACTGACAATGCCTTGGAATTTTGTAACTGCTCTCTTTCTCTATTTCTTTCATCGAAGGGTATTATTCATCAAACCACCTGCGCATATACATCCCAACAAAATGGCGTGGCGGAAAGAAAGCATCGCCATCTCTTAGACATTACTCGTACCCTGTTGATTCAAAGTTGTGCTTCTATTTCTTTCTGGGGGGATGCTGTCCTTACTGCATGCTATCTAGTCAACAGAATGCCGTCCTCTGTCCTTGGAGAGAAGATACCTATCTCTCTTATTTTTCCTGACAAGGAGCTCTTCTCTCTGCCGCCACGTGTCTTTGGTGCTGTGGCGTTTGTCCATCGTCTATCCCCTGGCCTTGACAAACTCTCTCCAAGAGCAGTCAAGTGCGTCTTTATTGGTTACTCCAGGACCCAGAAGGGATACCGGTGTTATGATCCTACAACCAACAGGTACTTTGTTAGTGCGGATGTCACTTTCTTTGAGTCAGTTATGTATTTCTCGCCAGCTGGGGACAGAATGGTACCATCCACCACCACTGATGATATTTATGTTCCACCACCACCTGCTTCGAGTCCACCTGAGTCGCCTCCTGTGTTAGTTCCTATGCCAGCACCACCGCCACCACCACCACCTCAATCCATTCCACAGCAAATCATATCACCATTTCCTCACCATTATACGCGTCGGCCAGGTCCTGCTCAGGCGACAGATCAGCCACTCACTACGCCCCAGGTATGTTCAGATGATGTTACTACTGACGGGTCAGGTTCGGTACATATGCAGGATGACTCATCACAGGTGGATCCAGTTGATGATCTTGATGTTCCGATTGCTATTCGGAAACAGAGACGGCAATGTGCTTCCTATCCATTTGCTTCACAGGTTTCCTTTCACCGACTCACAGGTGATTTTCAGAAGTTTGCCACAGCATTGTCTTCCGTGGCCATACCACGGACATACCAGGAAGGCTTGAAGAGTGAGTGCTGGAGATTAGCAATGGAAGAAGAAATGGGGGCCTTGCAGTCCCTTGGCACATGGTCTTTGGTCCCTGCACCTCAGGATGCATCTGTTGTGAGCTGCAAATGGGTCTTCACAGTCAAATACCATGCAGATGGCACGTTGGATAGGTACAAAGCATGCTTGGTCGCCCGTGGCTTTACCTTAACTTATGGCGTTGATTACATGGATACATTCTCTCCAGTGGCGCGACACTCGACTCTCCGTATTCTCCTGTCTGTTGCAGTGGTTCGTGATTGGAGTATTTCTCAGCTAGATGTCAAGAATGCCTTTCTGTACGGGGACCTACAGGAGGAAGTCTACATGCAGCAGCCACCCGAGTTTACTGCTGAGGGGGAGAAGCATATGGTCTGTAGACTTCATAAGGCGATATATGGCCTCAAACAGAGTCCACGAGCGTGGTTCCAGAAGCTGTCCAATCTAATTGAGCACCAGGGATTCAAGAGGTCCAATGCTGATCACTCGTTGTTTGTTCAGAAGTCCTTGGCATGTACGGTTGTCATAATGGTCTATGTGGATGATATTCTTGTCACAGGAGACGACGTTCAGGGCATAGCGAGGGCGAAGGCTTCCTAGGTCGTCAGTTTGTTACAAAGGATCTTGGAACCCTAAGATATTTTCTGGGGTTGGAATTCGCAAGGAATGCACATGGTTTGGTGATGACACAACGAAAGTACATTACAGACTTTCTGGTTGAGACTGGTATGGATGGGTGCAAACCATCAAGCATCCCCATGGATCCCAGCATGAAGTTATATGATGATGATACTGATGAAGTGGATAAGAGGAGATATAGAGAGATGGTGGGAAAACTCCTCTACATTACTATAACCCGTCCAGACATTGCATTTGCAGTTAACCGGGTGAGTCAGTTTATGGAGCAGCCAAGACAGGTTGACATGGATGCTATACACATGATACTGAGGTATCTGAAGTCCTCTCCAGGGTCAGGGCTACTATTCAGAAAGGGCGCAGACTTATCCATCTCAGCATATGCAGACGCAGATTATGCAGGATGCCCTAAGGATAGAAAATCAACCTCAGGGTTTGCAGTTTTTGTTGGAGGCTCTCTGGTGTCTTGGAAAAGCAAGAAACAAACGGTGGTGGCAAGATCCAGTGCGGAATCCGAATACAGGGCAATGGCCCAAGCCAGCACGGAGATGATGTGGGTTCGCTCCGTTTTGGAAGATTTACATGTAGCTGTATCTCTACCTATGAAGCTTCAGTGTGACAATCAGGCAGCTTTGTTCATCACCAACAATCCAGCTTTTCATGAGAGGACCAAGCATATTGAAGTTGACTGCCATTACACCAGGGACCTGATCCAGAGAGGATTATTATACACGGCCCATGTTAGCTCAGGAGATCAGACTGCTGATGTATTCACCAAGCCATTGCTCAGAGGACCTTTTCAGAGATGTTCATCCAAGCTGAGCATGATCGACATCTATGCTCCACCTTGAGGGGGAGTGTAGAGATAGTTTCTAGTATTAATAATTGTTTTCGTATCTTGTTGCTACTTCTCTCTTTTATTTAGACATCCATGTAATTTACCCTCAAGGCCTCTCCCTATATTAGAGAGCCTAGGGTTACTCTATGAGATACAACAACGACTCCTTTCTTCTAACATCTTTGGATCTGTTGCTTTTGTTCATAATGTCTCTCCAAGTCGAGACAAGCTCTCTCCTAGAGCTGTCAAGTGTGTGTTTGTTGGCTACTCTCGTACCCAAAAGGCGTACCGTTGCTTTGATCCTCTAAGGTAGAAGTACTTTATCAGTGCTGACATTACTTTCTTTGAGTATGTTATCTATTTTTCTCCTACAGGTGACAAACTAGCCCCATCTGACTCCAATGATGAGATATACATGCCTCCACGTCCTACTGTCGTTTCTCCACCTCCCTATACTCTTGCTCCACCACCACCTCCTCAACTGCCACCACCACCACCACCAACACCACTACCACATGCTCCTGTGATTCCACCTCCTACTCTGACTCAGTTTTTACCACGCGTTTTTCCTCGCAGGCCTCGCTCGGTTCCCCATGCTCACAGGTCTTTCCCATCATCCAATACACCTCAGGTATGTACTATGCACATTGTTTCTACTGATGGTACTACTGAGTTATTTGTGCAGCAGGATTCCATACAGGATGAGCGGGTGCCCTCTCAAGAGGGGAACTCACAGGTTACAGACTTGGCAGATGACCTTGATGTACCGATTGCTTTGCGAAAGCCAAAACAACAGTGTGCTACTTATCCTCTTACATCCCAAGTTTCCTTGAGCAGGCTGTCAGAGGATTTCAGGAGGTTTACCTTGGCACTATATGCTGTGGAGATACCACAGACATATCAGGAGGCTCTAAAGGACAGTCAGTGGAGGTTAGTCATGGAGGAGGAGATGGTTGCGCTACAGTCACGTGGTAGGTGGAGTCTTGTTTCTGCTCCAGTCGATGCATCTATTGTGGGAGGCAAATGGGTGTTCATTACATGCGGATGGCATCACGGATCCTTATAAGGTGAGACTTGTGACACATGGGTTCACCCAGACATACATTATTGTAAAAATCCCCCGACTGACCCGACAAGTAGGTCCGACTAGTCTGGGGTGGCCGACTGAGTATTGACTAATTCTGACTAGGACGATTAGTCGATGGATTTTTGTTTGGAGATACCATATTTTTTTACTTTTTTTAAAGCAAACTTATTCTAATATGCATAATATTTTATTTAAATTTAATTACTTTTTTTCTTTCTTTATGATAATATAAAAAATGTACAAATCTTTGTAAATACATAAGAATATATGCATAAAAATGATTTACATATTTAAAATAATTAAAAATTCAAAATTGATTAAAGCCCGACTAAATCTGATTAGTCACTCGACTGCCGATTAATCCTTAGTCGGTGACCCAACCGACCGAATACCGACTACCGATTTTTGCAACCTTACAGACATATGGGGTCGACTATTAGGATACTTTCTCTCCAGTTGCTAGAATTTCTACTCTGCGTATTCTACTTTCTGTTGTTCTGATATTAGATTGTTTCCTTTGATGTGAAGAATCCCTTCCTCTATGATGATCTAAAGGAGGAGGTCAACATGCAACAACCACCTGGGTTTGCCGCTGAGGGGGAGTGTCAGAAGGTTTGCAGGCTACAAGGCTATCGATGGTCTTAAGCAGAGTCCAAGAGCATGGTTCCAGAAGCTCTCGGACTTGATAAAGCAACAAGGGTTTGTGAGATCGACTGCCGATCACTCCTTGTTTGTACAGAGGACCCAGGGAGGAACTATTGTCATTCTTGTTTACATTGATGACATTGTTGTTACAGAAGATGACGAGAAGGGCATTCAGGGTGCCAAGGACTTCCTAGGTCAGCCGTTTGTGACCTAGGACCCTGGACATTTTGTTACTTCCTTAGACTGGAGTTTGCCAGGAACCAACGAGGTCTTTTGATGACCTAGAGGAAGTACGTTACATATCTTCTTTTAGAGACAAGCATGGCAGATTGCAGACCTGCCACTACTCCTATTGACCCGAGCATGAAGCTCCGTGATGATGATACTGAGGAGGTCGGCAAGAAGAGGTACAAAGAGCTTGTTGACAAGCTACTGTATGCGACTATTACCATGCACGACAGATCCTTTGCCGTGAGCAAAGTGAGTCAGCTTATGGATCAACCTAGACAAGCACATATGGATGCAGTATATATGATTCTGAGACACCTCAAGACTTCACCTGGTACGAGACGTCTTTTCAGCAGAGGCACATCTCTCTCATTTGCAGCATGTGCAGATGCGGACTATGCTGGGTGTCCAAAGGATAGAAAGCCTACATCAGGCTTTGCCGTGTTTATAGGGAACTCTCTTGTTTCATGGAAAAGTAAGAAGCAGACCGTGGTTGCCAGATGAAGTGCGGAGTCGGAATACATGGTCATGGTGCAGACTACCACATAGATGATGTTGGTCAAATCTGTACTTACTGACCTAACTATAGAGGTGCCTCTTCCCATGCACCTCCAATGTGACAATTTGGCTGCTCTTTTCATTGCCTACAACCCAGCATTTCACGAGAGGACAAGCACATAGAGGTGGACTGTCACTACACTCGTGACCATGGCCTCAAATTTCAATGAAATTCGATTGAATTTCTGTCGAATATCGATATCCAGTCAAAATCGAAATTCGACCGAAATGACCGAAACGACCGAAATATGGGGTCCTAGTAATAAAATGACCGAAATGATTGAAATTTCGGTCGAAATTCCACCGAAATTCCATCGAAATTCTGTTTTGGATGGTACCGAAATGGAGACCGAAACCGACATTTAAGGCCTTGCTCGTGACATGATATAGAAAGGTCTTATCGCCACTACGCTTGTCAGCTCTGAAGACCAGACAACAGATATTCTTACTAAGGCCCTAGTCAGAGGGCCTTATCAGAGATGTTTCAAGCTGAGTCTGATTGATATCCACGCTCCAGCTTGAGGGGGAGTGTTGAGATATTTACTATCTTTCGTATTGTTCTCTTATTATGTATCTATTTTGTCCCCTTCTTGTAATTTGCCCAATATGTTCCTCTCCTATATAAGAGAACCCTATGATCTCTCATTAATGCAACTTATTCTTTTCCCACAACAATATCTATGCTCCATCTTGAGGGAGAATGTAGAGATATTATTAATTCTATATATTGTTTTCACATTTTATATTTACTTCTTCCATCTTAAGTGTTAGAAAATAAACACGCGGAAGCGAACATGGAAAAAGATAAAGAAAAATAAGAACATCGGGATTTACGTGGAACCCTACTCCCTAAGGAGCGGGATGAAACTATGGGAGAAGCCCTCAAAGGGGCATGTTATGCATTGCTTTTCTCAATGGATACATGAGGTATGGGGTTCTTTATATAGCCTCCACAGAGCCTCCAAGTCGCACCACTGGTAGATGTGGGATCAAACTCTGGAAGGGGTAAATGGATCTCTCCGAGATCCATTTATCCTGCTACAACTCATATGGTGCATACAACAAAGTACTCCAACACTCCCTCTCAAGCTGGAGCATGTAATGCTCAGCTTGGACAAACAGAAATAAACTCAACTCAACGTTACTTGACACTACGGACAATATCAACGCAATGCGCACAACTGCTGCTGTCGAGGACGTTGCTTCTCATGCCGTGCAGGTGTGGAGGACGAACGGGCTGGAGTGTGAGTCTGCTAAATCTCCTCGTCGGAGAGCATGTGCTCTGAACTACGCCTGACAGAATCACTGCAACTGGAAAATGTGTCTCCTCGTCGGAGTACTATGGCCCGCCACAACATGTGGACAACTGCTCCATCTCTGAAAGAGGGCCAAACTGGAAAAGGCCGTGGAAGTGCAATCCTCGTCGGAGTCCACGGTCGTTGGAGAATGGAGTCTTAAAGAAGTCTCCTCGTCGGAGAACTGGGTCTCTCCCATCTTGCACAAAGAATGGTGCACTACGTTGATGTCCCTAGGATACCACATGAAAACCCTTGCCAACATGGCACAAGGAATATGTCATCAACATGTCATGGAGCAGATCCACAACTTGGATGGAGCGCTGGTGGCGAGTGAAGGCGAGTGGAGGGGCGACGTCGGCGAGGGTGGAGGTTGGGTCTGCTTCCTGTGGGGAGGGAGAGGAGAGGAAGGGGAAGCGGCAGGAGCCTGATGCATGGCCATCTCTGCATGTTGAGGGTGGCGAGAAGCGGGCGAGGGGGGAGGAAGAGTGGGTGCAGGTGTCGCACAGGAAGTTGGGTAAGAAGTGCTTTAGGTGCGGTGTGCATGGCCATCTTGCCTCGGGTTGTCGGATGCCGCCTCGGTGCTATGCATGTGGCAAGGTGGGTCATCGGAAAGCGTCCTGCTGGTCCTTTGCTCGTCTTGGTGGCTATTCCTTCTCGGCGGAGGAGCATGGGGCAGGGGAGCGTGGGTGCACTTCGACGTCGGAGAAGGTTCGCTTGGGCCCTCTTGGTGATAGGGGGCTCACTCTTATGCGCAGGTGGTGGGTGCTGTGGCTGGCGGGGCATCTGGTGTCGGTGCCGCGGCGTTGGTGAGCGATGTGGGGGAGACGTCGCACTCGGTCCTTGGATTGCATGGGAAGATGGTGTTTGGGGAGACCGTGCATGGGAAGGTGGTGCATGGAAAGGCGAAGCGTAAGGTGGGGGTGCGTGCTGATGCTGGCTTCGTTGCAGCGGTAGGGCTTGTACGGCGGCCTGGTGTGGTGTGGGATGCTGTAGGTTCCCACCTTCTTGGCTTCTTGGGCTCTCGATTCACGGGGGTTTCCTAATCTTGATTCCTCGCGTTCCTGCGTTCGGGGCCTTTCCCCGGAGCAATGTGAAAGGCTTATCTGTAATGGCGACTCCGAAGATGTTGTTTGGAGGATGTTGCGGGTGGCTGATGGTGCCTCCTTTGATACTGAGGTTTGTGTGGCAGAGGTGCGTGGTGTGCCATTTCTCTCTCGAACGGTCCCCGCCTTGTCCAAGGTGTTTAGACCTTGGGGGGAGGTTCTGGCAGTCATGGATGATGGACTCTCGCCGGGGGCGGATTGGAAGGTCGCTCGGATTCTCCTGGAATGTTCAAAGGGATTTCTTAAAGATGCGATTGATAAGGTCTTCTTCGGAACTCTGAAAATTGGTCGGTGGCGATTCGAGGTTGAGCTTTCTGTCGTCGCCCCCTCGCCGGCGCCGGCGGCTTGCCATTCGCGTCGGGATTCTTTCGCCGTTGAGCATGGCTTGGGGCTTGGAGACGTCGCCTCGTCTTCCGGCTGCCAGGTGGCATGCGTTGGGGGGTATTCCAAAGCGTCGCCTTCTCGATTCAACTTCTCTGGTCCCTTCGAGTTGCATCCTCGTGTGCTGTGTATGGCGTCTGAAGGGACTGATTACTTGGATTTGGCCATGATCGAGGATGATTTGCCTTCTCATCCTCGTCCGTTTTTGTCGGCTAACGCCGTGCAGTTGAGTTTCTCGGGGCCTGTGCCCGGTTCTGGTGTGTTGGGCTTTAACGGATCCCTTAATTTCGGATCTTGGGCAACGAAGTGGCAGCCCTTGGACCCGGTTATGTTGCCCGACCTTTCTTTAATGGTGCCCGACTATACTCTTCCGCGGCCCGATTCGTCTTCGAGGTTGGCCCATCGGATCCAGTTGGAAGAACTTGGGGTGTCCTCGGATGCCGATTTAAATATTTCGCCTGCTATTCATCCGATTTTGCCCCGCTCACCTTCCCCTCCGGTGGGTCGGGAGGCCTCTTCGGGGTTGTCTCCGACCGATGCAGTATTGTTGGCCGATGTTGGGGATGGCTCCATCGGGCTTTTTCTGGTGGCGATGCTCCTTCCACGGTGGGGAGCCTTTCGGACAAGCGCTCAGGGAAGCGCTATCGCAGGCGTAACCGCTCTCGCCTTGGATCTTCGGTGCAACACTCTTGTCCGACGTTGTGGGATTCTGTGGCGGAGGCGGCCGGCCTCAGTGTGATCGAGGGGAGCTCTGCTGGTCATTAATGAAGGTTCTCTCTTGGAACGTTAGAGGCCTTGAGGACCCGGATAGGCGGCGATCTTTGGGGTTGCGATTCTCTGAGTGGGGCTGTGATATTGCCTTTATCCAAGAAACGAAATTGGCGGGGGTGGATGATACTTTGTGGAGGTCGTTCGGTGCGGGCGCTTTGGATGAGTTTAGGTCGGTGGACGCGGTTGGAGCGGCGGGTGGCGTGCTGGTGGCGTGGCGCTCTGCGGCTTTCTCCTTCTCCTCTTTGAGGGTGGGAAGGCATGTTCTGTCGGTGGTGTTGATTCGGGCTGACTCCTCTGGTCCTATTGCTTTCTCATGTATTTATGCGCCAACGTGCCACGTCCTCAGGCGGGAGCTATGGGAGGATCTTCGGGACGCGGCCTCCGCTTTCGAGGGCCTTCCTTGGCTTTTGGGGGGGGACTTCAACGTGACTGCTCATTCTTCGGATCGTCCTCGAGGCCGGGGGGGCCATGATCCGGGCTCCCGCGAATTTGTTGAAGTTTTGGACGAGTTAGCTCTGGAGGGGCTGGTCCCCGATGATATTTCTTACACCTGGAGGAATAATGCGTCTCGATCTAGGATTGATCGATTCTTGGTTAATGGCAAACTTTTGGAGGCATTCCCTCTGTGTTCGGTGTCGTCTCGGCCGCGCTCCTTCTCTGATCACAATCCTATTATGTGGGGCTCTGGGGAGGATCTTCGACTGATTCGTTATGAGAAATGTTGGCTTCTGGAGCCTAACTTCAAAGATTTGGTTTCCAACCACTGGAACCAGGCATCTTTTGGGCGGTCAGCTGCTCGTAGACTTGATCAGAAACTCGACTCTTTGCGGAAGCTTCTGGCGGTGTTTAAGAAGGATTCGCGAGTGGCTCGTGTGGCTGCTAGAGCGGCAGCGAAGGATGTCATTGCTCGCCTGGACTGGACGGAGAATGATAGGGATTTGAGGTCGGAGGAGCTTCTTGAGCGCACTGTTGCGCAAAAGACGGTCACCGCGGAGGACAAGAAACAGAACTTGGAGTAGCGTCAGCGCTAGCGTTTGAAGTGGCTCAAGGAGGGCGATGCTAATACTGCGTTCTTTCACCGTGTGGCCAGCGGTAGAAGGCGATACAACTCTATTCGCTCTGTTTTTGTTAATGGAGCCCTGGTTAGTGGCGAGAGGGAGTTGGGGCTTGCCATTGCGGATCACTTCAAGCATGCATATGGGAGTCGCTCATAGCGCCAGTGGCGTTGGCTGGGCCGTGGGGCCCCGTCTTTAGCACCCGTGGATTCTTTGGAACTGATTAGGCCGATATCCCTGGTTGAGATTAAGGAGGCCGTATGGGACTTAAATGCTGATGGTTCACCGGGCCCTGACGGGTTCCCTGTTGCTTTCTACCGTGATTTTTGTGATGTAGTGGCCAATGATGTTATGGAGGTTGTTAGCGAATTTTGTGAAGGAAACAATGGTTTTGATAAAATTAATAGGGCCATCATTGTTTTGATCCCTAAGTCTGCATGAGCTAACTGCATCGAGGACTTTAGGCCTATCTCTATATCGAATGGGATCTATCTTATCATTGCTAAGGTCTTAGCGAGGCGACTTGCTCGTGTTCTTGACTCGCTGATTTCGCCGGCCTAGGCCGCCTTCATTAGGGGAAGGCAGATCTCGGATTGCATCGCGGTGGCTTCCGAGTTGGTCACGGATTGGAAGAGCTCTAGCAAGATGGGCGTTCTCTGGAAGACTGATTTCGCCAAGGCTTATGATTGTATTGACTGGAGGTTCTTGTGGTCTGTTTTGAGGAGGAGGGGATTCCCTGAGGTTTGGATTTCTTGGGTGCGCCGCTGTGTGACCACGGCCTCCCTCTCGGTCTTGTTTAATGGACGCCTGGTTGGGGGCTTCTTCCAACTGCGTAGGGGGGTGCGGCAGGGGTGTCCCCTCGCCCACTCCTTTTTGTGCTGGCGACGGACGTGTTGCCTCGTATGCTGGACTGCGTGATCGAGGCAGAGCTGACCAAGGGCTTCACTGTGGGGACCCTTTGCGTGCCGTTGATTCAATTTGCGGACGACACTATTTGCTTCATTGAGGGTGGCACTTCAGAGGTCTTCGGTATGGCGACTACTTTGGAACTTTTCAGTGAATTATTGGGGCTCTTGATTAATGGGGCTAAGTCTAAGATGATCCCTTTCGGGATGTCGCAGGAGGAGGCGGTGGAGTGTGGCCGGTTGTTGGGCTCGCCTCCCAGTGGGCTCCCGTTGGAGTACCTTGGTTTGCCTTTGGTCGTGGGGCATGTCAGGCTCCGGGATTGGAGATTGGTGGTGGAAAAGATGGAGGCTCGCCTTGCTGGGTGGCGCGCAACGTTGCTATCTAGAGGGGGTGGTCTCGTTCTGCTTAAGGTGGTGCTTTCCTCTATTCCTATTTTCTTCCTCTCGGCTCGACGTTTGCCCATGGGGATTCGGCTGCGTATTGAGCATTGTATGCGGGGCTTCTTGTGGGGTAAGAAGGGGGAGGGGGGAAGGGGGGTTCATTTGGAGGCTTGGGATGAGGTTACTCGGGCCAAACAGGATGGTGGCCTGGGGGTGCGGAGGTTGGAGGTTGTTAACGAGGCTCTATTGCTTAAATGGGTAAGTAGGATATGGGGCAAGGAGGACAACTTCTTTATTGCTGTTTTGCGGGAGTTCCTGGGGGAAGCGATGATGGGTGTGACGCGGGGGATGCTTACGGGCACCTCACTCCGTTTGGCGTGGTGTTTTGGATGTTTTTATGCGTAATCTTTCCTTCTTTAAGCCGGTGTTGGGTAAGGGGGATTCCTTCCGTTTTTGGCTCGACGATTGGTTGGGAGGGGGTTCTCTGAAGGATCGCTTTCCCCTGTTGTTTTCTCTGGCGGACGATAGGGAGGTTTCGGTGGCCTCGTGCTGGGTGGATGGATGCTGGTGTCCACGTTTTATTGCCAATTTCTCGGATCAACGTCTGGATGATTTTCTCTCTTTATTGAACGTGCTTGCTGATGCGGCCCACCCTACTCTTGGCCGGGACCACTGGACTTGGAAGGACAGTTTTTTTCCACGCGTAAGGCGTATCTAGCTTTGGCTCCCCGTCCCCAGGTGGGGGACGATCTTCTCTTGCGTGATTGCCGGCTCCTCTAGGGTCTGAAGCTTCCTGAGCGCATTGGGGTCTTCCTGTGTCTTCTTCTCAGGGGGAGGCTCTTAACGCGCGAGCGCTGTGCCCGTTTCTTTGCTAATGTTGGGCCTAATTGCGGGCTTTGTGATGAGGAGGCGGAAACCATTGACCACTTGTTCTTTGGTTGTTGCTTGGTTAGGGGCCTTTGGGTTGATCTGGATTGGGTCAACTCGGAGGGTCTGATTGCCTTTTGCGAGAGCTTGTTTTGCAACAGGAGTAGGGAAAGGAAGGACTTTTTGGTTCCGCTAGCACGGCTGTGGAGTATCTGGCTGGGGAGGAATGATACCCTCTTTTCTGGCCAACGGTTTTACAGGGAGAACGTTAGCTTCCATTCCTCGCGTCTCCTGGATGAATGGTGTACAGGGTAACCCTTTTATGGCTTTTGGGGGGTAATCTTTGATTGTTGTTTTTTCGGCTCCCCCTTTTGGGTATTGTATCTTTGGTTTTTGTAACATTTTTGTAACTATATTTGCTTCTTTTCCTTTTAATATATTGGGCGAACACCATAGAGTGTCCCCCGTTTTTGATGCTTCAAAAAAAATGTGGCACAAGGAATGGTCCTCTACTCTGGAGTCCCTATGGCTCACATGAAAACTCTAGCCGAAACAACCAGAAAAAGATGGGGACCACAACAAAAGATGGCAAACATGTGCTTATATGAAAATGACCGCAAACATATGCGTTTCTAAAAATGAGTCTCTCTCTGGAGGACTCAAAAATGGGCCACTCAAACATGGAGTGCATCGAACTTGGACTCTCACTAATCTGTCGAGTCTGAAGAACTGAACTTTAGAGTCTGGAATATCTGGCTGGCCATGTAATATGGATTGAAGAATATGGATCTGAATCCTCTAACGAACTAGCTTGTAGAACTCTACACAATACTCCCCCTTTCTCCCATACTGGTCGGAGACATGATAATATGGGGGAAAATACAAAGCTGAATTTTTTTTCCCGGGCTTCTCAAAACATGGATAACAATTGGTCGTTTCATTTTTTTATCGGCTTTCAAATCATTTTTTTTGCAAAATAATGCGTACGGCTTTTTATTGTACGCGCCTTTTCTCTCTCTCTCTCTCTCCTTTTTTTCCAGCTATTTCTATTTTTTTGATATCCTTCGTCATCATCATCATTTTTTTAACAAATACACGATCCCGTTGGATCCCTTGAGACTCAACGCCATTTATTCTGGGCCCAAATATACACATGCCCCCGTTGATTTTTTTAAATCTACAGCCCGCTTGGGCCTACTGCAGAGCTCGCTCGAGTCCATTGGTGCGCCCCTCACTTTAGGGTTCCCACTTGCGGGACACCCACAAAAAAAACAATACCGCCGCCGTTGGGATTCGAAGGGGGCGCGCCTCTCGGGTTGCTGGGGGCGGCGCGATCATCTGGTGAGGCCTCACGAATCCGCTAGGGTTATTGATGGGGCGTAAAGCTTCCCTGGATGCGAGGGAGGCGGAGCCCTGGGGCTCTTGCCTGGGAGGGGGGGCCGCTGCGCAAGGGGGCGACACCACGAGGAGATGCAGCCGCCGCGAGGGGCGCCATGGTGGCGAGAAGGAATTCGCGCATTGGAGACTTGCGCGTTGGAGAAGATCGCCCGCCACCTGCGCCTGGAGGGTTGAGCTGCTGCTTGGGGTCTTCACATGCCACCTGATCTGGAGATCGCGCCTGTGGGATGAGATCGACAATAGGGCTTGATCGAGGAGGCGATTCGCCTTGCTGGAGGAGAGGAGGTCGCCAAGGGAAGATGCACGACGCCTAGGGCTTCACAGTTGCGCGATCTTGCGCTGATGATCTGAGTGCCAAACCTCTTGCGCGAAGGGGTAGCGCTTGCAATCGGGCGACTGGAGCCAGAAGTGCCTGTTGGAATTCTGATGCGCACGCCTGGAGCTTCGGGAGAAACAGGAGCATCGCCTGGCATGATTGTCTGGGCTTGCAACTCGATCGGATTTGTTCCGTCGCCCTAGAAGAAGGGCGGTTTGAAAAGAAATATGCCACACCGATAGATAATAACGACATAAATTAGGGTTTCAACACTGAACCCTTACAATACTAGAACACACAAGAACAATCGAATCTCGAATAAAAACTAATGAAAATCATTCCTCGAGAAACGAACCCGCTCTGATACCATGTTAGAAAATAAATATGCGGATGCGAACTTGGAAAAAGATAAAGAAAAATAAGAACAACCGGATTTACGTGGAACCCTACTCCCTAAGGAGCGGGATGAAACCACGGGAGAAGCCCTCAAAGGGGCATGTTATGCATTGCTTTTCTCAATGGATACAAGAGGTCTGGGGCTCCTTATATAGCCTCCACAGAGCCTCCAAGTCCCACCACTGGTAGATGTGGGACTAAACTCAGGAAGGGGTAAATGGATCTCTTCAGGATCCATTTACCCTGCTACAACTCATATGGCGCATACAACCAAGTACTCCATCATTATGTAATTCACCCATGGGTCTCTCCTCTATATAAGAGAGCCCTAAGGTTCTTTGGGATAGTGATTTTATCTTTTTTCCCAACAGAACTCTTTGGGTCTGTTGACCCATTTGTTATCGAACCACATGTCGTGTGAAGTGCAGATTGGAACACTCATAACTTGGAGGGATGAAAATTCGCTCTTGCCTTTGAAGTTAAGGGGAGATTTGTGCAGTCAATGTTGCTTTGTACTGGATCCTTCGATGCACCTCTAATTATATCGCACATTTATGGGCCTACGGATTCCTCCATGAGATCTAAACTATGGTTGGAACCACAAATGTCAGAGCAAGGTTACCTGCAACGACCTGGCTAGTGGGAGTAGATTTTAATGTTTCACTAACCGTCCTAGGTGCCGAGGGGGGCATGACCCAAGATCAATCGAGTTTTTTGAGTTGATTAATGAAATGCATCTGGAGGTGGTAGATGCGACTGACACTCGTTACACTTTGTTTGAGTTGATTGATATTCATGATCACAATTTGATCGGTCTTTGGCTTCGTCTGGGTTGATGGGGACTTTTCAACTCTCCTCAGCCTCCTCTCGATTGAGTTCCAAATCAGACCATACTCCCTTGATCTGGGATTTGATCTAGAGTACATCCCTCAATTTTTTTTCAGATTCGAGAGATCGTGGCTAGTGGAGGAGCATTTCAGAGACTTAGTGTCAGATCACTGGTTTTCTATTGATTTTTCAGGATCGGCTATTATGTAGATGGCCTGGAGGCTTTCATCCCATCGTAAATGGATTTACACCTATAAGCATGAACTTCAGGAGCTGAGGAATGGCTATCGCACAACCACTGAGGCTAATGTACATTTTGTTATAAAATATGAAGCGGAAGCAAAAACATTGAAAAGATAAACAACAATTAAGAACGCGAGATTTAACGTGAAACCCTACTCCGTGAGGAGCGGGATGAAACCACGGGAGAAGCCCTCAAAGGGGCATGCTATGCATTGCTTTTTCTCAATGAGTACAGGAGGTCTGGGGCTTCTTATATAGCCTCTACAGAGCCTCCAAGTCCCACCACTAGACGATGTGGGACTAAACAACTGGGTGGGGTAAATGGATCTTCTCCAGGATCCATTTACCCTGCTACAACTCATGACGCATAGAACTAATACTCCAACACTCCCCCTCAAGCCGGAGCATGCAATGCTCAGCTTGGACAAACAGAAAGATACTCAACTCAACGCTACAGGACACTACGGACAATATCAACCCAACGCGCACATTGCTGCAGTCGAGGACGTTGCTTCTCATGCCGTGCAGGTGAGGATGACGAACGGGCTGGAGTGTGAGTCATCTGAATCTCCTCGTCGGAGAGCATGTGCTCTGAACTGCGCCTGTCAGAGTCACTGCAACTGGAAATGAGTCTTCTCGTCGGAGTACTCTGGCCCGCAACAACATGTGGACAACTGCTCCATCTTTGAAAGGGCCGAACTGAAAAGGCCGTGGCTGTGCAATCCTCGTCGGAGTCCACGGTCGCTGGAGAATGGAGTCTGAGATAAGTCTCCTCGTCGGAGAACTGGGTCTCTCCCATCTGGCTCAGAGAATGGTGCACTGCTCTTGTGTACCTATGATACCACATGAAACCCCTTACCCTCAATGGCATAGGGAATGGTCCTCTGCTCTGGAGTCCCTATGGCTCACATGAAAACTCTGGCCGAAACAACCACAAGAATGATGGGGACCTCAAAGAAATGATGGCAACATATGCTCATCTGAACATGACCACAAATTCGTGCGTGTCTGAAATTGGAGACTCGGTATCAATCGTCGAGTCTGAATCTGCGCATCAAACTGGGACTCGGAATCTGAACGTCGAGTCTGGAATTGCGCATGGAGAATCTTCATCTGAAAACTGTAGAGTCTGAACAATGACTGGCCTCTAGAATCTGACATCTGAATCTGCTGGTCGAAATAACATTGGTGACCAAGTTGGGAGAAGACAAGATAAATGGGGACATAATACCAAATAAGCCGTTACATTTTCTTTGCATTTTTTTTTGAAAATTGCATACGGCTTTTCTTTGTATGCGCCTCTTTCTTTTCTTTTCTTTTTTTTGAAAAATGCGTACGGCTTTTTCCTTTGTACGCGCCTTTTTTTTGAAAAATATTTTCTTCCCCCTTTTTTTTGTAAATACTGGAGCTATTTTTTCTGCCCATTGGGCCTGCTCTCTCTCAAAGCTCCCCATTTTTCGATACAAAATAACTCGACCCAAAAGAGCCCATTCTTCTCACCTTTTTTTTACAACCCGACTCCCCAAAGACTGGGCCCAAACTTCTCCCCTTTTTTTTCTAAATAATCAAGGGCCCACTTGGGGCCTTAACCCCTCGTTAGGGTTCCCAAACATGGAACCCATCGCTCAATGGAGCCAACGCCCCGATGGGGGTTTCCTTTCCCTCGCCGCCGCCAGGAAAATGGACGGCATCGCAGCCTGGTTCAGCAGCGAGATTGGTGGAGATGGGTACAGTTTGTGCACGCCCTAAAGATCGAGATGGAGATCGCCTTGGCGCCTTCATCGTCTAAGGAGTATCGAGTAGAGATCGGGGTGCGCGGTTGCGCCGCCTGGCGATGCCCTGGAGCCACAGTGGAGGTTCGCTCGAGGCGCGCCTGAAGCTGGAGCTCGGTGGGAAGGCGCGGAGGAGCCCGTCGCCTCCGCCTGCAGAGGATGCGCCGCCCGTAGGCGGTCCTTTAGATTGACGCTGCCCGCCTGGAGGCGCTCGAGATACGCATCAGGGGCTCTCCGAGGCACGCGTGATCGGAACGACGATGCCGCCATTGTTGGATTTGGAGGGTGATGCGGGGAGATCGGAGAAGCAACGCGATATGGTGTAGGGTCTGTCGCCTGGAGCGATGCGTCTGGATTCACTCGATGGGCCGGATTCGCTCGACGCGTCTGGATTCGCTCGATGGGCCGGATTCGCTCGACGCGTCAGGACTTGGAGGCTAGGCTGTGCGATTCGCGCCTGGAGGGCGTCGAAGTGGAAGCCGCCTTGGACTGGAATGGCGATTAGAGGCTTTAGGGCGCTGCCAAGAGCCGCTAGGGCTTGCCTGGAAGGAGATGCTCCTCCTGCGATCTGAATCTTCAACAATCGAATCTTCACAAATAAGTCTAGGGTTTCAGAAAACCCTAGAACAAGAACTTGATCTTTGTTCAACAATAATCTTTAATAAAGTAATCTTCAGGAATAAACAACTATCGAATTGAATAGATAAAGAACACGAAAAACTCCTCAAGAATCCACCCGCTCTGATACCATGTTATAAAATATGAAGCGGAAGCAAAAACATTGAAAAGATAACCGACAATTGAGAATGCGGGATTTAACGTGGAATCCTACTCCGTGAGGAGCGGGATGAAACCACGGGAGAAGCCCTCAAAGGGGCATGCTATGCATTGCTTTTTCTCAATGAGTACAGGAGGTCTGGGGCTCCTTATATAGCCTCTCCAGAGCCTCCAAGTCCCACCACTAGACGATGTGGGACTAAACAACTGGGTGGGGTAAATGGATCTTCTCCAAGATCCATTTACCCTGCTACAACTCATGACGCATAGAACTAATACTCCAACACATATGTTTGACAAAATTGAAGACTCACGATAGAGGTGGAGCTTAAGGAGAGGGCATCATCCTTGAAAATTTTAGCAGAGGAAGATACGTAGTGAACGGTTGAATGGAGGCAGAGGTCCATGCAAAAAGAGATCAAAGAAGGTGATGCAGATGCTAATTTTTTCGGAGTTGCAAAAGGTTGTCATTAAAACAACTCGATGCAAGTCGTGGTGGTGAATGATAGATGAGTTGAAGGCGATAGGGAAGTTGGCAAAGTGCTAGCCACATATTTTCATGGCATATTTCACCGATATGAGAACATATTCAAGAGATAGACGGAGGTATGGGGGCCTCATCAATCTCAGTACAATATGCTGCTCGGCTGATGACGTAGTTTGATCGTGATGAATTGAAGAGAGCTGTTTGGGAACCAAATGTAGACGATGCCTCTGGTCCGGATGGTTTCTGGTCTTCTTATATTGGTACCGCGACTCCTGTGATGTGGTAAACATGACACAATGGCTGTATTTGAGGAGATTTTTGTGGGTAATGGTGTCTTTGGTAGGATTAACGGAGCCCTCCTCTTTTTACTCCAGAAGAAGGAAATTTCTGGGTACGCAGAAGGCTTTATCCTGATTGCTCTCTCCAATGCTGTTTATCTGGTTATTAATAAGGTTTTCACGGACAGACTTTATGATATCATCTCTCTCGTGCAGTCACCTTTCATTATAGGGATATAAATCGACGACATTCTGACAATATTTCTTATGAGATTATTGCAGATTGGAAAAGATGGCCCTCTCATGGCTTTCTTTGGAAGGTTGATTCTCCCAGGTCTATGATATTATAGACTGACATTTTTTGTGATCGGTTCTTTCGAGAGGTGGTGTGTCAAACATTTGGATTTCTTGGATGAAACGATGTGTTACTATGTCTTCCACACGATTCTTATAAATGGGAGCGTAGAGGGAGGCTTCTTCCAACCTCAGGGGTGTAAGGCATGGCTACCCTGAGGCCCTTATGCTGTTTGTATTGGCGGCTGATGTCCCAACGTGTAAGGTGTATCAGGTTGTCCGACAAGCTACTACTACATGTTACAATATTGGTGATATCTCCATTCCACTGATCCACTATGCTAATGACACCATCTTTTTCATTGAAGGAGGGAAAGATGAGGTGTTGGGAATGACTACAAGGGATTTTTGGTGAGCTGTCGAGTCTTAAGCTGAACATGAACAGATCATCAATGATCCCTTTTGATCTTTCAGATGCAACTAATTGTGGTAGGAGATGGGTGCAACCTCTGGATCCCTCCACATTTGTTACGTGGGTCTTCCTCTGAATTGTGGGAGGCTTTGAATAACAGATTGGTTGCCAGTTACAGAGAAGATGGAGAGAAAGCTTGCAGGGTAGAAAGCATCATTTCTTTCTTATAGAGGTAGTTTTCTTCTTGTAAAGTTTGTTGTTGTGGCAATCCCTGTTTTTTGCCATCCAAATTACTTCATGTGGGTATACATCTACCGTCTTGATATGATTATACGGAAATTCTTTTCATGAAAATCTGGTCAAGACACATCGATGATTCATCTAGTTGACCGGGATATAGTGACTACCTAAGGAGCATGGTGGGCTTGGAGTTTCTAGGCTAGAAGTCGTGAACAAAGCTTTGCTCCTGAAGTGGATTGTTGGGATATGGTGAGATAATGAAGCTCTTTGTTGTAGACTCGTATCGTATCTATAATTTTCACACACAGTTACAATCAGTACCCCACCCCTTCTTTTAGTCTTTGACATTTTGTAAGAGTATTTGTGCCTTGATGCTGTATTTCCCTGATCTCTTTCGTCCAGTTCTGAGGGATGGTTGTTTCTTTGCTTTCTGAACATACAACTGGTTATGCAGCATGATGCTTGCCTCATGCTTCGCTCGCCTGTTTGCACTATCTACCAGCCGTGATGCACTAGTGCGGATTATTGAGTTGATGGAGCATGGAAACCTACTTTTCGATCTGATTTCTCTATCAACATTTGTAGGATTTAATGTCCTTTCAAGATGCGCTCAGTTTTTGCAGGGACCGACATGAGGAAGAGATTACTGAATTTGGAGAGATGGAGACTTTTCGATATGCCATGCCTATGAGTCCATAGATACATTCTAATATGATGGATGAGAATCTGATTCACAATTGCAAACTCACAATTGCAGACTCATAAAGGTTCCTAATCGTATCCGATTTTTTCTGTGGTTGATGCGTTGAGGATGCCTTTTAACTAGAGATCGTTGGTCGAGGATCTTTGTGAGTGGTAGATTCCCTCTTCGTGAGAGTGAAGTGGAATCTCCTAATCACCTTTTTTTCTTGTGATATAAAGAAGCTTATCCACCATTTCTCTATATCTTCTCCTGTCTACCTCTTCAGTATCGTTGTCATATAATTTCATACTTGGATCCGTAGGAGTGCTCAATGGTCTACATCCAACCACGCATGTTTCAACCAGCAAGTCTATAATATATTTCCTTTGGATCATCACAAGACCCTGTGCATTCATGGCAAACTCCAGCCCCAGAAAGTATCGTAGGGTACCAAGGTTTTTCGTGACAAACTGACGGTCCAAAAATGCTTTTGCCATCTCTATCCCCTGAACGCCGTCTCCTATGATCAGAATATCATCAACATCTACCGTGATGACAACTGTACCTCTAGAAGTCTTTTGAATGAATGAGTGATCCACATTTGATCTTTTGAATCCATGTCATTCAATTAGGTGGGAAAGCTTCTGGAACCATGCCCTTGGGATTTGTTTAAGGCCATATATCGCCTTCTGAAGTCTACACACCATATGATTCTCCTCCTCAGCAGCAAAGCCCGGTGGCTGCTGCATGTAGACTTCTTCCTGCAGATCGCCGAAATATCGCCCATATCGACGAGCCTTTGTAAAGAAAATGCCTGGAAATCGGGATATATCGCCATATCGGTGCCCATATCGGTCCCATGTCGATATCGATATCGCGATATTTCCTTCCATGCATGCAAGAATGCATTCTTGACATCAAGTTGAGATATGGACCAGTCACGTACCACAGCAACAGAGAGAAGAATGCGAAGAGTAGAGTGACGAGCCACTAAGAGAATGTATCCATATAGTCCACACCATATGTCTGAGTGAAGCCTCTCGCCACTAGACTTGCCTTGAACCGGTCAAGGCTCCCATCGGCATGGTACTTTACTGTGAATACCCATTTGCATCTAACAATTGATTTACCAGAGGGAGCAGGAGCCAAGCTCCATGTACCCCAAGCTCCATGTACCCCGTGACTGTAAAGCCACCATTTCTTCTTCCATAGCAACCTCTAGCTGTCATTTTTCATAGCATCTTGATAATTCCCTAATATCTCCACAGAAGACAAAGCCACAACAAATCTCTGGAATTTACCAGTGAAATGGTGAAAGGAAACCTGGGAAGCAAGGGGATAAGTCGCGCAAGTCCGTTTCTGCTTCCGAATAGCAATAGGTGTGGGCTTGAAGAGACGGTGGGTGATGGCGGCTGTGGGTGCGACTGTGGGTGCGAGTGCGACTGCGAAGGGGAAGGCGGCGTGCGCGAGTACGAAAGGGAAGGCAGTGATCGAGTGGGGAGGGGAGGGGGAGCGAGTTATTATGGGAAAAGGGAGTCCTTTCGAGGGAGGTGGCGGGGAGTAGACTTCGGTTTCGCACAAGAAGCCCGGCCGAAGATGCTTTCATTGTGGAGTCAGGGGTGATGAATACCCATTCATCACTCTTTATTCTTCTATTTTAGCTACAAAAACCTTTGCAAATACATGTAGATACGTGTAAATATAAATAATTACCAAAAGCATGCATTGTGTAAAAAACTTATAATTAGCACGTTTTTGTGCAAAAATAAAAGAATAAAGAGCAAAAAGAAAAAGAGGGAAATATTTGGGATAAATATTGAGCAACCTAACCCAAGGGAGGGCTCAGCATGGGCCTGACCGCATAAAAGCCAAAGTAGAGGGAGATAGGGGCTCATGTGTAAATACCTATGTAAATAAATAAATTATATTTTCCTCACCCAAAAATATGTTGTAAATATTTTGTAAAAATTTGTACATATTTATACACTATTAAAAACAAAATAAAAATCTAAAAGTCAAAAATCCAAAAATAACCCTTCACCATGTACATAGACCTTGTCTTCTTATTTAGTTAACCTTGTAAATAAACTTATTTATTTTCAAAACTTTTTGTAAATATTCTATGGTATATATTGTAAATAAAATAAATCAAAAGAATTAAAACAAAAATCAAATAAAAATAACAAAAATTAAAAATACAAAAATATATTGTACATATGCCATGTACATAGTTGTACATATCTATTTATTTTACCCATATACATAAATAATAAAAACCAAATAAAAATACCCTTTTATCCCTCATTTTATTCTATAAATAAATAAAATATAAAATAGGGATAAAATTGCACAAAAATAATAATTTAAAAATCAAAAATTAAAAAAACCTAATTATGTACATATACCTATATGATACATATTATGTATATAGCTTATTTTTGTTTCCAAAAATTAATTAAAAATCACCAAAAAATAGAAAAAAATAAAATAAAAATAGTTTGTGTTTTGAGTTTTTGGAAAATCGGGCCCTAGCTACCCTTATTTTGAGCTTCAAGATCCTGCCACGTGGCCCATCCTCATTGGATCCTGGGGATGTTGACCGCCCGGTCAACTGGCCCCCCCAGGACCACTTCTCGCGGATTTGGGCGCCCGACCCGAGTTCCTTGATTTTTAGCGCCCAAACCCGATTGAGTTTAACCCAAACCCCAGGTCCTAATTCTTCTCCTTGCATCCGACATGCTCGCCGGAGCCCTCGCCTCGGGATCCGCGCTTCATGCTGCCCTACCCGACCAGCCCTAGTCGGGTCGGCACCCATATAAATCTCGAGCTCCGCCACCTTCAATCGCGATCTTTGGCTCTCCACTCTCACTCCCGTGACCTCCATCGCATCCAGCGAGGTGACAACTCCCGTTTGCCGGTGTTGCAGCGAGGAGGAGGTGGCCGGACCACTGATCCGGCAGCTTTGCGCCGCCGTGCTCCGCCGCGTGCAGGAGCTCGAGCCTCAGGCAGTGACATCCTTCGAGGCGACGACCAGGAGCTAGCTAAGCTCCAGCATAGTCTTCCGCATCACCCAGGTAACCTTAGAGCTTCTTTATTTCGCTTAATTTCTTGTTTCCCCCAAATCGAAGCTCCGCCGTATTCCGTTGATTCCGGCTACATCGTGTATCATTTCGATCATCGGGACACACCATCACCTCCGCCTTCCTCCCACGCACGTTCTCCACCCCTCCGTTCAACCCAGCTTGCACAGGAGCTGGGGTTCGAACCCCTTCGGGGTTCGCTCATTCCGACGCACCCTTCACCTTCACGCCGCTTCATCGGGTTGAGGCACTTTGCCCTCGACCCGCGAAGTTTCTGAGCTGTTTTGCAGGACCAGCAGAGGCCATCTGAGGCCTCTCGACATCTAGCCCAGGAGCTTCAGCTCCGCCACCTTCGTCGGAGCTCATCCGAGCTCGGTTGGGGCATCGGAGACCCACAGCAGCTGCGCATCTTCACGCCGGAGCCTCTCCGATCTTCAGGCGCAGCAAGGGAGGTCAGGAGCACACGTACTGGGTCGGCGAACTTCGCCGGCCACCTGTTCTTCCTCGACCTTCAGCCGCCGTCCGATCAGACCTCCTGCTCCAGTTTGCATCTGGGCCGTCCGTTCAGGAGCAGCAGCCACCGTTTGATCTGAGGAGGATTGATCTGGACCGCCCGATGCTCGAGGGTTAGCCACAGAGAGCCACCACCGTTCGATCCTCCACGTGGAGCAACCCCCGCCGTCGGATTCGCCCGATTGAGCCCAGCTGTGGAGAGCCGTTGTTCGCCACCGTCAGATGTTCCACGTGGCCTCCATCCAGCCGCTCCATTAATAAAGGGTAAACTACCCTTAGGCCCTCCTGTTTATTTCATTTTGCATTTAGTCCTGTAAATACGTAATATAGTTGTTTAGTTTTTGGGATATTTGCATAGAGGACCCCGTACTCTGTTTAGTTTGCATTTATGCCCCTGTGTATGGTTTGACACGTGCATCGACACGTGAGTTTTTGGCTTATTTGCATATCTTACCCCTGTAGTTCTGACTGTTAATGAATGAATGAAAGTTTGTGTTTATTTGCATATATACCCCTGTGAGTATTTTAATTGAACATGTGCGTTATATTTTGGGTATTTTGCCGATAAGCCCCTGGACTTTTGGTACTTGTTACCAACAAGTCCTCGGAACTTATTTTTATCACATTTGGGTCCCTGAGTGCCCCAGGCACGCGCCACGCGCGTGACTTGCTGGGAAAATTGCACCGAGACCCCCAGAGCTTTGGGTATTTGCACTTTGGTCCCTGTGCACAGTGCCCCCTCTTGATTTTTAAATAAAATATCAAATCACCTCCGAATTCGATAAAAATTTGACACATGGCTCCTGCCATGTTGTAGGATTTTTGAGAATTTTGGGGGACATTTCTGATCTTGTTTACTATTTTTAAAAATTCAAAAACATTCATTTTTGGCACTGTTTAACTTGAAAAACCCAAAAAAAATATAAAACCCCCCCTAAAAATTCTACAAAAATTAGGTACTGTTTCCTTTGTGTTTCTTGATTTTCTAGCCAATTTTGGCTATTTTTCATCGATTAAAAACCCTAAAAATTGAAAAACACCTAAAAACCCATAAAAATCATATTAAATAATCTAAAAATCCAAAAACAATAATTTTGGTGCTCAAATTTTCCTTATTTTCTCTAGAATACAGGAAAATTACCTCCAGGGCCATTTGAGATCCTTAAATATTTTATTTTTGGGTTTTGGGCCCTGCTGGACAGTACCTTATCTTTTTAGTATTGTTTGATTTTTAGAAAATAAAATACCCATTATAAAAATCACAAAAATTCACCAAAAACACTTAAAAACCTAAAAAACATAAAAACAATTTTTCTTGAATTTTTGTTTGATTTTTGGTGCTTTAAATAAATTACTCAAGTGTGCTTGTTTATCCTTTCTCTTATTTTCTTCACTTGTAAAAATCCAAAAAAAAAATATAAAAATCATTAAAAACCACTAAAAATATTTTGTCTTTATTTTATTTCATTTCGACTACTTCGTAGGCCTCTGGCCAACCCGTGCTCCTTGTGTTCGACCCTGGGAGCTATACCAGGTTAATCCCATAGCTAGGACCGCATTTCGTGTTTTGATCTCTGATTTATTTCGCGGTTCGACATTTTTTCTTGATTGACCTCTCCTCTGAGATTCGGGTCGCAACGACCCTTGATTTATTACCTTCACCCGGTCTTCGAGGATTTTGGGTCGTCAAGGGGGCATGTGGCCTCCGTTTGTTCTTCTCCTCCAAGGTGCTTCTCTTGTGGGCGGTCGGGTCACCGTCAGGCTACATGCATGGCATCTCGTGGAACTGCTCGTGCATCTGCTCCTGCTGTTGTTCATGGGGTACGTGGAGGACGGTGCAACGTGCGTGGTGCAGAGGTTACACGCGGTTGACCCTCTTTCGCGGAGGTGGTGGGTAACGTGCACAAGGGTGATGCTTGCTCAAAGCCTGTAAGGCCTGGGGCTTCGGTTGGGGGGCGTCGATCGAAGGCCATGGCCCAGGAAGGGGTGGTCGATTGGGACTCGGATGTGCATGCGCTGATTGGTTTTGCTGTAAGCGGCGTTGTCGATTTGGACGTGGTTCTTTCCCATCTTCGTGGGTTCCTGGGCGCGAGATTCACTGGAGATGCGGTGAAGCTGGATGCTACAAGATGCTGCATGCGTGGCTTGTCGGCTGACCAGAGGGATCGTTTGCTTCGCAATGGAGATGTCGCGAACGTCTGCTGGAGATGCCTTCGTTTCGCGGATGGTGCCTGCTCGGAGGTAGAAGTGTGCGTGGCGAGGGTTAAGGGCGTTCCCTTCCTATCGTGCTCGCTTGGCTGCCTGAGGAAGACATTGCGGAGGTGGGGTTCGGTCAGGGAGGTGCTGGACGACGGGCTCCGACCTGGGTTGTGTGTGGAAGACACGAGGATCCTGTTCGAGTGCAGCAAGAGATTCCTCGATAGTATCAGGGGGAGAAGCACGTTCGCGGAGATGGAGGTCGGCTGCTTTTCTTTCAAAGTGGAGTTGCTGATAGAGGAACCTCCGCCCTCTCCGGTGGTGCAGGTGGCAGAGACCGGCGGAGGGTCTGGGACGCTTCGGTTAACGAGCCGGCGGTTGGGTTTCCGAGGAGTCCCTTCGGGGGAGCGCCTCGATCTCTTCCTTACGCGCGGCGGTTCGTTAACTCCTCTTCGGCTCTGTTCATGCTGCCAGGCATATTCCTTTTGTATGGTGACGTGGCAAGACGTCCCCCTGATGTTTCGGCTGCTGTGCTGGAGCCGGATGCGGATTTGGACTCAAAGCTCCAGGCTGAAGGCTCGGACTGTCTCGCGGATCCGTTTATTGGTTCGTCTCCTGATGCGAGTTTGGGGGGCTTCCGTGGTTCGGGTTTCGGATGGGCGTGGTCGGATCCTGTGCTGCCCGCTCCCGTTATGGCGCCCGACAACTCGATGACGTGGTTTTTGCCATCTTGGGAGGTCCTTGGCGCGCAGGGGGATGCTTCGAAGATGATCTCTTTCTCTCTATTCTCTCATGGCTCGGAGGTGGGGAGTCCTCGGGCTCGACCTGCGGCAGGGGTGGTCGCTACGCCCTCTGCTTCGACCCCCAGCTCTTTTTCCCCCGGTGGCATCGAGCGGGGTGCTGCAGATGTCCATGCTTTGGAGGTGGCTGATCTCGACTGCGGCGAGGGGCCGAGCAACAGGAGAAGCGGCAAGAGATACAGAAGGCGGAATAGAGCCAGGTCGGTGCGGGCGGAGGAAAGGCCGTGCCCGCCCTTGAAGAGGCTCGTTGCGGAGACTGCGGGGGTGACCAGAATCCTTGGGAGCTTCGAAGGTTCCAAATGAAGTTCTATCCTGGAATGTTCGCGGCCTCGGAGACCCGGATAAGCGGAGAATTGTGGGATCTAGGTGCATTGAATGGGGCTGCGACATCGCCATGTTTTAGGAGACAAAGCTGCAATCTATGGCGGATGACATTTGGAGATCCTTTGGGGCGGGGGCCCTGGACCAGTTTTGTGCTCTCGATGCGGTGGGCTCCGCGAGCGGTATGTTGGTGGCGTGGCGGTCATCAGGTTTGTCCTTGGACTCGGTGATCCGTGGGAGGCACATGTTGACGGTGGTGCTCTTATGTTCGGATTCCTCCCTTCGGTTGACAGTGTCCTGCGTTTATGGTCCATGCTGTGGGGTGGCGCGGGAGGAGCTTTGGGATGATCTTCTGGACGTGGGAAGGGCCATGGTTGGTGGTCCCTGGCTAATCGAGGGTGACTTCAACGTTACCCTTCTTTCCTCGGACATGCCTGGGGGCAGGGGTGGCCAGGACCCGTGCTCGCTTGCTTTCGCGGACACCGTGGATTCGCTGGGCCTCGAGGTGTTGGATGCGGTGGACACCGCGTATACATGGAGGAGCTCCAATTCTCGGTCGCGTCTTGATCGGTTCCTTGCTTCCAACGAACTTTTGGAGGCCTTTGAGGCAAAACCTCGGGAATGCTCGGATCACAACCCAATTATTTGGTGCTCGGGGGAGGCTCCTGTGCAGCGGGGGTTGTTCAGATATGAAAAATGCTGGCTGTTGGTGGACAATTTTAGGGGCTTGGTGGAGTCGCATTGGTTGGAGGCGGTCGTTTCGGGGTCCGCTGCATCTCGTTTTGCTCAAAAACTACCTTCATTTGCGGGTTCGGCTATCGGCCTTCAAGAGGGAGTCTACAGCGGCCGGATGTGCCGTAAGGATGGGCGTGGAGGAGACTCTCCGGCGTCTCGACGCGCTTGGGGATCACATGGATCTCACGGAGGAGGAGCTAACCGACCGCTGCTGCACAATTGTTAGTCGCTCGGGAGGATAAGAAGCGCGTGACGGAGTGGAGGCAGCGTTCGAGGAGCATTTGGCTTCGGGAGGGGGACGCGAATACCTCTTTCGTTCACCGTGTGGCTAGTGGGAGACGCAGGGCGAATGCGTTGCGGTCCATCGCCATTGGGGGGACTCGCGTGAAGGGAAACAGAGAGATGGGGAGGGCTATTGCGGAATATTTCAAGGGCGTGTCGTCTTCGACTATGCCGAGGCTGTGGAGTTGGTTGGGCCCGGGCACGCGTGCGGTGGTGGGCGCACACGTTGGCATGCTCGTTCGTGATTTGACCTTGGAGGAGCTCAAGGATGCGGTGTGGGAGCTTAACGCTGATGCGGCTCCTGGCCCGGATTGGTTTTCGGTGTCGTTTTATAAGGATTTTTGGGATCTCGTGGGCCACAAGGTGTTGGAGGTGGCTCTGGAGTTTTCTCAGGGGAACGCGGGCTTCGACAGGATCAACCGCGCGCACATTATTTTGTTGCCCAAGTCGTCGGCACCGGCCTCCATCGACGACTTTCACCCTATTGCGGTCTCCAACACCATTTATCTCATTATTGCGAAGATTCTCGCTACTCGGTTGTGCGCCATTCTTGGCGATGTTGTCTCCCCGACGCAATCGACATTCATTCTGGGGAGGCAGATTTCTGATTGTCTCACGCTTGCGTCGGAGATCATTGCGGATTGGAAGAGGAGGGACGTGCGTGGTACCCTTTGGAAGGTGGATTTCAAAAAAGCTTACGACAACCTTGATTGGAGGTTTCTCTGGTCGGTGCTTAGGAGGAAGGGGTTCCCGGAGTTGTGGATTACGTGGGTGAGGCGATGTATCACCACCGCCTCGTTTTCTATCTTGGTCAATGGGCGCCCGGCCCCGGAGGGGGGCTGGATCCAGCCGCGGAGGGGGTGCGCCCGGGGTGCCCTCTTGCCCCTATGCTATTTATTCTGGTGGCTGATGTTCTCTCAAACTTTAGGGCTAGTATGGTCAGCAGCGGCCTCTCGAGGGGCTACTCCAGTGGGGATGTGCAGGTCCCTATCTTGCATTACGCCGATGATACGTTGTTTTTTTGGAGTGGGGTTTGCTGGAGGCGAGGGGTATGGCCATGGCTCTGGAGATCTTCGGCGAGCTGTCCGGGTTGGTCAAGAACGATGCCAAGTCCAGGTTCGTGCCTTTCGGTCCTACGGTTCTGGACAACGGCGAGTATGCGGTGGTTTTGGGGTCGGCGTGCTCTTCCTTGCCAATGGAGTACCTGGGGATGCCCTTGAACGTGGGGAGGACGCGGCTAAGGGACTGGCTGAGGGTAGTGGAGAACGTGGAGGCGAGATTGGCTGGCTGGAAGTCAGCGATTTTATCGAGAGGTGGCCGGCTTGTTTTACTTAAGGCGGTCCTTTCGTCGATTCCGATTTATATTTTGTCCAACCGGCGGATGCCCAAGGAAATCAAGGCTCGGCTTGAGAAGCGTATGCGCGCCTTCTTGTGGGGGAGGCGGGGGGGAGGGGGGTCGAGGGGGATCCACTTGGTTGGGTGGGAAGATATTACTTGCGGGAAGGATCGGGGGGGCTGGGTATTAAGTCGCTCGCGCAAATGAACGATGCCTTGCTCCTTAAGTGGGCGTGCAAGATTTGGGGGCCGGGGGAGGATCTGTGCTGCAATAAGGATCGGAGGATTTGTGATGTGGGGGGAGGATTGCCTCCGCAGATCTGCCGTGTTACTTCCTCCACCATGTTTTGGAGGGGGGTTGTGGAGGTGTTTTTGAAAAATATCGCGCTTTTCTGACCGGTGCTTGGTGTGGGGGAATCCTTCTCCTTCTGGACGGACGACTGGGCGAGAGAGGGACCCCTTTGCTCCCGCTTCCCGCGGTTATTTGCTTTGGCTGAAGATAAATATTGTTCGGTTGCGGCTTGCTGGATGGATGGGAATTGGTGCCCAAGGTTTTCCGCGAGCTTCTCGGATTAGAGGTTGGAGGAATTCTTGGCTTTGCTCGAGGCTGTGAGGGAGGTTGGGCGCCCTACGGTGGGGCACGATCACTGGTGCTGGAGGGAGACCTCGTTCGCGATCAAGAAGGCCTTTGGGGCTATCTCGCGGCCATCGCCGTCGCAGTCGGAGGGTATTATACGGGATTGTGCCTTTCTGTGGGCTCTCAAGCTTCCAGAGTGGGTTGGCTTCTTCTTATGGCTGCTGCGGAGGCAGAGGTTGATGACGAGAGACCATTGTGCCAGGCTTTTAGGTATCATATCAGACAGGTGCCTACTTGCAATGCGGCGATTGAATCCGTGGAGCATCTCTTCTTTTTATGCCCCAAGGTGATTGAGGTGTGACAGGGGGCTGGCTTGGATTGGTGCTGCACTAATGACCTCCAGTCGTCCTGATCTTCGTTTCGGGCTAATAAGGAGAGGCCGGTGATGGAGTTGCTTTATCCGGTGGCCGTGCTGTGGGCGATATGACGGGGAAGGAATGAGTTGCTGTTCTCGGGCCAAAGGTTGTATAAGGAGAATGTGGGGTCTTTTGCTAAACACCTGGTGGGGAATTGGGCGTTGTAATGGCTCTATAGTGTGGTTGTTTTCTGTTTTCCTCTTTGTTCCCTGCTTATTTTGAATAAATTTTTGGGGCGTGCACCTCGAGTGTATCCCCCTTGCTTCTGGATTTCAAAAAAAATAGCAATAGGGACATCAAGATCATCATCCACTGTACTCGGCTGTGCATATCCCTTGGTAAAGAAGAATCCTGCATGGATACACTATCCGACCCATCGTTAGTAATAGCATCTGAACATACCTGAGGCATGATGGATGACTGACGTGCAGCTTGAGCAGGACCTAACCGACTTGTATAGTGTTTAGGTAATGGCGGGATAGGTGGTTGTGATGGTGGTGGTGATGGTGTTGATGACGTTGGCGTGACGACCGGGACATGAGTGGATAAAGGTGGACTAAGACTAGGAGGAGGAATATAGACGTCATCATTCGAGGTGGAGGAGGCCATCCTGTCACCTGCAGGGGAGAAGTACATAACTGACTCGAAGAATGTAACATCAGCACCGACGAAATATTTCCTGTTGATAGGATCATAACAACAGTACCCCTTTCGAGTCCGAGAGTAACCCACAAAGACACACTTGACAGCTATAGGTGAGAGTTTGTCAAGTCCGGAGACAACTGATGAACAAACGCAACAACACCAAAGACCCGAGGGGTAAGAGAAAATAATTCCTTCTCTGGAAAAATAAGAGAAAGAGGAATTTTCTCGCCGAGAACAGAGGACGGCATACGATTCACAAGATAGCAGGCCGTAAGGACAACATCCCCCCCCAAAAGAGATAAGCGCACAACTCTGGATAAGCAGGGTTCGAATCATATCAAGGAAATGTCGATGTTTCCGCTCTGCCACTCCATTCTGTTGATATGTGTAAGCACACGTAGTTTGATGAATAATACCTTTAGATGAGAAGAAACGTGAGAGAGAGCGAGTGCAAAATTACAATGCATTATCCGTATGAACATATTTGACATGCATTATCCGTATAAACATATTTGACATGAGAGGAAAAAATATTTTGCACCTCAATTATAAGATTTCTAATAACATCCACTGCTTCAGATTTATTCTTTAATAGAAATACCCATGACACACGAGAGAAGTCATCAATGACTACAAGATAAAACATGTGTCCCTGATGATCAAGAACACGACTCGGACCCCAAATATCAACATGAAATTCAAACGGAGAGCTACTGCTCCGACACTGACGACTAGGGAAGTTAGCTCGATGGTGCTTTCGCAACTAACAGGCTTCACACCGAAAAAAACTTGGAGAGATTTGAGGCAAGAGGTGACGCATCTTCTGAAGCGGGAGGTGACCAAAGCGTAGATGCCAAGTGTACGGAGAGACTGATCCGGCTGAGTAGGAAGAGACGTCAGCATAGGAATTCCTGACTAAACGATAGAGACTATCCTGCTCAAAGCCATAATCAATCACCTTGCCCGTTAGTATGTCCGAAAAATGAGAGAAGATGGGTCCAATATAGCGTGATAGTGCAAATCCTTCGTAATATGACTAATAGACAGTTGATTCATGGAAAAAACAGGTGCAAGGAGAACATTCTGTAAATGCATGGACGATGACAAGGTAATCTCCCCCTGTCCAACGATGGGGGAATGAGTCCCATCAGCTTTGATCACTGACCGTCCAGGTGGAATCTCTTTGTATGACTCTAGTCTATCTCTGTCGTGGTAGAGATGATGGGTTGCTATGGAGTCCATGATCCAATCTGAGATATTATGACATGATGTAAAAGAAGAAGCACTACTTGAGGTACTAGCAGAGGCAGAAGTACTGGTCGATGCTGAAGCAACAATATCAGAAGAACCACCTGGAGAGTCTGTAGATGTTTGAGGCATAATATCGCGCAATCGCGACACAAGCTCCTCAAACCTGTGATCTGAAGTGGATGCCGACAGAGATGTAACATGTTCTGCTACGCGTGCCGATGCTGGAAACCCATGCTTAGAATAACATGTATCCTCATAGTGACCAGTGCGATGGCAGAAAGTACATGGTTGGCGAAAACGACCTCCTCGACCACGAGGTCCACGTCCACGGAATGAAGACTGACCACCTCTCCCTCGCGACACAACCATCACTGAAAGTGGTGGAGTAGAAGTACTGCTGTACTGGAAGAGACAGAAATGCGACCGAGCCTCCGGTAAACTTCCTCCATAGGCGGAATGGTAGCATCAACAAGTATCTGAGATCGAGCTGCATCATACTCAGGATAAAGAGCTGCGAGCAGTACCCCGACCATAGTAGCATTCCGGAAAGTCTTCTGCTGCTCAGGGGTAGTCGTGAGAGGTATAGTACTGTAGAGCTTTTCAAACATCCCCCGTAGGGATGTATATAAGGAATGTAGTGGTCGACCATTCTGCTTCATAATGAATATGTCATGCTGAAGCTGTAACATCTTCGTCTCATTTCGCACCTGCGAGTAAGTGGCCGCCAGAATGTCCCACATCGCCTTTGCGGTGGGTTGATGGAGAACATCATTCGCAATCTCCATCGTCAACGTGCCTGAGAGCCAGACCTTGACATATGAATCATCAGCCTCCCAGGAGGCATAGATCCCAGTTTTTGCTGTCGCTTCTTCCTCGGTAAGAATGTGTTTGTTACCATTCGACTTCATGAGGCTCATGAATTGCATCACCCAGAGCTCATAATTTGTTCCATCCATCTTGACTATTGGCGCGGGAATTTTGAACGCGTCTATGGAGGACATATCTATTTTGTTATCTGACATGACGCCGGAGACGAAGAACGGGCATCCGTAGACCAATGAAAAGTGTCTACATAATCTGGACAGGATTTGAGTGCATATGTAGACGTTACACACTCAAATCCATGAAGAGAGAAAGGTCGGCTGAGGAAGAAGGCGCCGGTGTTGGAGAGGGGGGACCCGACGGAGAAGGTCCCCTAGGGCGAAGGAGCTACGATGGAGAGAGGACCAGCGGTGGAGTGCTTCAGCGGCGGCGGCGGGAATGAGGGGAGGCGACAAGAGAAGGTAAGGGGAGAGGTGGGCGGCGCTGAAGGAGGAGAGGGGGTGGGGGGGGGGGCGGCAGTGGAAGGGTTAGGGTTTTGGCTTTGATACCATGTTGGAGGAAACGAGCAATCTATTATTCCAAGAACCCTAGACTCTCTTATATAGAGGAAAGCCTATGGGTAAATTACATAAGTAGCAACTACGGAAAAATAGAAATTAATAAACAGTACATCGACTAAATAAATATCTCTACAGATACTTATACAAGAAAAAACCCGTACATAAGAAAATGAGAAAAAAGGAGTTGGCTATTAAAATAGAGAGAGAGAAGATAACCGTAAAACAAAAAAATGTATGGAGAAAAGCCATGAAAAAATTAATTAAATGAGAAACGACTTTAAAAAAATGTTTGAGACAACCGATTTTTTTAAAATTAATTATCAGCTTTTGTGATTGAATGTTTCTCCTCATTTTATTGTCTTCTCCCAACTTCGTCGATGTTGATTTTCTGACAAGTATGTGAGAAAGAGGGATTATTATGTAGAGTTACAGGTCCGAGTTAGATCCAGATTCTCCAGATTCTAGATTCCCGACCATTCATATTCTAGATTCTACAGTACAACTTCAGATTCGATGTTCAGATTCCGAGTCCACAGTTTGATGCGTAGTGTCAGACTCGACGTCAGATTCCGAGTCCTCAGTTTGACTTACACTCAAGCCCGTTCGTCCTCCTCACCTGCACGACATGAGAAGCAACGCACTCGACAACAATCGACAATTGTGCACGTTGAGTTGATATTATCTGTAGTGTCTTTTATTGTGAGTTGAGATTCTTTCTGTTTGTCCAAGATAAACATTGCATGCTCCAGCTTGAGGGGGAGTGTTGGAGTATTGTGCGCATCTTATGTTGTAGATGGGTAAATGGATACTTCCAGGATCCATTTACCCATCCAATTGTTCAGTCCTACATCTACAGTTTGGAGATCTGAAGACTCAGTGAGGGCTATTTATAGACCCCCCAAACCCATTGTATCCAGTGAGAAAAGCAATGATTATCAACCCTTTAAGGTGTTCTCCTGTGGTTTCATTCCGCTCCTTAGGGAGTAGGGTTCCACGTTAAATCCCTTATTCTTCAATATTTTATATTTTTTCTCTGATTACCACTTCCACGTTCCTATTTTCTAACATACATGACAAAGGAGTGGTTATGCATTGTGTAAACAGTGATGCAACTTGTAGTAGTCGGACTGGGGGGAAACAATTATGCAACTTATAGTAGTCATACTAGGGGGACCAGAGTCCAGAGCATGGTTAACTTCAAAATGTTTTTTCAAAGCATACATGCATGCTCATTGTTGAAACCCATAAATAACAAGATGAGACTTTGCCCTCAACGTGTTCCTGAAATAATGGAAATTAGTTGGTTCATTGTGGTATTTCTAGTAACATAAGAAACTGACCTTACGTAGATTTTTCTTCCATTTTTCACAACACAGAGACTTTGAACAATGACTGCATTTTTCTGCTTATTAACTTTCTCACCTTATCTATATTATTTCTTCTGGTCAGAAATTTGCGTGAGATGTTCAAGATAGATGCTGCTGATTATATGATGTCTATCTGTGGCAACGAAGCCCTCCGAGAGCTCTCTTCTCCCGGAAAAAGTGGCAGTGTTTTTTTCTTGTCTCAAGATGACCGCTTCATGATTAAGACACTGCGCAAGTCCGAAGTGAAGGTATGTTTTTTTGGTGACATCTTATTCAGCCATTCTCATACATATCTAGTTCTTACATTTTGTTGATGACATGACTGTTGGTCTGAGAGGTCCATGTTTGTGTGAGAGATTCTTAATAACCAATGCATTCATGATAATTTACAAGGACTGAACTTACTGACGATTCTTAATAACCACTGGCGAGGGCTTGGGCTCTTCCGAGGACGCTTTTTGATCACACTCCTGTTCTTTGGTCTTCTGGGAAGGAGCGGTTGGTGCGGTTCTCCTTTCGTTTTGAAAGGAAATGGTTGTTGGAGGAGGGCTTCCGGGACATGGTGGCCGATCACTGGCGGAGTTCTGTCGTCTCGGGATCGGCTGTTTCACGGTTTGCAGCAAAGCTTGATTCCTTAAGGAGGATGCTGTTGGCCTTTGGGAAGGATGTCACCAGGAGGCGGCGGGCAGTCAGGACTGAGGCTGGGATTAGTCGGTTGGATGGGCTAGATGATGACCGAGGGCTGACTCCGGAAGAGGTGGAGGAGAGGGCGGCATGGCTAGAGGTGGTGCTTCGGGAGGACAGGAAGGATGAGGTACACTGGCGGCAGAGATCTCGGCAGAGGTGGCTTAGGGAGGGTGATGCTAACACGCGTTTCTTTCATTCTGTGGCGCCGGGAGGAGGAGGCGAAGTTTCTTGCATGAGGTTTAGATGGGGGGACAAAGGGTGTCGGGGGAGAGGAAAATTGGGATGGCCCTTCGGGATCACTTTGTGAGGGCATCGAGGAGAGGAAGGGAGGACAGCGGGTGGGGCTGGACTGGACAGGTGGTGGAGTCATTGAGTGGAACCCAGGTGGGTTCGTTACTGGCAGAGTTCACAGAGGAAGAGGTGCGCAGGGCGGTTTGGGACCTGAATGCGGATGGGGCTCCTGGCCCGGATAACTTCTCAATGTCTTTTTACCGTGAGTTCTGGGAACTGCTGAAGGCGGACATTCTGGAGGTGCTTGCAGAGTTCAGGGGTGGCAACATGGGGTTTGAGAAGATTAACAGGTCCTTGGTTTTTTTGCTGCCAAAGAAGGAGACCCCAATTGGGGTTGAGGACTACATGCCGATTTCTATTTCCAATGGCATTTATCTAATTGTTGCCAAGGTGCTGGCGAGCAGGCTTAGGGCCGTCTTGGGATCCGTGGTCTTACCGGCTCAATCTGCGTTCATCCCGGGCTGGTGCATGGCGGATGACATTGTCACTGCCTCGGAGATCTGTCGTGAGTGGAAGAGGTCTGCAAAGAAGGGGACGGTTTGGAAGATTGACTACGCCAAGGCCTACGACTGTGTCAGCTGGAGATTCTTGTGGGCAGCGTTGCAGAAAAGGGGATTTCCGGAGGAGTGGGTTGCATGGATTAAGAGATTTGTTACAACTAGCCGCTACTCTGTTTTGGTCAATGGGAAACCGGAGGGGGGGTTGGTTTCAGCCACAGAGAGGGGTGCGGCAAGGTTGCCCCCTGGCCCCTCTGCCTTTTGTGCTGGTTGCGGATTGTTTAGCGGTCTTGTTTCACCGGGCGGTTGAGGAGAGCTGGTGTGAGGGATTCAAGATGGGGGACATCTCCATCCCAGTATTACAATATGCGGATGACATGTTGGTGTTCCTGGGGGGGACAGAGGAGCAGAATCACAATGCGGCTACTTTGGTGGATGTGTTTGGATGTCTCTCGGGCCTGCAGATTAACCGGCAGAAGTCGGTCCTGGTTCCTTTGGGGATGAATGGCAAAGAGAGCAATAGGTTGGCAGCTTGGGCCGGATGTCCTCTGGGGAGATTACCGATAACCTATCTGGGGTTACCGCTGGTAGAGGGAAGGTTGAGGAGGTCCGATTGGGACTGTGTTCTGAGGAGAATGGAGGAGCGGCTGGAAGGGTGGAAGGCTACCACTCTGTCCAAGGGTGGGAAGCTTACTTTGCTGAAGCATGTTCTCTCCGCTATTCCGATCTTTTTCTTCTTGACGAGGAGAATGCCGGCGGGTGTTAGGCAGAAGGTGGAATCTTTAGTGAGATCTTTTTTCTGGTCAGATGGGAGGCAGGCAACGAGGGGATTACACCTGGTGGCATGGAAGGATATCGTGGTACCAGTTTCGGAGGGGGGCCTTGGTATAAGGGATGTGGATTCAATGAACAAAGCCTTGCTTGCCAAGTGGGTGGTACGCATTTGGGATCCATCTGACTCGCCGGTGTTGCGGTTGCTCAGGGAGATTTATGGTGTTACGGGGGAGTTGGTGGCTGGGAGGAAGCGTTATGAGTCCTTGTTATGGAGCGGGATCCGTGCCGTGTTTCCAAGCCTTAGGCCTTTTCTCCGGCCTCATTTGGGGAATGGTCTTCGCTTCTGTTTCTGGCTTGATGACTGGACGGGGGAGGGGGCGTTGGCCAATCGGTTTCCGTGGTTGATGGCTTTGGCCGTGGACAGGGGGTGCGGGTGGCGGAGATGGCTGAATCGGGGTCGTGGGCGCCGACATTCCGTGCTGATCTCTTGGATCAGAGGATGGAGGATTTCTTGAGGTGGTTGTCAGAGATTCCCCCAACCGAGGAGATGTCGGGTGATCCCGACCATTTTGTGTGGGAGGACGACAGGTTCACCGTGAAGAAAGCTTACAGGAAGCTGGCTACTGGGCTGGTGGAGCGGGACGAGGATCTTTGTGCAGATTTGAAGGTGATTTGGGCAGCTAAGATTCCTACTCGGGTTAAGGTCTTTTTTTGGTGTCTAAGAAGAGACCGGATTTGTGACAAAGTGAGAAGAACCAGACTGTTGGGCGCGACGGATACGAGGTGTGACAGATGCGAGGACGGTATGGAAAGTGCGGACCACATCTTCTTTGCTTGTACCTCTTCGGTCAGTGTGTGGCAATCGTTGGGGCTCCTGTGGGTTCGGGCATCCGATGCGGTGCGCTTTTGGGGTTCCATTTGGGCGGTGGGCCTTGGGTCTTCAGGCGATGTCTCCAAGCCATTTGCAACGCTCTGGGCTATTTGGCTGGGCAGGAATGATACGGTTTTCAAGGGGCATCGGTTTTACTTCGAAAATGTTCTTGCTAAATGTAATGCCTTGTGCAACTTCTGGATCTCAAACTGATGTATCTTCTTGCTTTTTAATGAAAGGTTTGGTGTGGTGATTCCCGTCTTGGGAAGTCACCCTCGTCTTGTTTAGTAAAAAAAATGTTATTAGTTAAAGTATACACACTAAGATGCCATGTATGCTGTTGCTCTGATTGGAAGCCCCATAAAGTATTATCTAGGCATGGAAGTCTTTAATGTAGATTTCAACCAATAAGTTTGTGTAAACTTAACATAGATTTTTGGATATTTATTAATTATTTAGGTTGTGTATGTTGAAGATTCAAGCAATTTATGCCAAGTACTAGAATGGTCCGAAGTGGCACTAATTTGAGTTTGCCTGTGAAGCATATAATCACTAGTGTTTGATGATGCATAGAGATTGCAACATTGGCAAAAAAAAATATAAATCATGAGAAAATTGTCAAGTTAATTCTATCATGTTCTAGTTGAATTCATCTTCACACTTTTAGGAAGAAGATTCAGAAATCCTAGTCATTGTACCATTTAAGTGTCAATTCAAGGGGTGTGGGATACCAATCCATATATTATATTATACTAAAAAAAATCTCCGTCACTATTCACATATAGGAATCGAATGTTATACTGATTGAGTAATTTTTGTGTTTTCTTAATGTTGAAAGATATTTTATATTTGCTTATTAATTTATCTTGGGAGCTGGGAGCCTACACCTGGGGAAGTAGGTAACTACCTACATCCAGCCTTTTTTTCGTGACTTTTGGGGTTTCTTGAAGGAAACCTTTGAGGGATTTGCTTAATATATTGAGGGGAATATGTGTTTCAAGTTTCATGCAAAACAAACATTCCGAACACATTCATCTGGAATGGGTCAATTTCAGCTATTCTGATACTGTTAAAATTTGATAGTCTTGATGGAGATGATGGGAGTCTCGAATTAAGTTGAATTTTGAATGACACCATAGTGATATATAGTGATCGAATTTCCCCAAGATTTCATTTCAAAAAGCTCCCTTTTTCCTTTTATCTCTATTATATAATTTACCCTTTAAGGTTTCTCCTCTCTATGTAGGAGAGCCTAAAGCCCTCAAAATAATTCAATCATTATCATTCTGTCCATCTGATAAAGCGACGGTCCTTGACCATAGCCCTGAACTCCTCTCCTCCACTCCAGCCATCCAACCTCTCTCCTCGCCCATTGACGCTGTCACACGCACCACTCAGCCGTCGCCACTGTTCTGTGTGCTGCTAATAGACTTCTCGTACTGCTGCAGGCCCATTCACGACACCATGCCGTCACTAGGGAAACTGCACGAGCCTCTTTAGGTGCCACCATCAGATTGTTGCTGTCGTAGGGGGGCTCTCTGAGCTTTTCTCGCCGCTAAAACCTATTTTGGTTGTGTCCAGCCATTGCTAATGGCGGTTGTAGTAGCCCATTCTAGCGGCCAATAATGGCCATTGCCACACATCCGTAGGCACCCCCTTTGCACTTTTCGTGTGCCCTAGGTCCCTGAGTGGTCCGATTTTAGGTCTATTAGGGTGACTTCAATCATTTAAACTCATCCGCGTTCCCTAGAACGTCTCCTAAGTTAATGAGAATGGTTGGGACTCGAGTCTACTCATACAGTTGTTTTCCTATACGATTGTGTAAGCATTTTCCGATCGATCTATAATCCCAATCGCGTCCTTTCCTTGCTCCATCATCTTATCAGAGAACAAGGTTGATTTATCATCCTCCGGTACCTTCAAAGGCTTGACGCCCATCGTTAAGACAGATGGAACTAATTCTAAGCTATATCCATGCATTTTATATGAGCGTTATGGAATGGAACAACAAGGAACACATTTTGACAGGCCAATCGATAAGATTAGGATGAATGCTTCGTGGAAGCAAGATGATGCATGTGCGCGTATATGGCTATTTGGTACCTTACTACATAGACAACCAATGGCATTCTTCATTAGCCCATTGCTAAGGCAATGCAAGACATTTTCACAGCCACAAACTCTTAGGCAATGAATGAGATGAAGATTTTGCAGCTTTGATATGACATTTTCACGGGCAAGTAGGCTGGTTGTCCGCTTCAAGCCTTTTTGATGCAGTCTAAAATATTTATTTTTATTGCTATTTAGTTGTAATTTATAATTATTGTAAACTAACTGAAAGTCATGACCTTTGGATGAGCCTTTTGAATTTAGATGTGTCTTTTAAGTGAAAGGTTGCATTTTTTAATAGGTTAAATCCCTATATAAAGCAACTTACTCATTTCCAATAGGAAGAGGAAATGAATAAAAGTTGACTAGCCATTGGCTTTATCCTCATTTCTCCTTTGAATTTCTTTCGCCTCTCAAATCCTCTAATGCAGTTCTCCCTTATCTTCTCCCTTCCCATGCAACTTGACATGCTCCTTCATATCCCTTTATCCTAATTTCTTCTCTTCTCACACCAACAATTCTTTCATAAATTTAAATCGCATCAATTGGTATTAGAGCATGGAGCACGAATTGTTCCTATGATTCGACGATCATGTCGAGCATTGGAAAACGATGCTTAACTTGAGCCGTCTTGACCAGGGTTACAGTTCTGGAAGAAGAAATTCAAGACTCGCATTCTATCAAGCATCGAGGTGCAACTATGGTTGGATTCATGGCTAGAAGAAGACACTCAATCATGATGAAGTTTTGCATCATAAAACATCAATACAACACATGTTTGGTTAAACATATTCATTCGAGATGATGATTTCTCTATTACAATTCTTGTGCAAGAAGACAAGGAAGAAACGAGACCAATCTTTGATGAAGGTCCTATGTTCTAGATGAGATACAAAGGACAAATAAAAAAGATACCGACAATGACATTTTGGCCATGTTCCAGGCTGTTTTTCAGGGAATTTCAGACCTACATCTACCTTTTTTGAAGCCTTCTCCAGTACCCCATACTACCCTAATCCCTCCGTTAATGCCACCAGCCCCGCTGGAACCCCCCTCCATCAACAAACTCCCCCGACATCCCCTGCTTCAGATCCACTACCCATGCCTCCTTCCCCACAATCGTCACCCTTTCTCAAATCATCATCACCACCACCAGAATCACCACCCACGCAAGTCCCAACGACATTATTCACACACCCAACCCTCGCAGTGCCACACACAACACCGATGTCGACCTCACTTCAGTAACCATCGTCGTCGACTCCATTGGGATCTATACCACATGCGGATTTGCAAACGTAAGCTCCATCATCGCCATCCGACTTTTGGTTTAAGTGAAGGGGTAGAAAATTTACTGCCACAACCATTGGTGGAAAATAATTATAAATGTAGTGTTGAATAACAACAACACAACAACAACAAAGCCTTTTCCCCCAATTAAGTAGGGTCGGTTACATGGATTCTTCGTCTCCATTTAGATCTATCTTAGGTCAATCTCGGGCTTATATCTAAAAAAACTAAGATCTCTTCGTATATTCTTTTTCCAACACTTCTTGGGCCGTCCTCTCCGTCTTAGCCAACTCAACATCCCAATACTCACATCTCCTAAATGGTGCATCGACTGACCTTCTTTGCAGATGACCAAACCATCTTAAGCGGTTTTCTCGCATCTTATCCTCGATCGGAGCTACACCAACTTTCTCTCTGATTGCATCATTCTGGATCTGATCTTTAGGCGTGTGTGTGTCCACACATCCACCTTAGCATTTTCATTTCTGCTTCAACCATTCTCTGCATATGTATATGGTTCACATGCCAACATTCAAATCCTTAGAACATATCGGCTCTTACGGTTGCTTTGTAAAACTTTCCTTTAATTTTTAAAGGAATTTTCTTATCACAGAGAACAACAGAGGCTCCTCTCTACTTTAGCCAGCCTGCATTTATTCTATTAGTAACATCTCCATCAATTTCTCCATCATGTTGCAAAATAGATCCCAGATATCTAAAAGAATCTCTCTTCCGAATGCTATCGTCACCAATCTTCACCTCGATTCCTTCACCAATGCTTCCATCAAAGGTGCACTTCATATATTCCATCTTAGCCCTACTTATGCGAAATCCTTTAGTCTCCAATGCATGTCTACAGACCTCAAGCTTCTCATTTACTCCATCTCTAGTCTTATCAATCAACACAATATCATCAACAAATAACATATATCATGGTAACTCATCCTGAATATGACTTGTCAACTCGCCCATTATCAAAGTAAAAAGAAATGGACTCAAAGCTGAACCTTGATTAAACCAATGTTGATGTCAAAATAATAAGTCTTCCCAGACGAGGTCCTTATGCATGATAAAGCCCTATCTTACATATTCTTTTATGAGGTTAATGTATAGGACATGTACTTGTCTCTTCTCTAAAACTCTCCACATTATCTCGCGTGAGACAGAATCATAAGCCTTCTCCAAATCAATAAAAGATCATATGGAGGTTCTTCCTTTTAGCTCTACAAATCTCCATTGTACTTCTCAGCAAATGGATGGCTTCAATAGTTGAGAGACCTGACATGAATCCGAATTGGTTTTCTTTTACTTTGGAAACGTGCCTCAACCTTCTTTCGATCACACGTTCCTGAATTTTCATAGTATGACTCATCAGCTCGATACCTTTGTAATTTAAACAATTTTGAATATTTCCTTTGTTCTTATAAAGAGGTACCACGATACTCCTCCGATCTTCAGACATTTTCTTGATTTGCCAAATAACATTGAATAGATTCGTAAACCAAGTCAAACCATACTCACCTAAAACTCTCCATACTTCTACAAGGATGTCATCTGATCTTACACCTTTCCCAGGCCTCTTGCCTTCGAAGCCTCCTCTACTTCCTTTCTTTGTATTCATCTATAGCTTGCATGATTTAAGTAACTTTCACTACTAGCCAGATCACCCAAAGTGATCTCTTTATTTCCTTCCTCAATGAAAAGTTTATGGATCTAGTCTCTATATTCTTCGGAGTAATAAGTACGTGACCTTCCTCATCCTTAATACATCTCACTTGAGAAAAGTCTTTGGTTTTTCTTTCTCTTGCTTTAACCAACCTGAATATATCCTTCTGACCCTCCTTAGAGTCGAGATTTTTATACGAAACTTCGTAAGCTCTTGACTTAGATTCGCTTACATCCTTCTTTGCTTCCTTATTCGCTATTTGGTAGTTTGTGACAATTTCCTCTGCTCTATTCATAGACATAGTTTTAAATCATGCTCTTTTAATTTTTAACTTCTTTTGCACCCCTTCACTCCACCACCAAGCCTCCTTTTGACCTGGAGCTGCTCCCTTTGATTCTCCTAGCATCTCTTTGGCTACCTTTTAGATACAAGATGCTACTGCCTCCTACATCTCGTTTGCACTTCCCCTACAATCCCAAGATAAGTCTTCTAAAACCTTCTCCCCAGAGCTTGATTGCTTCAGTGGAAGATTCCACCATCTAGTTCTAGTGATCTTAGAAACCCTCCTTTTCTTTACCATCTATTTTATTTGCACATCCAAGACTAACAAGTGATGTTGGGTTGTCAAGCTCTCTCCTGGGATTACTTTGCAGTGTTTACAACACAATCGGTCTCTTCTCCTTAACGTAGAGTAATCTATCTGTGTTCTAGTTGGGTCACTCTTATAAGTAATTAAATGCTCCTCCCTTTTCTTAAAGAGAGTGTCTGATTTGAAAAGTTCATATGCCGTTACAAAATCCAGAATGACTTTTCCCTCTTCATTTCTATCCCCAAAACTATGTCCTCCATGAACACTAACATAATCTGAAGCATCTTTTCCCACATGTCCATTAAGATCTCTGTTAACGTATACAATAATAGTAGTATCTGTACCTTTCTCTATTTTGTTTTTCTTCATAGTATGCTTTGTGTAATTTACCCATAGGCTACTCTCCTATATAAGAGAGCCTAGGGTTCATGGAATAAACAAGTTATTCAGTTTTCCCAACATGGTATCAGAGCGACGGTCCTAGACCGGAGTTCTCGAAACCCTAACCCTAGCCCACCCCACCCGCCAGCCTCTTCTTCTTTTCTCTCCATCTCATCGGCGCCGAAGGAGATTTCCATTGCCACTCCTCTAGCGCCGCTGCTCTCTCTCGCGATCGCTGCTCTCGCGTTTCTGTGCCTCTGCGCGATAGCGCGCCACCGTGCCGCCGTGCGCCTCTGCGCCTCTGCGCTTGTGCCATCGTGCTGCTGTGCCTCTGCGCCTCTGTGCCTCTGCGCATCTGCGCGATAGTGTGCCTCTGCGCCTCTGCCACCGTGCTGCTCCTCTGCGCGATTCCTTCCTGCACCATCGCGCGCCTGCTCCTCTGAGCCATCGCGCGCCACAGCAACTAGCAGCGCCAGCGTGCTGTCCTGTGCTATTGCGCAAGCCCATCAAGTGCCTGTGCACCGCAATCTAGCACGCGAGAACGTGTGTTAAGCCCTAGGGCACACACACATCTTGATCTACATGGGATTAGTTGCTTGAGGTCTACACATGCAACTAATCCCATCCATGTCATTGTAGACAAATCACATATTTTGTCAGACATTCCAGTCTTCAGTATCCAGTATGTCAGAAAGCAAGGCAGATATCCCATCGAGTGGCGCATTCCGTGGTCCAGCGCCTATTGTAAAGATGGATGGTACTAATTATGAATTGTGGGCAATGCAGTTCATGAGCATGATGAAGTCTACGGGTAAGAAGCACATTCTTACCGAACCGGAGCCTGCTGAGAAGACTGGAACCAATGCCTCTTGGGAGGCTGATGACGCATACGCCAAAGTTTGGCTATCTGGCACGTTGGCAATTGAGATTGCCAATGACATTCTCCATCAACCCACAACGAAGGATATGTGGGACATTCTGGCGGCTACATATTCCCAGGCAAAGAACGAGACAAAGATTCTACAACTCCAGCATGATATCTTCACCATCAAGCAGAATGGTCGCCCCCTACATTCTCTCTATACGTCACTGAGAGGGATGTTCGAGAAGCTATATAGCTTCATGCCCTTGACAGCCACGCCAGAACAACAGAAGACATATAGGAACGCTACTATGGTGGGAGTGTTCCTAGCTGCACTTGATCCTGAGTACGAGGCAGCACGATCACAGATTTTGGCCGACTCTACAATTCCTCCAATGGAGGAAGCCTTCCATAGACTGAGTTGGATTACAGTTCCCTCAATTGTTGCAAGTCAGAATTCTTCAGCCATGGCAGCAACCAGAGGTCGTGGTTCTCATTACCAGGGCTGTGGATGTGGACCCCGTGGGAGGAGTGGCCGCACTTGGCCAACATGCACCTACTGCCACCGAGTTGGACATAATGAAGATACATGCTATTCAAAGTATGGATTTCCTGCATCCGCACGAGCTGCTGAGCAGATAGAGCCCCCATCTGCTGCTACCTTGGATCAACGATTTGATGATCTAGTTGCCCGTCTGAGGGGCATTATCCCACCATCTGGTCCAACACCGACTATAGAGAGTCATTCTGATGCTGCTGCTTCTGCCTCCACGTCTACTAGTGCTTCAGGTAGTATACTTGCACTTCACAGTAGTAGTTCTGATACATTGCCATGGATTATGGACTCAGGCGCTACACATCACCTATGTGGCGACCAGAGTCTACTTACAGGGTACACCCAGATCCCTCCAGGACGGACAGTTATCATTGCAAATGGCACACATTCCCCCATCACTGGTCAGGGGGAGATTAGACTGACATCGTCTATGCAGCTCAAGAATGTGCTACATGCACCCGATTTTTCAATGAATCTATTGTCAATTAGTCAGATTACGAAGGATCTCCATTGTCGGGCAATTTTTGATTCATCTTCTTTGATTTTTCAGGACATCCATACGGGCAACGTGATTGTCGTGGCTATGAGCAAGGAGGCCTCTACCGCCTGAATCAGATCCCATTTGCTGGAACCACATCCTCTCCTTCTGGCCAAGTATCTCCTTTACTGTGGCATCTGCGTTTTGGTCATTTACCGCTTCAGAAGTTGCGTCGGGTATTGCCGTATAGTCTTCCTCACACATCGGTTCAGTGTGAGGCATGTCAGTTGGGAAAGCATCACAGGTCGTCCTTTCCCAGTCGTCCTGGTCGGAGTAGTACCTCCAAGTTTGAGTTATTTCATGTTGATGTCTGGGGTCCAAGTCGTGTACCTGATCATCAGGGACACAGATTTTATATTGTATTTGTGGATGATTTTTCTAGAGTGTCATGGGTATTTTTGATGAAAAATAAATCTGAAGCCGGAAATATAATTATCCATTTTCTGAATGAAATACAAAATGTTTTTTCTACATCTGTGAAAATTGTGAGAAGTGACAATGCTTTAGAATTGTGCACTAACTTTCTTGCCAATTACTACTCATCAAAAGGAATTATTCACCAAACATCTTGTGCTCATACATCTCAACAGAATGGGATTGCTGAAAGGAAACACCGTCACCTTCTTGATGTCACTAGATCTCTACTTATACAGAGTCATGTTCCATATTTCTACTGGGGTGATGCAGTTCTTACTGCATGCTACCTAATTAATCGTATGCCTTCGTCTGTCTTGAATGAACAGATTCCGTTCTCACTTATTTATCCTGATAAGGAACTGTTCACTCTCACTCCTCGTGTATTTGGGTCAGTTGCGTTTGTCCATCAGTTGTCGCCGGGTACTGACAAGCTCTCTCCTAGGGCTGTTAAGTGTGTCTTTGTTGGGTACTCCAGAACTCAAAAGGGGTACAAGTGTTTTGATCCTTTGCGTCGGCGGTATATGATCAGTGCAGATGTTACATTTTTTGAATCTATTATGTATTTTTCAGCATCTGGAGACAACCAGCTTCCACCTATACCACCTGATGCAATATACATGACACCACTACCACCTCAGATGCCATCATCAACACTACCACCACCACCACCACCACAACAGCCTATCTCACTGACCCCGTTCCATTATACCCGCAGGCTTCCTCCACCAGCTCATGGTCATGACTCGTCCACTAGCTCGCCTATGGTATGTAATGAGAATATTAATGTTGATGGATCTGACGACATTTCTGAGCAGGATGTGTTGCAGGTGCCAGATGAGCCTACAACTGATTTGGATATTCCAATTGCTTTACGGAAGTTGACGAGGAGTTGTGCCAAATATCCATTATCAGCTTCTGTATCTTTTGAGCGGCTATCTGGAGATTTCAGGATGTTTGCTATGGCACTTTCAGCCATAGATATTCCACGGAATCATCATGGGGCTCTGCAGGATAGTAGATAGCGGCTTGCAATGGAAGAAGAAATGGCCGCACTTCAGTCCAGAAGAACTTGGACTTTGGTTTCTATACCTCCAGATGTGAACCCAGTGAGCTGCAAGTGGGTGTTCACAGTGAAGCAAAATGCAGATGGCTCTATTGACAGGTACAAGGCACGTCTGGTGGCACGTGGCTTCACACAAACATATGGGGTGGATTATCTTGACACATTCTCGCCTTTGGCACGTCATTCCACCCTAAGGATCTTGTTGTCAGTTGCAGTTGCTCGAGACTGGCCGCTCCATCAGTTGGACGTGAAGAATGCATTTCTATATGGAGATTTGCAGGAAGAGGTGTATATGCAACAACCACCTGGTTTTGCTGTTGAGGGGGAGTGCTCCAAGGTATGCAGGTTGCATAAGGCTATCTATGGCCTTAAGCAGAGCTCCAGAGCATGGTTTCAGAAGCGCTCGGATCTCTTCGAGAAACAAGGATACAAACGCTCCAATGCTGATCATTCCTCGTTTGTTCAGAAAACAACGAGAGGTATCATTGTCATTATGGTTTATGTTGATGATATCTTGATTATAGGAGATGATGAGCATGGCATAAGGCAGACGAAAGAAATGCTGGGTAGTGAGTTTGTCACTAAGGATCTTGGGGTCCTTAGATACTTTCTGGGGCTTGAATTTGCCAGAAATTCCTATGGACTAGTCATGTCACAAAGGAAATATGTTACAGATCTGTTGAGTGAAACAGGTATGCTTGAGTGTCGACCTGCTACGACACCAATGGACCCCAGCATGAAGCTTTATGAAGATAACACAGAGGAGGTGGACAGGAGAAGATATAGAGAACTGGTAGGCAAACTGTTGTATGTCACGATCACTAGACCAGATATATTATTTGTAGTGAGCCGTGTGAGCCAGTTCATGGAGCAACCACGCCAGGTGCATATGGATGCAATACATATGATACTTAGATATCTCAAATCTTCTCCAGGTGCAGGTCTGCTATTCAAGAAAGGAAAGGGGATTTCTATCTCAGCATGCGCAGATGCAGACTATGCAGGATGTCCCAAGGATAGGAAGTCCACCTCAGGGTATGCTGTCTATGTTGGAGATGCCCTAGTCTCATGGAGGAGTAAGAAACAAACTGTGGTAGCTAGATCTAGTGCTGAATCCGAATATAGGGCTATGGCCCAGGCTACTACAGAGATGATGTGGGTGAAAGCTGTGCTTACAGATCTATATTTAGATGTACCACTTCTTATGAACTTGGAGTGATAATCAGGCTGCCTTGTTTATTGCAAACAATCCTGCATTCCATGAGCGGACCAAGCATATTGAGGTGGATTGTCACTTCATACGTGATATGATTCAGAAAGGATTCATTGCTACATCTCATGTTACTTCAGAGAATCAGACTGCAGACATATTCACCAAGGCATTGCTACGAGGTCCATTTCAGAAGTGTGCTTCCAAGCTGAGCATGATTGATATCTATGCTCCATCTTGAGGGGGAGTGTTAACGTATACAATAATAGTAGTATCTGAACCTTTCTCTATTTTTTTTCTTCATAGTATGCTTTGTGTAATTTACGCATAGGCTACTCTCGTATATAAGAGAGCCTAGGGTTCATGGAATAAACAAGTTATTCAGTTTTCCCAACAATCTCCACCTATGCAAATCCTCTCTCTTTGTGGGATTCCTCGTAAAATCTTATCCACATCCTCCCAAAAAGCTTGTTTAATCCTTTCATTTAAACCAATTTGCGGTGTATAAATTGAGATGATATCTAGAATTTCTTCTTCAAGCACCAATTTCAGCAAAATAATCCGATCCCCGAATCTTTGCACCTCAATCACACTATCCTTTAAATCCTTGTGAACTACCACTCCAACATTGTTTCTGCCCTTATCTTTACCTGAATACCAAAGTTTAAAGCATGTTTTCTTGATCTCCCTTGCTTTCAACCCATTTAGTCTCTTCAAGACATAGTATATGAATCTTCCTTCTTTCCTTCGTATCTTCTATCTTCATCAATTTTCCAGTTAAAGTGCCAATATTCTTTATGAAAGTCTGCATGTTAGGGGGTAGTACTCAGCGGTACCTCTCCATCAAAATTTATTCCAAACAAAAACCAAAAGCCAGAGTTTTACAAAATTATATCATCTAACCCTCCCTTACAAAAGCATTACAACACCCAGTCCTCAACCAACCTATTTGCAAAGATAATGACGTTTTCCTTATAAAATCTTTGTCTGGAGAAAAGTAAATCATTTCTGCCATGCCATATCGCCCAGAGGAAGGCCATGGGCAGCAAACGATCCCTCCTCGGTCTTCCCCTATTCATGTAGAGCGAATTCCAGAACGTCTGGAACCCCTCAAAGCGACACCAAGTAATCCCCATATCCAGCCGTGCCTGAGAAATCACAGGGCAAGCAAAGAAAAGGTGATCCACAGTTTCAATGGCACTGTCACAGATAACGCATTTGTTCGCAATGATCCCAAGAAGCTTGACGCATTGGTCGCGCGTCATGAGTCTCTTCCGCCTAAGGAGCCAAAGGAAGATCGCCACTCTTTCCGGAAGCCCGAGGGCCCAAATGGCAGCACAATCTCTGATCAAGGACTCCGAGTTTACCGGTGGCGGTCTGGAGATTGCACCGTAAGCCCCCTTTACCGAGAATGGAACATCACGCCAGCACCAATGGTCTCTGCCTCCTCTTGAAGCTTCGACATTCCTCACGGCCGCAAGGAGCTCAAGGAAATCATAAATCTTCTGTCCGAGAAATTGGTGGAGAAAGTAGGACACCAAGAACCATCAGCCCAGCAATTCGCCACCGAGCACAACCTATCAGTCGCCAGGGCAAAAAGACAAGGAAAACGAGAGCACAAGGCTCCCGCTTCCGACCAATCGTCCTCCCAAAAAGCAAAGTCGTTTCCTCCCACCAGAACCGGCTTGAACAGCATTAAGTTCTTCAAAAATGGCCTCATTACGCCCCTCCAGAAAGGCATGATCGCTGCACTATAGATTTGCTGCGATAGCGGCACCCCCTTCATACCATAAATCTCGCGGATCGTCAAACAAACAAGATCATTTCCCAGGCCCCACACCCTGCTAGCCCATTTTAGTAAGAGCGCCTCATTCATTTGCTCCAAAGATCTGACTCCCAGTCCCCCCCAAACCTTCGCGCATTGGATATCCTCCCAGCTCACCAAGTGAATCCCCCCTCGCCCAGTATTCCCGTTGCCCCATAAAAAGCTGCACATCTTTTTCTCCAACCTTGCGCATATCCCCTTCGAAATCTTGCGAGAAGCAAGGAAGTAAATAGGAATGGCCGACAGCACGTCCTTGAGAAGAACCAGCCTACCCCCTCTCGACAAGATAGAAGCTTTCCAGCCCGCCAACTTTGATTCCACCTTCTCTACCACTCTCAGCCAATCACGTAGCCTCGCCCTCCCCAGCGTCAGGGGCATTCCCAGGTAGTCAATTGGTAGGGCATCACGCGCAGACGCCAAGGCCACAGTCAACCCATCCACCATACTCTCCGCCGCACCAAAGGGGACAAAAAGGGAATTGTTGTCATTTTTGCATAAGCCCGACAACTCAGAGAAAACATCAAGCGTCGTTGCCTTGCCAATAGCCTCCTCGACCCCCCCTCAATGAGAAAGAGGGTGTCGTCCGCATACTGAATAATTCGAATCCGCAGCTCGCCTCTCGAGTAGCCACGAGATAGGCCGCGATGAACCACTCCCTCCGCCATATCAGCCAAGACATCCGCCGCCAGAATGAAAAGCATAGGAGCAAGGGGGCACCCCTGGTGCATACCTTTGCAAGGTTGGATCCAACCCCCCTCCGGTCTGCCGTTGATAAGCACTGAAAAAGACGTTGTGGAGATACATCGTCTCATCCACGAGATCCACGCATCAGGGAAGCGCAATCTCTTCAAAACGGACCATAAGAAGCTCCAATCAAGGCTATCGAAAGCCTTGGCAAAGTCCACCTTCCACAAGATTCCGCTCGTGCCCCTTCTCCGCCAATCCGCAATGATTTCAGATGCAAGTGTTGTGCAATCCGAGATCTGACGACCCGGAATGAAAGCGGATTGGCCCGGAGAAACCAATCCGCCAAGGACGTTAACCAGCCTTGAAGCAAGGACCTTTGCCACAATGAGATAGAGGGCATTTGAAATAGCAATTGGGCGATAATCCTCGATCGAGCCCGGCGACAAGCCCTTGGGGATCAGCACAAGCAGCGCTCTGTTAATACGGTCAAATCCCAGATTCCCATGGCAGAATTCCATCATCACCTCAAGCACCTCGTGCCCAACGAGTTCCCAAAAGTCTCTATAAAAAGAAACCGGAAAGCCATCAGGGCCAGGTGCGGCGTCCAAGTTAAGATCCTAGACGACATCCTTAAGCTCCTCATGGGTGACATCACGGACAAGAATATCCGAGGAGGGGTCTCCACAAGCTTGGAGCTGCGACCCAACGATCTCCATTTCCGCGGAATCTTAGAAGTAAGCTTGTCCCTGAAATGATTTGCAATCGCACGGCCCATATCCCTGTTACCCACACTTGTGACTCCATCAATAGTGATGGAATGAAGAGCATTGGATCTGCGTCTACCACTAGCGATACTATGGAAGTAAGCGGTATTCACATCCCCCTCTTTAAGCCAAGAGGTCCTCGATCGCTGACGCCATTCCACCACCCGTTTCTTGTCCTCTATAGCAACAATTCTCTGCACCGCCAAATGCTCCTCCTGCTCGAGAGTGCTAAGATTTCTCTCGTCCTCCAGGGCATCGAGCTTCCGAACAACCTCCTCCGTACTCTTTCTGGCCGCGCACCTAGCAGCTCTCGTTTCCTTTTTGAACACCGCCAGCCTGCCTCGTAAAGAGGAAAGTTTCTGGGTTAACCTATTAGCAGCTGATCCAGTAGGCGTCGTCCCCACCTAGTGTGAAGTCACCACCTCCCTGAAGCCATCCTCCATAAGCCAACACTTCTCGTAACAAAAAAGTCCTCTTTGGGTCGGGGCCATTCCAGAGTACCAAAGGATAGGGCTATGATCAGAGCAGGATCTCGATTTGGCCGTGACCGACGCTAAGGGAAAAGCTTCCATCAGCTCATTGGAGGCAAAGAAGCGGTCCAGTCTCGAGTGCGCCTTCGAGTTTCTCCAAGTGTATTTCACGTCGCCGACGTCCAACAATTCTAGGCCAAGCAAATCAATGGTATCAATAAACTTCTCGGAGCCGATATCCTGCCCACTCTCCCCCCAGGTCTATCAGAGGATAACAAAGTGACGTTGAAATCGCCCCCATCAGCCAAGGGGTCCTTCCAATCGCCCTCCCAGCTTCCATCATATCCTCCCAAAGCTCCCCCCTTAAACCACTCTCGCAAGGTCCATAAACGCAAGACACCGCAAGATGATCAGAGGAGGAAGAGTTCACCAATATCACCGTTAGGATGTGCCGACCTCGAGTTTCCAAGATGAGAGACCAAGACGCCGATCGCCAAGCCACCAGCAAGCCACTTGACGTCCCCGAGGCGTCCAGAGTTCTGAATTGATCAAGTCCTCCAGTCCCGCACGATTGCCAAAGACCATCAGTCAAGGAGGGAAGCTTCGTCTCCTGAAGAAGGACGATATCGTAATCCCATTCAGAGATCCTAGAGCCCATAATTTTGCGCTTATCCTTATCCCCAAGGCCGCGGATGTTCCAGGAGAGAATTTTAATTTGGAACCTTCGAAGGCCCCTTACAATAAAGCAACTCCTGCCCTTGAAGTTCAACGGAGAGTAGCGGCTTTCGAAAAAGGGCACTCTCCTGCATCGAAGTCAGGCTGTCCTGTGGGCGCAAACGCAAGTGTCGAACCGAGCTCGAATTAGTACCGAAAAAATGCGAAGAGTTCGGTCCCAAAGAGCTGCCAAACGGATCCGAGCCAATCCAAGATCCCCCCAAGTCGCCCGAAAGGGGGTCCGAAACCACGATCTGACTCCGGATGTTCGAAGAAAGATCCGCGTACGGCCCCTCCGAGGACGAGAGGAGAAGATTGTCGAACACGTCACCATGCAAAGAGAATGTTCTTGAAAGCGGACCCGACGGCTGAGAAGACATCTCGAAACGCCGCGTGCCAGCAAAACCTGCGACTCTTCCTCCGAGGGGGTGTCTCGGAAGATCAACCGCCAGCGACGAAACCAACACATCCGTTGAACTTTCGTCTAGCTCTGACACCGAAAACTCCTTCGGCCACGCGACCTCCGGCGGAGGCGGCGACTCGTCAACGGTAAGCTCGATCGGGAAGGAGAAGCGCCCCACTTTCATATCGGCGAAAACACTTCGGCCGCCAAGCTTGTCAAGGAAGGACTTTGAACATTCGAGCAATATCTTCGTCTCCACCACGGAGCCTGGTTGAAGACCATCATCGAGAACTTGACGAACAAAACCCCAATGGCCTAGCGCTCCCCGGAGGCAAGGTAGCGATCGGGAGAGAAAAGGAACTCCCCTGACCGTAGCCATGCAGGTTTCCATACTCGAGATCCTCCATCCGGAAAGCGCGGTCTTCTCCAAAAAACATTCCCCACGTCCCCATTGCGAAGCAGCCGATCTAGCTGAGGTTCCGATAAGCCTCGAGCGCAGCACCGCCTGTCATCAAGCAAAACGACGTCCCCCGCAAACATCGGACCAAAAAAACAACGAATATGGGACGAGACCTTCATCAGGTCAATATTGCCAAAACTAGAATGGCCAATAGCCACATGCAGCTTCGATGAGTCTTCGTTAGTTTTCCCGCCGAAAGCACGTTCATCTCCATCATGGGAAACGTAAGGATGTTTAGCCTCCCCACCAACACCGTCCACTTTTCCACCGAGCGCATCTATCTCTCCCTTTTTCACGTTCTTCACCACCTCCGCAAAGGACGGCCCCCCGCGAGTCACAACCACCGAGCAACGATTTAGGCAGGGACCAACGATAGTCGACCTCCGAGCAACTAGCTCCGCCGCTGTGGCCTTGCATGCGGCTTGGCGATGACCAACGCTACCGCACGAGAAGCACCTAGGGGGAAAACGACAGTCCGAAGTGCCGTGCCTCCTCTCTCCGCAGCGGAAGCACCGGCGACCTGGTTTCTTGTGAGACACCAAGGACCATTCGCCCTTCCCGTCGTTGCACCCTCCCATGCCCGCGTCGAGGATCATCTTTCCTTTTTCCACCGCTTCTCCCGCTCCCCAACGCCTTCCCTTCAAACCTCCCCGCCCGCTGTTACCCTCTCCAGCCGCGCTCGCCGAGCTCTCCATCTTTTTCCCACCAGCCCCGAACGCTCCCTTCGCTCTCCACGTGCCAATATTCCAACTACCTATCCGCAACTTCCTTTGCAATCTCTTTTTGACTAACTTCTTTACTCGCATGCATCCATTATGCGAGAACCCTTGTAAATTTTGGACTGCATCCGAGCGGTGATGCAGCAAAACTAGCTTATTTACCTGCATGCATTCCTCATGTGAGAACCCTTGCAAATTTTGAACTACATCCAAGCTGGGATGTCGCTGTCCTTGCCAATTTTTCATTGCATTCAGATGATGCAATGTGTCGCAAGTAGGGAACTCCCCAACGAAATCTATATGTTTGCTTAAATCCATGCTCGAATGTCATGAGGCAACTTCCTGAATAGTATTTTTTTTAAAAAAGTAGTATTTAGGAAGTTGTTTCCGACTGTTTTACGCTGACTGTCGGCTACCTAACGCAACCCTCCTCATTTACCCGGGCTTGGGACTGATCATGGCTGAGTTAAACGTAGTACTGAATCTAAGAAAAAATGGCTTAAATTTGGATGATTGGACCACCAGTTTCATATGAAGTTCTCCAACGATAAAGTACTTCATCAGGAGGTGAGTTTTTTAGAGCGAAGAAATTGATGCGGTCCAAGCTATTTATTTTTGTTGCAATTTCATTTTAATTTTTAATTTTTGTAAAATAACGAAAGTCACAACCTTTGGATGCGTTTTTTTGATTTGGATGTCTCTTTTTGGTGAAGTAATTTTTAGTTTTTGTAAAATAACTGAAAGTCACAAGTTGTTTCTTTTAATGGGTTAAATACCTATATAAAGCATCCTACTAATTTGCAATAGGAAGAGAAAATGAAGTAAAAGTTGATTAGCCATTAGCTTTAGCCTCCTTTTCCTTTGAATTTCTTTCTCCTCTCAAATCCTCCAATCTAGTTCTCATACCTTATCTTCTCCCTTCCACGTAGCTTGACGTGCTTCTCCCTATCCCTTTAACCTAATTTCTTCTCTTCTCACCCCAAACAATTCTTCCATAAATTTAAATTGTATAAATTGGTCTCAGAGCATGGGGGCATGAATCATTCATACGATTCGACAATCCTGTTGAGCATTGGAAAACGATGCTCAACTTGAGTTGTCTTGGCCAAGGTTATTGTCCCGTCCGGTGTTCATGAAATCAGCTGTACGGGCCACATATGCGGTCCACATATGCGGTTGTATATGTCCGTGCAACATGCAGACCCAACTGGTTTCATGAGTCGGTGCATTATGCGCCCTCCTCGTACATGCGTCCTGCATATGCCCTGCATATCCGCATATGCCCTGCATACTGCTCTAGCATCTCCAACTTTCTAATCCTCTCATTTAGGTGCTTAATTCCGTAGATCGGCCTCTTCGTCCATCTAATTGTAAGAATATGACATGCATTTTTATACTGTTGCAATGCATTATACCATTATATATGTAATGTTTTATGTTTACCTCATGTATTTTTTTCATGAGTATATGCAATGTATAATCGAATATTTTATGCCGATTGTAGTTTTGCTCTTGTAGTGCATGTATTTGTAATGAAGTTTCGTCATTATGCATCATCTAATATGTGAAGTTTTTGTGGCTAAATATTTTTTTGTGATTAAATGTTAGGCAATTAAAAGCAGATGAAAACTGTTTTTCTTACATCTTCTTTAACTCCACTTAGATACATAAATTCAGTAGTAATGTTATTCATAGATATTTATTTATTTTAAAGTAAAAATTAGAAAACTGTGTAGAACGCATATACCCCGCATATGCCTCCCACATACCGCTTATTCAGTATTTGGTGGCCTGTCCGAACGCATATGCATACCACTTTCCTAAACCTTGGTCTCGACAGAATAAATTCAAGACTCACATTCTATCAAGCATCAAGGTGCAACTATGGTTGGACTCATGGCTAAAAGAAGACATACTCAATCATGATGAATATATGCACCATAAAACATCAACACAACACATATTCGGTGAAAAAATATTCATTCAAGATGATTCCTGTGCAAGAAAACAAGGAAGAACCGTGACCAATCTTTGACGAAGGTCCTATGTTCTACATGTGATACAAAGAAGGATAAAATTAAAAAGATGTTGACAACGACACTTTGGCTATATTCCAAGCTGTTGTCCAGGTAATTTCAGTCCTACATCCACCATTTTGAAGCCTTCTCCTGCTCGTCCACTACTGAACACCCTCGGATGATTTTCAAAGAGAGCTGGAAGAGACTTCTTCCAACTCGAAACTTCTTCAAAGGGGGAACCACGTCCATGACCTCTACCTCTGGTACAATAAAGAGGGGCTCACAAAGATCAATCCCATCTTGGCGAACCCCCACGGCCACCGCAACCGACTGAAGGGCTTCTACCACTATAGAAAGATCCTTACACCTCAGAGTAAGCCCATCAATGGAGATGAATCATCATTCAGGATTCAAAACCCCACAGTCGCTCAACCATGGCCTCTGCCAACGAACTTCAACCTGCTCAACTCCACGCCCATCGTTCAGAAAGCATGCTGCGTCCTCAGTGAGAGTCCTCTGACACAAACGATACTGCTGTCCAGGAAAACATCATCTTCATCACAACCTCCTTTGGCTCACTTCTGTCACTTTGTTCACCAACTAGAGAAGATCTTCTTTCGGTCCTTTTGCGACAAGAATGTTATGAATGCAACTCGAATTCCTTGCACGCCAGAGGTTCCCACTAGAAGCGACATTCCGAACTCTGCACGCTCGGCTCCAATGACTCACCAACCTGCACCTGAAGCAGAGAGGTTCCTTCTCTTTACACTTAAAGACCAAGTGCCCTTTCCCCTATATCGAAAGCACAAGACACTCGAATGATCTTCCCATAAAGCCTCCATCATTCTACGCCTCATGTGCTTTGGCACTTCCCAACCACCACCATCGTGATCATGTTCAGCCTCCCATGCATGCATACCGCAAAGAACCTACTCACCCTTCTTTTTGGTGGCACTAACTATCCTAGGAGCGATGATGACCAATGGGAGAGGAGACCCAATTGCCACGAGAGGTGCCTTCCCTTTCCCCTGAACCCTTGCGAGACCCCAGAGCCCTCCATCTCCAATTCAGATCTCCAATTTAACATCCAACTTTGTTGGAAAAATAGAATAACTTGTCATTATAGAGAACCTAAGGCTTTCTTAGATAGGAGAAAAGCCTTGCATAAATTACATAAGAGACGTATGAAAGAAATAGAAATAAGAAATAAATATAATGAGATACAAATATCTCAACACCCCCTCTAGTTGGAGCATATATGTCTATCATGCTCAACTTGAAACAACATCTCTGAAATGGACCTCTAACAAGGGCTTTGGTGAATATATCAGTCATCTGATCTCCAATAGAAACTTAGGAGGTAGATATGAGACCCTTCTAGATCATGTCTCTGGTATAGTGACAATCCACCTCTATATGCTTGGTCCGTTCATGGAATGCAGGATTATTGGCAATAAAAAGAGCTGCTTGATTGTCACATAGAAGATGTGTTGAGATATTTATATCTCATTATCTTTATTTTGTATTTACTTATTTCCCGTAGAGCTTTTCTCCTATATAATAGAGCTCTAGGGATAGAAATCTACTTTTCATTTCATTACTTTCCACATGGTATCACAGCGACGGTCCTAGATCAGAGCCTGTGCCTTAGATACCCACTCCACCAAAACCCTAGTTGGCCACTCTCTGCTGACGACCGATCTTGAGGTAGTAGCTGCTACCAGCCAGTTGATCCAGCGGCGACAATAGTCACCACCGCCACCGAACGCGGCACAACAGCGACAACAACCGCTGCCCTATTGTCGGGCGAGCCCACGACCGCCGCAGCCGCATATGATCTGCGGTGAAGCCCTAACGGTTTCGCCCTCCGTCCGTTCCTGCACCATCTCTGCCGTCGTGCTCTGGTATGCTTGCTTCAAGGTTTTTAGGGTGTGATTTGATCACCTAAAAACACCCTAACTACTAGAGAGGTCTTCAACGGATGGAAGAGATTGTGGTATTAGTTTACACCCACAACCATCTTCGTATATGTCATTGTAGACGTTGGTATTCCAGTTTGCATACCATGCTTGGAGATTGTTGTCATCATGTCAGACAACAAAGCTGATGTTTCATCCCTGGGTGCCTTCAAAGGTCAACACCCATCGTCAAGATGGATGGAACGAACTATGAACTTTGGACCATGCAGTTCTTGAGCCTGATGCAATGTAATGGCAAGAAGCACATCTTCAAACAGGAGGGAGCCTAGTGACAAGCTTGGGGTTAATGCCTCATGGGAGGTAGATGATGCATATGCATGCGTGTGGCTATTTGGGACGGTGTCAATGGAGATAACCAATGATATACTGGGTCGGCCTACTGCAAAGGCTATGCGAGATATTCTCATCACTACATACTCTCGGGTGTAGAATGAGTCGAAGATACTGCAACTTTAGCACGATATCTTCACGTCGAAGCAGGATGGTCTTCCCTTCCATACCTTTTATACATTTCTAAGGGGTATGTTTGAGAAGCTCCATGGTTTCATTCTCTTGATTGCCATGCCTGAGCAGCTTAAGGCATATCAAGATTTAGTGATGACTGGAGTTTTCCTAGCAGCTCTTGACCCAGAGTATGATGTTGCTCGAGCCCAGATTCTTATGGATGCCACCATATCTCCAATGGAATAGGTATACCGCAAATCAAGCAGACTCTATACCTTCTGGTGGTACCACACAGTCACAATCCTCTTCAGCTATGACTGCCTCTAGATGTAAGGGGTGCCTGATGCAAATACCGTGGTTTAGGTACCCATGGTAGGGGAGGGGGTAGTTGACCCTGTCAGCCATGCTCCTATTGCCATAGGTCGTGCCACTCTGAGGAAACATGCTATTCTAAGTGTTGGAGTATATGTGTTATGCGTCACATATGGTGTAGATGGATAAATGGATTACTACAGAATCCATTTACCATATCCAGTTGTTTAGTCCCACATTTACCAGTTGTGATATGTGGAGACTCAATGAGGGCTATATAAAAAGCCTCCCACCTTCTTTATCCAGTGAGAAAAATGAATGAACACATCAGCCCTTTGAGGCGTTCTCTCGTGGTTTCATCCGATCCTTGGGGAGTAGGGTTCCACATTAAAATCCCCCATTTCATATCTCTTAATCTTTATTTTGATTCGCTTCTGCATTATATTTTCTAACATGGTATCTGAGTGGGCCGTTCTTGATTTATTATGGAGATTTATTTTTGAAGATTCTTTTTAAAGATCAATCAAGTTTGTGTTTCAGTTTTAGGGTTTCTTGAAACCCTAATTCAAGTTTTGGTTCAAAATCTCTAGGGTTTACTGAAATCCTAGATCCACAGTTAAGGACTCGACTCCAATCAAGAGGCGTCTCCAGCCATCTAGCGGCACCCATACTCTGTGAATCCCTGAGGATCCGGGCACCCATTTACGACGCATTTGTACTATTACATTCACATGTGATCGCACAAAGTATTGAAAATCAGAGGGAATTTTTCGCGTTGCTATTGCAGTTGACATTCCATCCACATTTCATAACCACAAGACCAATAAAGATAAGTGCCACCAATCATCGTATTTCATTAATCTCCATAATTTATATATCATGTATAAAAGGCTGACAGAACGCAAAGTATCCCAAACATGTGCTGGAGAGAGAGGGAACATTCACAATATAACTGAAAAAAAGCTAAAATAAAAGTGATAAAAGAACCGTACCATCTAGTATAAACCCGATCATCAGAAGTCAACAATCTGCTACTGTGTTGCAGGCTCCTAGCCTGCCAAAACATGTAGGGAAAAAGAGCATGTCACAGATGTGAATACAACCCGTAGTTTAAAATAACAAGTAATTTATTATGTGCAAACGAAAGCAAGTAGATAGGCATGTATGAATAAAAATCTACCACTACCTGCATGGAAAAAGGTTCCAAATTATTCTGCATGTGTTTTCCTCTTGATCCCTCAATATCCCAATATTTCCCAATATTTCCCAATTAGAACATTTTCCTATAGTAATTGAGGATAGTAAATATATATTGTTTACTTATCATTGAGGTTAGGTTATGGATTTTAATGAGTTAGTGAGGTGATACTTTATTTTACTCTTAATAATATATTAATCGGTTTTGCAATTCTATCTATCTTTTAAAGTCTAGTGGATAGTCTGTGGTCTTGGTCTTTGTATAACCTCACACTATGACTCTAAGGCGTAAATAGTGCCTTAGGGTTGGGGTGCCTCCGTAAGCATGCGGTGTTGTGTAATGCATCCTAACTAAGTTCCCAACACATCCACTAACTTATACAGATTCCGAATCCAACTTATCAATGATTTCATTTTTTAATCAAGATACCTTATAACTCATTTAACTTTAATCGTAACTCCTCCCATCCTCGTCTGTAACTGACTCAGATGTAACATCGCCAAGCCTGTTGGCGGAAAAGTAGCTAAAACTCAAGCGGTGGGGTAGCGTCCTAAGAGGCTCTTCCGTCTCGCCCTCTAATTGGAAGTGCGGTCCAATAGAAGGAAAGATCTACTCCAAAACTATACCCCAGAGACGGGTGAGAGAGACTCTCAGGAAAAGTCACTCTAGAAATTGGCCTAACCGGTAACGGGCAAACGAGCTCGTATAAAAAACTGAGAACTGAAGATCTCCCGCATGGGTATCCTAAAATCAGAGGGGTCATCGGATTGGTCAAAAGTCGAAATCCCAACGAGGCGTAAAACCACTGCGAGCTCGCGTAAAACTGTGAAAAGGACAGAGATCTTAGACCCGCTCAGTTGAGGGTCACCACGCCATCGCACGGTCAGGTGTAAGGGCCACCGTGACTGTCACTCAAAATTAATTTTTTAGTTAATTACGATCCTCATCACTTGCTTGTCAATTGATCTTTTCTGAATTCCTTCCATGGTTAATCTTACAGATTTTGATCAACGATCGTATTGATAGTGATCCATAGATTAGAGGGTATACCTAAAGGATTAATTTATAAAAGTTATCGGTCTTTATGATTCTAGATTATCACCTCTACAATTATGGGATTAGGTGTTATCCAGTTATATACCTTCTTACTTTCTTTGTCCGGTGAATTTAATTAATCCTAATCTCAAGGCCAAGCATTATATTAAGGGTGACTCAATTTGGAATATCTTTAAAGTAAAGTCTAAGAATCACATTAAATTTCTGAATATTATGTAATTCTGAAAGTTACAGGAGAATGTCTTAATCATAAATAAAACTAGCAGGAATAAAATAAATAAACTCATACTACACCATTTGGCAGAGGGTGTAATGCCTGATGGAGACGAGGACTCGCTTTTTGCAAAGTATTTGGTTGGAAATACCGTATCCAGGGATACCTTTGCCGAAAGTGGTTTTGTTAAGAATTATATCAGGACCGATAGTATCAAGGAGAACATAAGGAATGTTGCTCATACTGTTTCTATAGCAAAATATCCGATGCTTTTGCAAGGCCCTACGTCAAATGGGAAGACCAGCCTTGTTCGTTATCTCGCTTCTATTACAGGCCGTGAATTTGTACATATAAATAATCATGAGCATATATATTTGCAGGAATATTTCGGTTCATACATAACTAATTCCTATGGGAACCTTGAGTTCCAAGAATGCATTCTAATGAAGGCTGTGAGCATGGGGGACTGGATAGTTCTGAATGAACATGATGAAATTAATTTCAATAGTAGTCTGCAGTACTGGATGGGGGGTTACTATTATCGGCACCTTCTTAATTTGGTTGAGTAGAGAAATAATTGGATAAACATAATCCAACTTGTGGTTCGTATACATTAGATAATCAGGTTTCTGGTTGTTGGTAAATTATATAATGAGATGATGTGTTATTCTTATGTTTTTTTTTGAAAATAATCCTGTTTGACATTTACACAAATGCTTTAGAATTATAATTATACAGCAGGAGATTACAAAAATTCGTTCAGCCAAAATATATATATATATATATATATATATATATATATTCAGAACTCAGCACATTATATTTAAACCCCCTTTTTTCAAAGTCATGAATTTAGATTTCAATTTCATATCTAAAATTTAGAGATATATACATCCAAAAGTCCCTATATATATTTTATCATATTTGCTCAAGAAGGGCGTTAATTAGGGAACTGATAATGATTAAAATACCATGCATGGCAACAAAGAGAGGAGGAATGAATTGTACCTAATTAGATCTCCAAATGAAGATCTAGATGCATGATACGAGTGATGATTTGGAGCAAGGAACAACAACTCCTTGGCTGCAACAATTGTCTCCTGTGATTGCCTTTAATGGGGCAGAAATTTCCTCTTTTCAGGAGCCTGTGTTGCAGCTCCAGGCAAGAGAGGACAACAACAAGGGAAGAAGAAAAGGCGGTAGTATTTTTCTCTTGCAGCAGCTGCAGATGTAGAAGGAAAGTTGGAGCTTTTGGGAATGATAGATAGGAAGAAGAAAGATGGGAGTCGTTGGAATTGGACTTAATAGATAAGAGGAGGGAAATCAAGAAGAGCTTATTCGATATAAATAAGGAGGGAGAGCCCCCCTTTGATTGGGTTTCCAATTGGAATAAACAAACCATATGGCTGTCCTCGAAAGCATTTCAATTATTATTTCTTTTTTTTAATTTGTTGGAAAGGTACGTTGTTACTGTTTTTATAACATAAATTTTTATATTATTTTTTTAAAACTAATCGCATATCGAGTCTCTAATTTCGATGTACAATATCTCGATTTGATCGTCTCTAAATGACGATCAAAATGGGTATAACATTGATACAATTTTGATCGGGTATAAACGCCCGAAATTTTTGAGATACGGTTTTGGTTTGGGGTAAAATTTTGCAGTTTTAAAATATCAAACGACTTCCGATTGACAAATGGTCGATTTGGTTGGTCTTGTTTCGTCGAATCGGATCTTATAACGGTCTTGGTTTGTTTCGTGGTTTTCGAATTTGCGTCACGGCTTTTTCGGGCACACATTACAATGCGATCGATTTTTTTGTCAATTTCGTCCGAATGACTTTTGAGTCACGATCAATTGATTAATTTAAGTTATTTAAGAATGCCCGATAACTGTATTGGGTTAAACGGACTCTAATCGTGTCAGGTTCGGGTTTGTTGGTTCCAGATGTTACAAATATAAAAAACTCAAAGGAGTCTCGTCCTCGAGACTTGGGTCGAGGTTACTATGTATCTTATATGAGTTTCATCTGGTTATAAAAAACTTAAAGAGTTTTGAACCCATAAAAACTTCAAAAGGAAAACTAGCCATCTTCTTTTAATTATGAAAATAATGTAAAGGCTGTTTTAATGATTACCTGAGAAAAGCTGTGGGTATCTTGCTCGCATGTCGGTTTCTGTCTCCCACGTCGCCTCTTTGACGCCATGTTGGTGGCACAACACCTTGACGAATGGAATCTTCTTGCTGCGAAGCTTCTTCACTGCACTATTTAGAGTCTGCATTGGCCTCTCCTCATATGTCAAATCTGACTCCACGTCAAGATTCTCGTAACTGATGACGTGTCGAGGATCGTGCACATACTTTCTCAGGTTGGATACATGAATTACATCATGGATGCCTGAAAGGTGTGGAGGAAGTGCTACTCGGTAGGCCAACTTCCCCACTCTAGCCAGAATCTCGAGTAGACCAATATATCGTGGTGTCAGCTTGCCACCGATGCTAAATCTCTGAATTCCCTTCATGGGAGATATACGGATAAATACCCAATCTCCCACCTATAATTTTCAGGAATGTCATTTAATATGTGAGATTAAGTTGAATATAGATAAGTCATAATTGAATGGATGAAGAGAAAAGAATTGGATTACCTGAAACTCCAAGTCTCTTCTCCGACGGTCTGCATAGCTTTTCTGGCGGCTTTGTGCTGTTAGAAGCTTCCGTCTCACAAGGTCAACAACTCTCGCAGTTTCCTCCAAGAGATCTACGGAGTAGAGAGCATGATCACCTACCTCACGCCAACTGAGAGGCGTGAGGTATTTCCGCCTACATAGGGCTTCGAATGGTGCCATGCCGATACTGGAATGATAAACAACTGTTGTTGTATGTGAATTCAACGAAAGGCAGATGGTCCTTCCAAGACCCTTTTCACTCCAAAGTGCATGCGCGAAGTAGATCCTCAAGCGTCTGAATGGTGCGCTCACTCTGTCCATCTGTCTGCGGATGATAAGTAGAACTCATCTTCAACTCTGTCTGTAGTGCTGACATGAACTGATGCCAATAGTGCGATGTAAATCGTGAGTCTCTATCAGACACCACCTCTCGTGGTCTACCATGAAGTTTGATGATATTTTGCACATATAACTTTGGACAACCTGGATAGTGTGTAAGTCGTGTTGACATGTATGAAATCGATGGACTTGGTCATCCTATCTACAACGTCCCAAATGGAATCATGGCCACTTGGTGTCTTCGGCAGACCTGTGATAAAATCCATAGAAATGATCACCCACTTCCACTCAGGAATGGGGAGAGACTGCAGTAATCCTGGTGGTCTCCTATGCTCGACCTTGACCATCTGACAGGTCATATATATGCTAACATGTTGCACCACATCATGCTTCATGCTAACGTGGTGCTACCCGGATGAATAGATAATCATGAACTATGTGCCTCATAAAGAATATCTCTACGCGACTGCTCGTCGTTGGGCATAACAGCCTGACCTGCCTTCCATAAAATGGACTCTATCACAACAAAATCATCAACCTCATCCTTGGTTGCGAGCATGTATCTATCTTGAATCCATAGATTTGTCTTGTGGCCTTCGACGATGCGATCCCACAAACTGTTGAATCGTGGATGCACGGTGGTAGAAGTGGATGCGCTCCCTGAGGATGTCAATCGGTCAAAGCTGCAAGCATATCCCGCGTGTATAGCCTGTTCGCTATACTCTCTGCATGAGCTCTCCTGCGAAGTGCATCTGCCACCATGTTTCCCTTACCGGAATGGTAAGAGATCGTACAATCGTAATCTTTCAGCAGCTCAAGCCACCTGCGATGTCTCATGTTCAACTCCTTCTGATCAAATATATACTTCAGGCTCTTATGATCCGTGAAAATCTCAAAATTGACCTCATATAAATAGTGACGCCAAATCTTCAAGGCAAAGACAACTGCCGCCAACTCCAAGTCGTGTGTGGGGTAGTTCCGCTTATGCGGTCTCAACTGTCGTGATGCGTAAGCAATCAAATGACCTTATCGACACCATAGGAAGAAATATAAATAAGAAATAAATGTAATGAGACACAACAAACTTTATAGGATATTTTAGAGGATCAATGATCCTTCCAAAACCCAAAATCACCAAACCGACATAGAAGGTACAAGATATGGCATGAGGATGCATTAAAGACGTTCGAGGGGGGTAGTAGGCATCATTGGTCTTGATAGCATTGCTGGTGTTTGTGGTGATTCATTGTGGTTTTTTTGTAGGTGTCGACGAACAGTGATGACGCAAGAAGTTCGAGGAAAGATAGGGTTTTGAAGGACTATGGAAACATGGTCTAGGACTAGTACTCTGACGGTATAGTAAGGAATAGGAAGGGCTAGTAGTCTGACGCTATAGTAAGGGTTTTTTATATAGAAAAATCCCAACGGCTAAATATTGAAACCACAAAAAGGAGCAAATAAAAATAGTAGAAGCTTATTATCACACGCTAAAAATGATAGAAAAGGATAACCAAATCTCCACAAGTTTGAATAGTTAAAAATGCAAATTCTAGGACTAGGGGACAAAAATAGAAATTAAGGTTGCCTAGAAGCATCCGCGCATGATCACTTACATTTTCTACATAGAATCTCTCTCCCCTTGAGATAACTCTATTTCCAATAAGCCAGATAGCCCAAATTAAGGTGATAGCCTTCTTCCTGCCGATTTTGAGTCCCTTCAATTTCCAGCAATAGAGTCCCTGAAAGTTTGAGGTTCTCTTGCATGACCCCAATAAACTGTGCTTCCTCCCATGCTCATCTAGAATCCGTGCAGTCGTGAAGGTAAAGAGTGGCGGTTGGTGTCTTCTTAATTCTCCCTACAACAGCTGCACTCAACACTTGCACCTTGCAGAAGTCTCACCCTACGATCTGTTGTTAGAATGTGGCTATGTTTAAAGAGCCAGAGAAAAACCTTTACCCGCATAAGAATCCTCCATTTCTAAATCCGAGCACAATTCTGGATAAGAATGGCAGGATCAAACATGTAAAATGCATAAACACTTACAGGCTTTCTTCACCAAGAAATGCTCATCCCGTTAGATCCTTGAATCCATTCCAACAGTTGAGCCACCGATTGAAGCAAGGGAGCCAGATAGTCGCAAGAATCAAGCTTGCAAAAGTCGGCCGACTAGTCGAGTCGGGGGGGGGGGGGGTAGCCGACTCGACTAGGCCTAGTCGGCCCTTAGTTGGTCCACCCGACTAGTCGGCCGACTTTTACAACAATCTTTTTTTATTTTTTATTTTTTTTCACTTTTTTTTAAAGCAAACATATTCTAATATGCTTAATGTTATATTTAAAGTCAATTACTTCTTTTGTTTCATCATGATGTCATATAAAATGTACAAATATATGTATATACATACGAATATATATAAAAAACTGATTTATATATTTAAAATAATTAAAAAATTCAAACCGACTAATGACCGACTAATTCCGACTAGTCACCTGACTGCCGACTAATCCTTAGTAGGTGACCTCGCCGACTGAGTACCGACTACCGCTTTCTGCAAGCTTGGCAAGAATTCCTCTAGTCTCTGATTGAAGAGATGCAATCGAAAACGTGTCATCGACGTGTCACTAGACCAATACTCTGCAATTGGTGTCACCTGATCAGCAGCTAAGGCAAGGTGCATCGAAAACGATCGCATAAGGTACCTTATCCCATGCAGTCATCGGGACCAACGTGCTAAGCAAATCACAATCAAAGCCCTTGATTGTTTCCTTCAGCTTTAGATCCCCAAGGCCACCCTTCACAGGCTGAGAAATAGAGTCCCGGTCTACAAACGGGATGCCCACAGATTCAAGTAAGGAGGATTAGAAAGACCTCTGCTTAAAATATTCAAGCCTCTTAGGAACTCCGGAAGGCAGCAACCATGAGAGGGTAAATATTGGAACAGCTGATAAGACAGCCTTTGTCAACACCAATTGACTTCCATTAGAAATATGAGAAGCCTTCCATCTGGTCCATGACACCATGTCTTCTCCAACTTCTCAATCGAGGGCAGTCGATTGGCATACTTCTATCTTCTATTCACCAGCGTCAAACCTCGATAAGTAATGGGAAATTTACTTGGAGTGTGCCAATATTAAAACACCTCACATTCAGTCACCATCCCAATAGGCATATAAAAAAGGAACGAAGGCGAACTCGCAACTATTCACCCGAAGACCAGAGACCTCTTATATCTAGTACTTGAATATTTCAATAAAGCACATAAATAGTCATGGCTTGGACCTGAACTCATATACCTATAGAAAGATTATTTTACTAATCCATAAAGTAATGGTCTAGTGGTCTAGTAATGGTTTGGACCTGAACCCATATACCTGAACACATAAATACTCATGTACCCACTTAATGGTCTAGTGGTAGTACAATGTGTACATCACACAAAAGACCAGGGTTCAAATCCCACTCCTGCAGGGGTTACGTTAGGTAGTCGACAACCAGCGTAAAAAATAGTCGAATCTTTCAACATGGATTTGAGCAAGAATCCATGTAGCCGACCCTATTTATACCTATTTATAGTGGGAGAAGGCTTAGTACATAAAGTAATGTTTGGCTTTGAGCCTATTTATTGGGATTTCATGTTCAAGTTTGGTCTCGGATTTGGGAACCTTGTTTTCTTGAAAAGAAAGGGGGTGGCTAATTTTTATGGTCATCTGTAAACTTCTTTTGTGAAGTCCTGAAGTCAACCCTGAGGAGTATATGGCTTGGCTCTTGGGCCCGATATACATGCCCGTTATCTTTGATGGATCACTTAAGAAGAAGACATTGTTGATGCCATCAGAAACAAAAATAACTTGTAAAGTGGAGATGTTTCCTTTTATGTCACTTAAGAAGAAGACAGTGTTGATGCCATCGGAAGCAAAAATAACTTGTAAAGTGGAGAGGTTTCCTTTTATGCCCTTGTATATATCCTTCCCGGCATAGTTAATTTTCTTGATATTGACATGGCATACAATTTAATTCTGCTTCCTCTCGACTGAGTTGAGTTTTGTTCTGAACTGCAGGTTCTCTTGAAAATGCTCCCAGATTATCACCACCATGTGCAGACTTATGATAATACCCTTATAACTAAGTTTTTCGGTCTTCACAGAGTCAAGCCTTTAAGTGGTCAAAAGGTAATTGGACGTATTTGATACCGAGGAAAAGTTTCGGTGCACTTTATTCCTGACTTTTTCCCTCCCATGGTATCTGAAGGAAAGCCGATAATGTTGAGAAAATGAAAAGCTGTCATTAGACATTTTTGTTTTCTCTCTTTAATGGTGTTATCAAGCATGTTGTCTTTACAAGCTTATATACATGCTTGTTGCAAATTGCAGTTCAGGTTTGTTGTGATGGGGAATGTCTTTTGCACGGAGTTACGGATCCATCGAAGATTTGATCTTAAAGGGTCATCCTTGGGTCGTTCCTCAGACAAGGTGGAAATTGACGAAAATACCATACTTAAAGATTTGGATCTTAACTATAGCTTTTATCTGGAACCATCTTGGCGGGATGAGCTGTTGAAGTAAGCTTCTGCACACTAGAAATTAAACCTTCACGTTCTTAAATTTTACTTTGTAAATATAACTTGAAGCTTGGAAATTCTTCAGGTTAACATTGCAATGATATGAATGTGGAATTTGAAGATAAATATCTCATGCTTTTATTATTTGGGAACAACATATGAGGGATCACATAGATCACAACGTGTGTACTGTGTAATTAAAAAAGGTCTCCTACGTAAATCCGAAAAAAATGCTTTCTGAGTAGGAGAGTAACCCAATAAAATACCTTTGACAACTCTTGCATCAAGATTTTAGCATCAGGTGCATAATTGTGGAAATAACCCGATGCGACTGGTGCGGCGACACGGCTGAAGGCGTCGAGCATCTTTTCTTCAGTTGCGTTTGGTCCAAGAGGGTCTGGGAGGATCTCAATATCCACTGGCTGCAGCGTGAGGGGATGCATGTTTTCTGGGAATCCATCAGAAGGGTTGCCGGTAATTCTAGTGAGGACTGCTCGAAACCATTAGCTGCTTCTAGGTTATATGGATGTGCCACAACGAGCTTATTTTCAAAAATAAGCATTTCTACAGTGAGAATGTAGTGGCACAATGTAACGCTTGTATAACTTCTGGCTCTCTCGATAATGTAATATGATTCGTTATTAATGAAATATATTAGAAGGTGATCCCCGCAGTGGAGACTCACCCGAGTTGCAATAAAAAAAGCAAACACAACCAAAGGTTTTCGAAGGTAGAACAAATGGTTTACTCTCAAACTGAATAATAGAAAGAGGTGTAGACATGTTCATTCGTCTTGAAGGCATCCTATTGATAAGAAAGGCGATGCTCAGAACCACCTCACCCAGAATCTCTTGGAGAGGTTCGACTGGAATAAAATAGCTCTGCTGACTTCTAAAAGATGTATATTTCTTTTTGCAACCCCTTGTTGTTGAGGAGTATATGTACACGAGGTCTCATGAACAATCCTTTTATGGCTAAAGAAATTGTTGGGGAAAATGTAAAAGTTGTTTATTCCTTTAGCCCTAGGCTCTCTTATATAGTGAGAGACCTATGGGCAAATTACATAAAGTAGACGGGAGAACAGAGAAATATGTAAAGAGGGTACATAAGTATATAACATATCTCGACAGTCCCCCTCAAGATGGAGCATATATATCTATCATGCTCAGCTTGGATGAACGGTTTTGGAAGGGCCTCGAAGTAAAGCTTTGGTGAAGATATCTGCTGTCTGGTCCCCTGAACTGACATGAGCTGTAGAGATAAATCCCTTCTGAATCATGTCACGTATATAATGGCAATCAACCTCAATATGCTTTGTCCTCTCATGAAATGCAGGATTGTTAACAATGAAAAGTGCAGCCTGATTGTCGCATTCCAACGACATTGGAAGAGGAACATCTATACGTAAATCTGGTAGGACGGCTCGAACCCACATCATTTCTATACATGATTGTGCCATCGCTCGATATTCAGATTCAACACTAGATCTAGCAACAATAGTTTGTTTCTTGCTTTTCCATGAGATGAGAGAATTTCCAACGAATATAGCAAACCGTGATGTCGATTTTCTGTCCTTGGGGCATCATGCATAATCTGCATCTGCACATGCTGAGATAGTCATAGAATCACTCCTTTTAAATAGTAGTCACCCGGAGACGATTTGAGATATCTGAGTATCATTTGTATAACATCCATACGATCTTGACGAGGTTGTTCCATGAATTGGCTTACCTGACTGATTGCAAATGAAATATAGGGTCTAGTTATGGTAACATAAAGGAGCTTTCCAACCAGCTTCTCTGAATCTTCTCTTGTCCACCTCATCAATATCATCATCATAGAACTTCATGCTTGGATCCATGGGTGTAGTTGCTGGTCGACATCCAAGCATACCCGTATCAATCAACAGGTTAGTGACATACTTTCTCTGAGTCATCACAAGTCCCTCTTTATTTCTGGTAAATTCCAATCCCAAAATGTATCTTAGGGCTCCTAGATCTTTGGTAACAAATTCATGATCTAGAAATTCTGTTGCCCTCTTTATTCCTTGCACATCATCTCCTGTAATGAGTATATCGTCAACATACACCATAATAGCAGTCATACCTCTGGAAGTTTTTAGTGTAAAAAGAGAATGTTCTGCTTGAACCCTTATTTTGCAAACAAGTCTGAGAGCTTTTGGAACCACGCTCTAGGACTCTGCTTAAGACCATAGACGGCCTTATGAAGTTTGCACACCTGTCAGCACTCCCTCTCAACAGCAAACCCCGACGGCTGTTGCATGTAGACTTCCTCCTGAAGATCACCATACAGAAAAGCATTCTTGACATCCAACTGAAATAGAGGCCAATCTTGCATCACAACAATAGATAGGAGAATACGTAAGGTAGAAAGCAACAGGGGAGAATGTGTCTAGATAGTCCACCCCGTATGTCTATGTGAACCCACGGGAAACAAGTCGAGCTTTGTACCTATCAATGGTACCATCTGCATTCTGGTTCACCGTAAAAACCCATTTACAACTAACTATAGATGCCCCAACAGGAGCGGGACCAAGGGTCCAGGTGAAGGATATGTAGAAATCCTCAAGCGCATCACGGAAGCGTGATCGTCGTATCGGATACGACGAAGAACGACTAGTCGCACTAGTTGTTCGGTGCAGCGGAATTTGAAAAATTTTAATCCGATGAAACCACATGATCCGAGAACCATTCTCAAATCGTTTCATCTATAACCACAGCAAGTATAATGCAATACCTCTTGAAGCGTGGTTGATCAAGTCTCTACGAAAAGAGACCTCCTGTCTCAAGTCCGATCGTTGGAGTAACGGCTTGCGAGTGTGGAGATGAGTTGCGGTGTCCTCGCAATCCAAGTTGATCCAAGCGTGGTTGCTCCTGATCTCATCGCACGAGATCAAACATCTCCTTCGTGAGTGAAGCACTCCAAGAAGACAAAGAACCACAGAGTCGAAGCGGCAGCACGATGGCGCGGACGTCTACGATTCTCTCCACCAAGGTGGACGGCCACCAAGAAGAGAGGGAGAGAGAGGGCTGTCGAGTATGAGAAAGAGAGAGAGAGTTTGTGCTACAATAGCATGTGTAAAGAGAGAGCCAAGTATGCCTCTCTATTTATAGGGTTTTGGGATCCATGGATCTCAATCCATGGGACACATAAAATCAATGGATGAGATTGATTTATGTTTATCCAATGGCTAAGATTGTTGTTGTCAAAAACAACAAATTTAGGTTAAAATATATTTGACAAAATCAAATATAATTCATTCCTAAATCAACCCAACAAATAAGGAGAGAAGACACATGGAGATTTCATCTCCATGTGCCTTCCAAGTGGGCGCCCACACATTCCATATTGGAATGGTGTGCCGCCCATGAGATTGCATGGAGATTGCAATCTCATGGAAATCCATGAGATTGCATATCTCCATGAAATCTCTCTTATTTATTTGCAAAAAATTCATTGGGTTTTATTCTTCAAAAATAATTCACAATTATCTTTGAGAATATTGCAATCTTGCCTCGGAAAAAATTGTGAATCATATTCACAACCCAAAACAACATGTAATTCATATTGTTAGTTAATTACACAATGTGTATCCAATACACATCATAATTAATCAACACATATAAATTATAATTAACTCTCTCTAATACACTATAAATCACATTTATAATATATTATGAGTAATTGGATATTTCTATCCACATTATTCTTATCCAAAATAATTAAATCACATTTAATCATATTGGATAATTTCTCATACATCATGATAATTAAAACACTTTTAATTATCAAATTCTCTTTGCTTAGATCTTATGGAATTGTTCTTAAACCATTTAAGAACAATGCTATTTCTCCTCAGATACTTGGAGATAAGGACAGGGCGATTGTATTGTTCCACGTATAGTGACTTGGATGTTGAGATCATATCTTAAATCCAGATCCTATGGACCTCCCACTGATGCTTGATCAAATCAAGACCGTAGACTTAATCTTCTCATTGCATCTGAATCTCATTCAGATCAATGTCCAGTTCATGGACTAAGATTAGGTCACTTCTCTAATGAGAGGAGTCACTAAAATCCAAACCTGTTTCATCACTCCCTCGGAATGGAAGCGTCATGGTTATACAATCGTATATGATCAAATCACCCTTCAGGTATTCCCAATACCTGTACATCCTACATACTGGAAGACCTATGATCATCCTGAAGATAAAGATCACTTTTACACTGTCATCTTCAGGGTTAGATCATTAAGTTTCTCAATCTTGGTCATTGGGATATCTTACCTTCAAATTCATGTCATGCTTCCAAAGCACGACGACCATGCATGGAATTTGTTCAGTCCCAATACCTCATGAGTGAGCTCATCTCTCCCGGTTCACAGGTGAACCTGTATGATCCCTTTGAGAGATCGCATTACTCATATGTCCTTACATGCACACCAGCTCGCCGGTATATAGACCTTGATTAGGTCATCAACTTATTGGTCTGCCAAATGTACATACTCAGACATATAGCAATACATCTGTCTCTAGTCAGAGGATGCATGCCTATGTTGTGACAGTATTCAACGTAGGTCTTTGGTTATCTCGATCTCGTCAAGTCAACCCATTGACTTAACTAACCTGACACCTCTGAATCACTATTCCCATGCAGAGGACCTGCATCAAGAGGTCAGTCAGATATCAGTCATATGAGATAGGATTGCCATCTCCTACTCAGACTGGAGATCATCACTTAATGATCATTTGATGATGCTTAATGAGTCCTCTATCTAACTCCTTAGATATTCATCCAAGCATCAGCCTCTATGATCCATCCAATGAATCAACAGCTGTATGATCATCAAGTTGGCCATGGTACATAACCCTTATTGTACAGAGGGACCCTATAGTGCATTCATTCATTAATCTCAGAAAGGGAGTGAAAAATAATCAATAACTTTCATTGATAATTTATTCATTACAATAACATTTATTGTAGAAATGGTTCGCCCGGGGCTTACATTGCTAACAATCTCCCACTAGCCCTCAGAACCATTCATGTACAATCTTTAAACCCATACTCATTACATGCTGGTCGAAAACCTTCTGTGTTAGAGGTTTGGTAAGAGGATCAGCAACGTTGTCGGCAGAGGCCACCTTGGTGATGATGATGTCACCACGCTTTTGTATCTCCCGAATGATGTGGTATTTCCCTTCCACGTGCTTGCTCTTTTGATGCCATCTGGGTTCCTTTGCCTGGGCAATGGCTCCTGTGTTATCGCAGAGTAACGGGATGGGAGTATCAGAAGAAACTACGCCAAGCTCCAGCACGAACTTGCCCAACCACACCGCCTCCTTTGCAGCATCCGATGCGGCAATGTATTCGGCTTCTATTGTTGAATCTGCAGTAGTGTCCTGCTTCTTGCTTCTCCAGCTCACAGCACCACCATTCAACAAGAACACGAACCCCGATGTCGACTTTCGATCATCTACATCCGATTGGAAGTCAGAATCTGTATATCCCAAGACTTGGAGATCACCATCTCCATAGACGAAGATGTAATCTTGCGTCCGTCTTAGATATTTGAATATGTTCTTTACTGCATTCCAGTGTTGTTCTCCATAGCAGGATTGGTAACGACTTACCACTTCCACTGCATGGCAGATATCTGGCCTAGTACACATCATGGCATACATTAAGCTTCCTACGGCTGATGCATAAGGACATCCAGCCATGGCTTTCTTTTCCTCAACAGTTTGAGGAGGCATTCCTTTAGACAGGTGGATACCATGTCTTAAGGGTAGGAATCCTTTCTTAGAACTATCCATACGGAATCGTTCAAGAATCTTCTTAATGTATCCATGTTGTGACAATCCCAAAATCCTCTTTTCTCGGTTTCTGAACAGCTTCAGGCCTAAGATATAAGAGGCTTCTCCAAGATCTTTCATCTCAAAGGTATGGGACAGCCAAATCTTTACACTGGTCATCATCCCTGTATCATTCCCAATGATAAGGATGTCATCTACATAAAGCACGGTGAACACAACGACGCTCCCACTAAGCTTCTTGTATACACAAGGTTCATCAGGATTCTGCACAAAATCATAACTCTTTATGGTTTCGTCAAATCTGATGTTCCAACTACGAGAAGCTTGCTTGAGCCCATAGATGGATTTCTTCAGCTTGCATACTTTACCATCCTCAGTCATGAAGCCCTGGGGCTGCTCCATGTAGATATCCTCCTCGAGGTATCCATCGAGGAAAGCCGTCTTGACGTCCATCTGCCAGATGTCGTAGTCAAGATATGCAGCTATAGGTAGCAATGTCCGGATGGATTTAAGCATAGCCACATGAGAGAATGTCTCATCGTAGTCGATGCCTTCTCTCTGTGTGTAGCCCTTGGCTACGAGCCGTGCCTTGAAAGTCTCTACTTTCCCATCAGGTCCCCTCTTTCTCTTGAAGATCCATTTACACCCAATGGGTTTTACCCCTTTAGGTGGATCCTCTAGGGTCCATACACCATTCTTATGCATGGAGTCAATTTCTGACTTCATTGCTAGCATCCATCTATCCATGTCTTGATCCGCGAGTGCTTCATCAAATGAAGTAGGATCAATGTTAGTTTCACCTGACACATGGAATCCATACCTTTCAGGTGGTGCAACCACCCTCGAACTCCTTCGAAGAGGTATGGGTGTTTCATCTTTATTTACTTCTTCAGTTTCTGGTCTGGGGAGCTCAGAATCCTCTTGGGATTCAATGAGTTCCTCTACTTCACTTTTATCTTGACCTTTAAGGAAATCATCCTCCAGAAACTTCACATCTCTAGAGACAAAAACCTTTTGGGTCTCAGGGTCATAAAGCTGGTATCCAATACCATCTTTAACATACCCAATGAAGTAACACTCACGAGTGCGAGATTCCAGCTTACTTGCGTCCACGTTCTTTGCATGGACACAAGCAACCCCAAACCCTTAAGTGATTGACACTAGGTTTGGTTCCATACCATAGCTCATGAGGAGTCTTAGGTACAGATTTGGTAGGAATCTTATTCAGGATATATATTGCAGTCTCTACTGCATATCCCCAGAAACTAAGAGGTAAATGTGCTTTGCTCATCATTGAACGGACCATGTCCATGATGGTCCTGTTGCGTCTTTCAGCAACACCATTAAGTTGGGGAGTTCCAAGAGGAGTGAGATTTGAAACAATTCCATTCTCCTTAAGGTATTCCTTGAATTCATCTGATATGTACTCGCCACCTCGATCAGATCGAATCCGTTTAATCTTCCTATCGGTTTGGTTCTCAACCAAAGCCTTGAATTCTTTGAACTTTTCAAAGGTTTCAGACTTATGACGTAATAGGAAGATAAACCCATATCGCGAATGGTCATCGATAAATGTCAAATAATATCGGTATCCATTTCGAGTCGCGGTACTGAAGGGACCACATACATCGGTATGTATTAGGTCAATAATACCTTCGCATCTTGTAACCTTGTTACGGAAAGGCATCCTAGTCATTTTACCTCGAATACAATGTTCGCAGGTAGGCAAAGATTGAACCTGTAGGAAATCTAAAGGTCCATCCTTTATCAATCTGTTGATCCTATCAACAGACAAATGACCAAGCCTTTGATGCCAAATCATATTTGAATGATTTTTATTCTCCCTGGATCTCTTAGGGTTTTTATTAGTGGTTGTAACATTCATGACATTCTCATTAATGCACAATTCATAGAGTCCTCCAGAAGTTAAAACACCTTCTGCAATATATTTATCATAATGATTTATGACTAATTTATTACAGAACAGGAACGAATATCCACTTCTAACTAGCTTAGATACAGATATCAGATTCCTTCTAACTTCAGGTACATAAAGACACTCTTTAAGTAGTAGGACTCTTCCACTAGATAATGATAGTCTGCATGTCCCGACGGCGACTGCTGCAACACTTGCATCAGATCCCATCTGGATGACTATCTCCCCTTCTTCAAGACTTCTAGTTTCCTGAAACAAATGCAACAAATTGCATACATGAACAGAAGCACCAGAATCTACAACCCAACTTCCTTCTCGTCCGACGAGAAAGCTAGTTTCAATGATGAAAGTAGATTTCATACCTGCTGGGGCTTTACCTTTGTCTGAGGACTTCAGGTAATCTGGGCAGTTACGCTTCCAGTGCCCCGGCTTCTTGCAGTGGTGACAGACGTCGGTTTTCTTCGACGCCATGAGAGTGGATGCATTGGAAGAAGAGGCAACACTTTGTCCCTTCTTCTTTCTCTTTTGGGCCGGGCCCTTCCGAGAACCATGCTTCCGACCGCGCTTCCCTTTGACCTGTGCAACCATTGCACTGCCACTGGGACCATCCTTCTTCATCACGTCCTCTGCGGACTTTAATGCAGCAAGGAGAGCAGCACTTGTCAATTCCAATTTATTCATGTGGAATGACACCACAAAGTTATTGAAAGACTTGGGCAATGACAACAGAATGAAATCAGCTTGCATGTCTGCATCCATCGTTGCCCCAAGAGTCTCCAGCTCCGACAGGTACCCAAACATTTTGAGTACATGTTCACGGACCGAAGTCCCTTCCTGCATTCTACAGCGAATGAGGTCTTTCATAACATTGTACCGCTGAGTGCGGTTAATGTCACCAAACATATCCTTAAGATTCTGCATTATTTCCTGACAGGTATTCATCTCCACATGTTGCTTCTGCAGAACATTGGAGAGAGAACCTAGGATATAGCACCTAGCCAAGACATGATCTTCATCATACTTGTCATTAAATGCTTTTTCTTCCTTGGACTTAGGGTTCTCATGCTTGTCCTCGGATAGCACATAACTTATGCGCTCAGCAGAGAGAACAAGCTCCAAATTTCGGATCCAATCCGAGTAGTTTGGGCCGGTTAATTGGTTGACCTTTAGAAGCCTACTAAGTGGGTTCAAAGACTTCATTTTCTGAAATTAAGAATGCACTATATTAGAAAATAAAAATATATATTCAAATTTATAATATTTGATTAAGGCATTTTAAATCAAATTGTTCTTGCTATGTCAACCTTGAAAATTTATTCCCTTATTCACTTTCAAAGTAAGAGATATACTTACCAATATATCTCAAGGAAGAACTGGGATCTCCTCCTTATCTTTGTCATATCCCAATAATATGAGAACCTATAACTCCAATAAAGAGAAGCGGGAACACATTCCGCATTGCAAGTCCAACTTGCATTTCCCAATTCGGTCTTTAATACCCCGGGCCCACCACCCCTATGGCGATGTTGACCCTTTATTAATTGAACCAACCGTCAACAGGAATACAACTCGTTATGCGCAATCCAATATCGCCCCAATAATATGAGGACCCGATATTGGGGTCACTACGCATACGGTCCTTACTCTTTCGAGAAGCGACGAGCCCGATCCAAACGGATCGTATGCAGGAGCTGTCACTTCGTACATGCGTCTCCTTCATACGATGTCTGGCGACGGAACTCTTCGCCTTGACGGGAAACCATGGATGTCACTTATGTGATCCTCCATCTCATATTCAAAATTTAATTAATTATTATGAATCACATTCACATAATTAATTCTTCCAAGGGAATTAATAACTCTAATCATATTAGAGTATTTCAATTGGACATAATCAATTTAATCATATTAAATTAATTATCAATCCAATTCAATCAATCAAACTTGATTATTTTACTTGAATACATATATGGTAATATCTCAAAATACGTATTAATTTGAATTTTAATAATTAGAAAAATACAACTTATTCCCTCGGACATTATCCCGGCCCTACCCGCTGTCATGGCCAGTACCGACGAGAGTGGGACGGACCACATACGTTGCAACCCGCAACCCCAATGCTCTCCGACTAGGCACCACATCCGCCTCGGGAAAGGATAATGCTAAATTGATTAATTTGTACTTGAGATGATCATCGGTTTTTCAACCGAAATTGTACCATATAGTAATAATCAAAACATTTTTGATTATAAGGAAATTTGCTAGACAAATTCACAAATCCTATTCAAGCATCAAGTTTGAAAGATTGTGGTTTCCAATTATGATTTAGATCACATCTTAATCAATTAATTGGTTGGGTCCAAGTCAATTAGGAAAATAATCATGTTTCAATATTTCACAAATATTTTCAAGATTATTTCACGAAATTAACAATTTAATTTTTCTCATTGACAACCACTTGGTTCTAGATTAGGAATGCAATTTCAGTAATGACCCCTATTCACTAAAATTGACATATCTCAATCAATTTAAATCCAAATTAAGCAAACTCAATTTTCATAGATTGCTAACTTGATTTACAACAGAACCTAAGTGGATTTGCACGCATTTCGAGGCAGATGATAACAGTAATTAACTCTTTAATCATGTTAAAATCTACTGTTCCCGCAACAGTGCATACATGTCCATTAAAACAACCATAACTAGAGCATACGAAATCCGATTTTCGCAAACTCAGTTCCTATGGTTTCCTTATTTAATGAGGAACAAAATCCAAGTATTAAATTCGTGTTTAAACAATTTAAACAGTGCCGAATTTATTTACTAAACAGACCTGCGAAATCAAATGCGATGAAAACTTTCGCGACCTAAACGAACCCAAGTCGTCCTCGGTTTTTCGAATCATATTCGAAACCGTCGACCTAAGGCTCTGATACCACTTGAAGGATATGGAGAAATCCTCAAGCGCTTCACGGAAGCGTGATCGTCGTATCGGATACGACGAAGAACGACTAGTCGCACTAGTTGTTCGGTGCAACGGAATTTAAAAAATTTTAATCCGATGAAACCACATGATCCGAGAACCATTCTCAAATCGTTTCGTCTATAACCACAACAAGTATAATGCAATACCTCTTGAAGCGTGGTTGATCAAGTCTCTACGAAAAGAGACCTCCTGTCTCAAGTCCGATCGTTGGAGTAACGGCTTGCGAGCGCGGAGATGAGTCGCGGTGTCCTCGCAATCCAAGTTGATCCAAGTGCGGTTGCTCCTGATCTCGTCGCACGAGATCAAACATCTCCTTCGTGAGTGAAGCACTCCAAGAAGACAAAGAACCGCAGAGAGTCAAAGCGGCAGCACGATGGCGTGGGCGTCTACGATTCTCTCCACCAAGGTGGACGGCCACCAAGAAGAGAGGGAGAGAGAGGGCTGTCGAGTATGAGAAAGAGAGAGAGAGTTTGTGCTACAATAGCATGTGTAAAGGGAGAGCCAAGTATGCCTCTCTATTTATAGGGTTTTGGGATCCATGGATCTCAATCCATGGGACACATAAAATCAATGGATGAGATTGATTTATGTTTATCCAATGGCTAAGATTGTTGTTGTCAAAAACAACAAATTTAGGTTAAAATATATTTGACAAAATCAAATATAATTCATTCCTAAATCAACCCAACAAATAAGGAGAGAAGACACATGGAGATTTCATCTCCATGTGCCTTCCAAGTGGGCGCCCACACATTCCATATTGGAATGGTGTGCCGCCCATGAGATTGCATGGAGATTGCAATCTCATGGAAATCCATGAGATTGCATATCTCCGTGAAATCTCTCTTATTTATTTGCAAAAAAATCATTGGGTTTTATTCTTCAAAAATAATTCACAATTATCTTTGAGAATATTGCAATCTTGCCATGGAAAAAATTGTGAATCATATTCACAACCCAAAACAACATGTAATTCATATTGTTAATTAATTACACAATGTGTATCCAATACACATCATAATTAATCAACACATATAAATTATAATTAACTCTCTCTAATACACTATAAATCACATTTATAATATATTATGAATAATTGGATATTTCTATCCACATTATTCTTATCCAAAATAATTAAATCACATTTAATCATATTGGATAATTTCTCATACATCATGATAATTAAAACACTTTTAATTATCAAATTCTCTTTGCTTAGATCTTATGGAATTGTTCTTAAACCATTTAAGAACAATGCTATTTCTCCTCTGATACTTGGAGATAAGGACAGGGCGATTGTATTGTTCCACGTATAGTGACTTGGATGTTGAGATCATATCTCAAATCCAGATCCTATGGACCTCCCACTGATGCTTGATCAAATCAAGACCGTAGACTTAATCTTCTCATTGCATCTGAATCTCATTCAGATCAATGTCCAGTTCATGGACTAAGATTAGGTCACTTCTCTAATGAGAGGAGCCACTAAAATCCAAACCTGTTTCATCACTCCCTCGGAATGGAAGCGTCATGGTTATACAATCGTATATGATCAAATCACCCTTCAGGTATTCCCAATACCTGTACATCCTACATACTGGAAGACCTATGATCATCCTGAAGATAAAGATCACTTTTACACTGTCATCTTCAGGGTTAGATCATTAAGTTTCTCAATCTTGGTCATTGGGATATCTTACCTTCAAATTCATGTCATGCTTCCGAAGCACGACGACCATGCATGGAATTTGTTCAGTCCCAATACCTCATGAGTGAGCTCATCTCTCCCGGTTCACAGGTGAACCTGTATGATCCCTTTGAGAGATCGCATTACTCATATGTCCTTACATGCACACCAGCTCGCCGGTATATAGACCTTGATTAGGTCATCAACTTATTGGTCTGCCAAATGTACATACTCAGACATATAGCAATACATCTGTCTCTAGTCAGAGGATGCATGCCTATGTTGTGACAGTATTCAACGTAGGTCTTTGGTTATCTCGATCTCGTCAAGTCAACCCATTGACTTAACTAACCTGACACCTCTGAATCACTATTCCCATGCAGAGGACCTGCATCAAGAGGTCAGTCAGATATCAGTCATATGAGATAGGATTGCCATCTCCTACTCAGACTGGAGATCATCACTTAATGATCATTTGATGATGCTTGATGAGTCCTCTATCTAACTCCTTAGATATTCATCCAAGCATCAGCCTCTATGATCCATCCAATGAATCAACAGCTGTATGATCATCAAGTTGGCCATGGTACATAACCCTTATTGTACAGAGGGACCCTATAGTGCATTCATTCATTAATCTCAGAAAGGGAGTGAAAAATAATCAATAACTTTCATTGATAATTTATTCATTACAATAACATTTATTGTAGAAATGGTTCGCCTGGGGCTCACATTGCTAACACCAGGTACCTCTCGATTGAAGAATAATCATCTCTTCTTCCATAGCTAATCGCCGTCGATCGTCCTGCAAGGCCTCTTGATTGTTCCGTGGGATGGGCACGACAGATAATGCAGTTATGCTTCTACTTTCGAAGCGCAATGGGTACGTCCAACTGAGTAGTCTCCACACCTGCCTCCTGTACGGTTCCCTGCTCAGGTAGATCATTAGACCTATTGTTGGAAAAGTGTATTCAGAACATACCTCACGAGTGCTTGATGATGAGCGGTGACCATGAGCAGAAGTAGGCCGACAGGTATAGTGACGAGGCATGGGGGGGGGACCGGGATCATAGGAGGGGGTGGTGGGGGAGGTGATGACAGTGGTAACATTAGGGACGATGGTGGTGAAGATAATGGTGGTGGTGGCATGTATATTTCATCATCAGAGTTTGAGAGATCAACTGATCACCTGTAGGGAAAAAATACATCACTGACTCAAATAATGCGACATCAGTACTGACATAATACTTCCTGCGCAGTGAATCATAACACTTGTACCCTTTTTGGATTCTGGAGTACCTTACAAAGATACGCTTGACACTCCTAGGAGAGAGCTTGCCAATACCTGGCGACAACTGGTGGACAAATACGACTGGGCCGAACACACGAGGACTAAGTGAGAATAATTCCTTCTTGGGAAAAGCAAGAGAGAAGGGAATTTTCTCACCAAAAATGATGACGACATGCAATTAAGATAGCATGCCGTAAGGACGACATCACCCCAAAATGAGTGTGGAGCACGACTCTGAATGAGAAGGATTTGTGCAACGTCAAGTAAATGACGACGTTTCCTTTCAACAACACCAAGTACAAGCTCATGATGTCTGATGAATAATATCCTTGTATGAAAAGTAATTGGCAAGAGAATGAGTACAAAATTCTAAGGCATTATCGGTTCTCACAAATTTCACAGAGGATGAAAACACATTTTGTACTTCAGTGAGAATTTTTAATAACATCGCCAAGTTCAGATTTATTCCGTAATAAAAAGACCCAACACAAACGAGAAGAATCATCCACTGCAACAAGATAAAACCTGTGTCCCTGATGATCTAGAACACGACCAGGACTCCGAATATCTATATGAAACAACTCAAAAATGGAGCTACTGCTCTGACCCTGACGACTAGGTAATGACGACCTATGATGTTTTCCCAACTGACAAGCTTCACATTGAAAGGACGAGTGAGGAGAGATCTGGAGCAAGACACGACATATTTTCTAGAGCGGGAAATAATCAAACCGCAGGTGCCACATGAAAGAGGAGACATGTCCAGGAGAAAGAGAAGAGATGCCAGCATATGGAGACCATGTCAAGCGATAGAGGCCACCATGATCACGGCCACAACCAATCACCTTACCCGTAAGGATTTCCTGAAATACAAGTGAAGATGGGTAAAAAACAATACGACAATTTAAATCCTTTGTAATCTAATTGATAGATAATAAGTTCATAGAAAAGTCAGGTGCGCGCAACACATTCTGTAATGCATAGAGGATGTCAAACTAATCTCCTCTGTCCCTAATTGGGGAGTGAGTCCCATCTGCAATAATCACCATGCGTCCTGGAGGGACATGTATGCGTGTTGTTAGTTGATTTATGTCTCCACACAGGTGATGCGTGGCACCATCCATAATCCATTCAACTACATCAGATCCACAACTGCTACTGAGCATATAAGTACTACCTGAAGTGCTGGAGGAGGCTGAGGCAGCAACATCAGAGTTACTCCCAAGGGCTGAGGAAGATATGACAGGACGGGTTGGAGGTATGATGCCCCTCAATCGTGCTACAAAATCATCAAATCGTTGATCCATAGCGGAGGCCGTTGGAGGCTCAATCTGCTCAGCCATACGAGCAGAGTCAGGAAATCCATGCTTGTAGTAACATGTATCTTCGGTATGTCCATGTCGATGAAAGAAGGTGTAGGGCTGACGAACACGACCTCCTCTACCGTGAGATCCTCATCCACGAAACTGAGAAGAGCCTCCTCGACCTCGAGAGGCAGCCATCGCTGAAGCGGTCTGACTGGTAGTGGAAGATGGAACGGTGATCCGACTGAGCCTACGAAAGGCTTCCTCCATTGGGGGAATGGTAGAGTCTACCAAATCTGAGAACTTGCCTCCTCATACTCAAGATCAAGGGCTGCCGGGAACATACCAACCATGGTGGCATTTTGATAAGTCCTCTGCTGCTCAGGAGTGGATGTCATCGGCATGAAGCTATAGAGCTTCTCGAACATCCCACACAGGGATGTATATAGTGAGTGAAGAGGACGTCCATTCTGCTTGATAGTAAAGATATCATGCTGAAGCTGTAGAATCTGTCTCATTCTTCGCTTGTGAATAAGTTGCGGCAAGAATATCCCACATCGCTTTTGCTATGGGCTGGTGAAGTATATCAGTGATAATCTCCAATGCCAATGTTCCTGAAAGCCAAACCTTGGCATAAGCATCATCCACCTCCCATGAGAGGTTAACTCTAGTCTTCTCGACCGGTTCTTCCTTGGTAAGAATGTGTTTCTTACCTGTAGACTTCATCATACTCATGAACTGCATGGCACATAGTTCATAGTTTGTCCCATCCATCTTTAATATAGGCGCAAGACCTCTGAATGTGCCTATAGAGGGAACCTCGACCTTGTTTTCTGACATGACGGTTCGAGAAGACCAGGAATGAAGACGCGACACGGGCTTGTCTACACTGACATAGAGAGATATGGTTGCATATGTAGACTCATGCAACCATTCTCATCAAAGACAAAGGACCCCGGCGTCGACCTTAGAAAGAGGGGTTCAACCCATATGGAAACGAGGGTCGCAAGGGCCCAGACGGCGGCGCAGTGGCTAGGCAATGACAGGGGCCCTGCGGGAGCCCAAACGGGGCTGCGGTGGCCCAGGTGGGGCTGTGCGTGCCCTAGCAGGGGCCGCAGGGGGCCTGATGGGGCTGTGGGAGCCTGACTAGGCGGAGTGGGGCCCGGGCGAGGAGGAGGCCCAGGCGGGGGTGGCAGAGCCCGCGTAGGAGATGACAGGCGACGATACCGGGAGGGGGGCGGCAGCAAGAGGCGGCGGCGCCCCACGTGGAGAGGAGGAGAAAAGGTGGAGGAGTTTAGGGTTAGGGTTTCGGAGCTCCGATATAGGATCGCCTCTCTGATACCATGTTGGGAAAAATGTAAAAGTTGTTTATTCCTTGAGCCTTAGGCTCTCTTATATAGGAGAAATCTATGGGCAAATTACATAAAGTAGACGGGAGAACAGAGAAATATGTAAAGAGGGTACAGAATATATAACATATCTCGACAGAAATCATGCAATTGTTTAGACAAATACTCATGAGCATTATCAGATAAAAAACCTCTTAACCACCTACCCATATTCTATCTCAATCATACGAAGAAGAATTTAAATAATGCTAGCAACATCTCCCTGATCATGAAGTAGTTAAACAAATGTTCTTCCTTAATAGTCATCAATAGAAGCAATATAGTACTTGTGAAGATATTTGTGTTTTCATATTTAATATGTACTTCTTTCTTATTTTCTTTTCCGGTTGTCTACTTTATGTAATTTACTCATAGGCCTCTCTAGTATATAAAAGAGCCTAGGGTTCTCAGAAATATCAAGCACTCTTATTTTCTCCAACATGGTATCAGAGCGGCGGTCATAGACCGGAGCTCTCGATTCCCAAGAAACCCTAACCCTACCTCCAACCCCCTCTCCTCTCGGCGCCGCCACCTCCTTCCTCTCCGGCGCCACCACCTCCTCTTCACCTCCTCTCCGACGTCGCCTCGACATGCAAAGCGCGCCCACAGACCGCGCGCACAGACCGCGCGCACAGCGCAGACCGTGCGCACAGCGCGCCCACCTTCGTGCGTACAGCGTGCGTGCATCGCGAGCACCGTGATCTCGACCCGCGTGCTGTCTCGTTCTTGCTCGTCGCCTTAGAGTCGTCAGTTGGTTGATGGGTTGGTGTGCATGAGTCTACACGTGCACCCAAACCCATAGATGTCTGTGTAGACACACAAACTTTGATTTCACACCTGTAGTAGTCTTCTTTCGGCAATATCTCAGAGAACAAGGTTGATGTACCCGCCACTAGCGCATTCAGAGGTCTAGCGCCTATTGTGAAGATGGACGGGACAAACTATGAGCTCTGGGCTATGCAGTTCATGAGCCTGATGAAGTCGAATGGTAAGAAACATATTCTTACCGAAGAGGAGCCGATCGAGAAGATTGGGGTGAATGCCTCGTGGGAGGCAGATGATGCGTATGCCAAAGTCTGCCTATCTGGGACATTGACGATAGAAATCGCCAACGATGTACAACATCAGCCCATGGCTAAGGCTATGTGGGATATTCTAGCGGCGGCATATTCGCAGGCGCGGAACGAGACCAAGATACTTCAGCTGCAACATGATATTTTCACAGTCAAGCAGAATGGGCGCCCGCTTCACTCACTGTACACATCCCTACGAGGGATGTTTGAGAAGCTCCATAGCTTCATGCCATTGAAGACCACTTCTGAGCAGCAGAAGACATATAAGAATGCTACCATGGTAGGAGTATTCCTGGCTGCACTTGATCCAACGTACGATGCTGCACGGTCTCAGATTCTTGCTGATGCTACTATTCCTCCTATGGAGGAAGCTTTTCGCCGATTGAGTCGCATTACTGTCCCAAGCTCAACCGCCAACTAGACATCTTCAGCTATGGTAGCCTCTAGAGGAAGAGGTGGATCCTCTACCTTCCGTGGCCGTGGACCCCGGGATCGTGGGGGTCGAATTCAGAAACCATGCAGCTATTGTCGTCGCCCTGGTCACTCCGAGGATACATGCTACTCCGAGCATGGCTTTCCTGCATCGACTCGGGTAGCAGAACAAGTTGAGTCCCCTGCACCTTCCTCATTGGACCAGCGTTTCGATGATATTGTTGCCAGACTGAGGAATATCATGCCTCCTGATACAACACCTGGAGATCAGTCAGATGTGGCTGTCTCTGCCTCTTCCAGTTCACCTGCCACAGCCAGTACCTCAGGTAGTTCCTATGCTCTCACCTCTTGTGATGGATCTATGATTACCAACTGGATTATGGATTCTGGAGCAACCCATCATCTTTGTGGGGACAGAGAACAACTCACTGTATATAAACCGGTCTCCTCAGGACGGACTGTGGTGATAGCTAATGGAACACATTCCCCGATCACAGGATAGGGGGAGGTTCAGTTGACACCTTCCATGAGACTGCAGAATGTGTTATATGCTCCCGATTTCTCTATGAATTTACTGTCTATTAGCCAGATTACAAAGGATTTGAACTGTCGAGCTATTTTTGACTCATCATCTCTGGTCGGGCAAGGTGATTGGCTGTGGCCGTGAGCAGAATGGTCTCTACCGTCTGGTCAATACTCTCTATATCGGTGCATCTCTCCATCTTACAGGATCAGACTCTCCATATACCTGACATCTCCGTTTTGGTCGTCTCCCTCTACAGAAGCTATGTCGTGTCCTGCCCTAGATTTCTCCGAAGTCGCCTTTCCAATGTGAAGCGTGTCAGCTGGGAAAGCACCATCGGTCTACTTTCCCGGGTCGTCAGAGTCGGAGCAGTAGCTCCCTATTTGAGTTACTCCATATTGATATTTGGGGTCCAAGTCGTGTTCCTGACCACCAGGGACACAGGTTCTATCTGGTCGTAGTAGATGATTTTTCCCGTTTGTCTTGGGTGTTTTTATTGAAAAATAAATCTGAAGCAGGAAATGTGATTCAAATGTTTATCAATGAAGTTTAGAATGTTTTCTCTTCTTCTGTGAAAATTGTGCGGTCTGACAATGCCTTGGAGTTTTGTACTAGAACTTTGTTCTTGTTCTTTTCATCTCGTGGTATAATTCATCAAACTTCTTGTGCTTACATTTCACAGCAGAATGGTGTTGCAGAGCGGAAACATCGCTATCTGTTGGATATCACTAGAACCTTACTTATTCAGAGTCATGCTCCAAACTCGTTCTGGGGTGATGCGGTTCTTACAACTTGCTACTTAATAAATCACATGCCCTCGTCTGTCTTGGATGAGAAAACTCTTCTCTCTCTCTCTCTCGCCTTTCCTGAGAAGGAGTTGTTCTCTCTTCCACCTCGTGTCTTTGGCTGTGTCAGTTTTGTCCATCAGTTGGTGCCAGATCTTGATAAGCTCTCTCCCAGGGCTATCAAATGTGTGTTTGTCGGGTACTCCAGGACTCAGAAAGGCTATCGGTGCTTTGATCCGCCGCGTCGAAAATATTTCGTTAGCGCTGATGTCACATTCTCTGAATCTGTCATGTTTTTCTCTCCTACAGGTGACCAAATGACTACTCCCCATTCTGATACAGAGGTCTCCTACATGCCACCTCCTCCTATGAGTCAGTTACCTTCTATGCCATCTCCACCACCACCTCCACCCTTACCACCTCCAGTAACCATTGTGACACCGTTACCAAAGTACTATACTCGTCGGTCCTCCTCTGCTCAAGATCATGGCCAGTCATCCAGCAACCCTCAGGTTGGTTCTGATAACTTGATTACTAATGATGAGTCTGAGGATCCATTGATACAGGAAACACATCATGATGATGATCATGGAGACTTGGACGTGCCTATCGCTATTAGGAAGGAGAGGCGTACTTGTGCTTCCTATCCACTTGTATCTAATGTCTCATTTCATCGTCTGACGGGTGACTTCCAGAGATTTGCGCTAGCCCTATCTGCCGTCGAGATTCCACGCAATTACCAGGAGGCACTCCAAGATAGCAAATAGCGTCTTGCTATGGAAGAAGAAATGGCCACATTGCAGTCCCGTGGTACGTGGACACTTGTTTCTCCACCACATGGAGCGTCTATTGTTAGCTGCAAGTGGGTATTTACTGTTAAATACCATGCCGATGGAAGTCTTGAACAGTACAAGGCAAGGCTTGTGGCACGTGGTTTTACTCAGACATATGGGGTTGATTACTTGGACACGTTCTCTCCAGTTGCTCGACATTCTACCTTACGTGTCCTGCTTTCAGTTGCCGTAGCACGAGATTGGCCGCTATTTCAGCTTGATGTGAAAAACGCATTCTTATATGGAGATCTACACGAGGAGGTATATATGCAGCAGCCTCCGGGATTTGCTGTTGAGGGGGAGAGTGCATAGGTTTGTAGACTCCATAAGGCGAATTATGGCCTTAAACAGAGTCCTAGAGCGTGGTTTCAAAAGCTTTCATGATTGATTGAACGACATGGCTTCAAGAGGTCAAATGCAGACCATTCTTTATTTGTGCAGAAGATGTCTAGAGGTATTGTGGCTATCATGGTGTATGTTGATGATATTATTGTTATAGGAGATGATGAGCAGGGAATCAAGATGACTAAAGATTTTCTGGGCAGTCAATTTGTGACGAAGGATCTGGATACCCTAAGGTATTTCTTGGGGTGAATTTGCTAGAAATGCACAGGGTCTTGTGATGACCCAAAGGAAGTATGTTACAGATATGCTTGCAGAAACATGAATGATGGGATGTCGACCGTCCATGACTCCTATGGATCCTAGTATGAAGCTATATGATGATGATACCGATGAAGTTGATAAGAGAAGATACAAAGAGATGGTTGGAAAGCTCATTTATGTTACAATCACCAGACCTGATATTGCATTTGCAGTGAGTCGAGTGAGTCAATTCATGAAGCAACCTCGACAGATACATATGGACGCACGACATATGATATTGAGATATCTGAAATCAACTCCAGGCTCAGGATTACTATTCAAGAAAGGAGACACACTCTGTATATGCATATGCTGACGCAGATTATGCAAGATGTCCTAAGAATAGGAAATCAACTTCAGGATTTGCAATATTTGTTGGCAATTCTCTTGTTTCTTGGAAAAGCAAGAAACAAACCGTTGTAGCAAGATCTAGTGCCGAGTCTGAGCACAGGGCTATGGTTCAAGTCAGTACAGAAATGATGTGGGTTCGAGCAGTGCTATATGATCTACATGTAGAGATCCCTCTACTCATGGAGTTACACTGTGATAACCATGCTGCCCTATTTATTGCAAACAATCCAGCATTCCATGAGAGAACAAAACATATCGATGTGGATTGTCATTACACCAGAGACATGATTCAGAAGGGACTGATCTCTACTTCCCATGTTAGCTCTAGAGAGCAAACCGCAGACATCTTCACTAAGCCATTGTCTAGGGAATCATTCCAGAAGTGTTCATCCAAGCTGAGCATGATCGATATCTATGCTCCAGCTTGAGGGGGAGTGTGAAGATATTTGTGTTTTCATATTTAATATGTACTTCTTTCTTATTTTCTTTTCCGGTTGTCTACTTTATGTAATTTACCCATAGGCCTCTCTAGTATATAAGAGAGCCTAGGGTTCTCAGAAATATCAAGCACTCTTATTTTCTCCAACAGTACTTATAGACATTAGATGAGATCACATTGCACGAGACCCAAACATCATAGTGAACTAATGCAAAAATTTCATTTCTCTTTCTCTTTAAGATAGTATAAGTAGCATGGGCGTGTTTAGCTCTCATATAGACATGACAAAAAAGATTTTAAACTTCAAATCTCCAAAAAAAGGATGTAAATAATTCTTTAAGAGAACTAAAAGACAAATGATCTAGTCATCCATGCCATTTCATGATCAGTTGATGACCTTCCTTTTGACTGTTTCCATACTGGATGAAGATCCCAACAGAAATCAACAGTGTGACCCGCTTTCTTGCAATGCGTACCTTTTTTGTTATACTTCCCCGTGTGACCACCTTGAGTTATCCGGGCTAATTGTTCAGTATCTTGGACCTCCATGTAGGAACTCTCCATCACCATCCTTCTTTGTTCCTTAGACTCAACTTGATGATATACATCTTGAATGCTGGAAATAGTAGCAGAATTTAGTATCTGGGTCCTTGCATTTTCAAATAGAGAGTATAAGCCACTCAAGGAAATGAAGTTTCTGTTCTTCCACTCTCTATCCTAGAAGATCATTTGATCTGTAGTGCCCTTCCATGACTCCTCAGATTGTTAGTCCAAGCCTTCCCACTTTGACATCAAAGCACTAAAATATGCTGAGACTGAAAACTCCCCCCCGACGAATATTATAGATTTCTCGAGTCAAGTGATAAACCCGCAAGTCCTTCCTTTGATCATACATACTCTTGAGAACCATCCACAAATCCCGAACTGACCTAATCCAAAGAATATGATGTTATATGTCATTGGACACGGAATTGACCATCCATGTTTTCACTTGGTTGTCCTCAAGAAATCATTTTTCCATTGATGGATCATTATCGTTAGGTTTGGGTTTGAGATTGGTAATATAACCAATCCGTCCATGACCTGCAACCAGCTTCACATCAGCAGACCGTAACAAATTTTTTTTCTTTGGTTACTTGATAGTAGTTATTTGAACTAGATAGTTAGCCATCTTTGCGGTTTGTCCCCTATTGTCACTCTTTATCTTCATCTGCCATTTAAGAGATTAATTGACTTAATTTCAACAGAAAAACTCACCAACAGAGAGATACTTCCGAAAACCCTCACAGCCAGACTAAGAAACAACTACAAAAGCAACAAGCAACAAGGAGGACTTACAACCCAAAGCTGTAGCACCTAAAGGACATCAACCTCAACGACAAAAAAAGGGTTTGACCCCTATTTGCTGCACCCAACGGCTTCTCTGGAGGTCTGTTCAACAACCGTACGAAGCTTTGCACAACTAACAACAAGCTGGGCACACGAGCTCGGCTCCTACCCGCATCACCACAGATCCTACTTGCTCCAAATCACTCAAGGGGGCGCACTCAACACCACAACAACCTGCAACCTCAATCAGGGCATGCAACAAAGAGAAGTGTGAGGACGAGGCATACATGAAGGGGCTTCCACCGGCTTCACCAGGAGATGGTTGCAATCAACACAACACCATGGTTGGCTCTGATACCTTGTTGAACCACAACGAGCACAAAAATACAAGAGAGTTAACATAGAGATCCTCTAATGGAGAGGGAAAATCACGGAGCGAAGAACTCCCTGCTAGTCAATGACGACTAGGGCTGGTTGATTTTTTCTTTTTTATTTATATGAAGATAAGGACGAGAGAGGAATATAACCCACATATCGGTAAATGTATCTTTACTCAAGATCCATTTACCTCTAATACAAACACTAAACAATCAAAGATGCTGTGTGATAAGGAAATATCACATTTCGTATCTCCACAAATCATCTCGCAGACATCTTCATGAAGGCACTTCCACATAAGCACATCTCTTTTCAGCCGTCCAAGTTGGGCATGATTGAATGGTATGGTCTAACTTGGGAGGAATATTCTCTATTATTACATTATATTTCCCATACTATCATTTTTTATTTGTCTATGGATGATATTGTGGTCTTATGTTTAAGCGTTAGTGTTTCTTCTCTGTTAGAGTAATCGATACTCTGTTGTTATGTTATTCCATAGAGCCCTTGGGTCTCTTATATAGGGAGAAAACCCTTGGGTAAATTACAGAGTCTTACAAAATATAAATAGAAATTACGGAACAATAAAACGTAACATATATATAAGTCTCTACACTCCCCCTCAAGATGGAGCATAGATATCTATCATGCTCAGCTTGGAAGAACATCTCTGGAAAGGTTCTCTGAGCAGTGGTTTGGTGAATATGTCAGCCGTCTGATCCTCTGAACTGACATGAGAGGTGGAAATGAAGCCCTTCTGAATCATGTCTCTGGTAAAATGACAATCCACCTCGATGTGCTTTGTTCTCTCGTGAAAAGCTGGATTATTGGCAATAAACAATGCTGCCTGATTGTCACATTGGAGATTCATAGGCAAGGGGACATCTACAGTCAAATCTTCTAAGACTGCTTTAACCCACATCATTTCTGCAGTTGCTTGTGCCATGGCTCTGTACTCGGATTCCGCACTGGACCTCGCCACAATAGTCTGTTTCTTGCTTTTCCAAGAAACTAAAGAGCTTCCTATAAAGATAGCAAATCTAGAAGTGGATTTACGATCCCTTGGACATCCTACATAATCTGCATCTGCACAAGCTGAAATAGATAGATCCGTATCTTTCCTAAATAGCAACCCTGTGCCTGGGGAAGACTTCAGATATCTCAATATCATATACAAGGAATCCATATGAACTTGCCTTGGCTGCTCCACAAATTGACTCACCCGGTTTACTGCAAAGGCAATATCCGGTCGAGTTATAGTAATATGTAATAGCTTACCCACCATCTCTCTGTACCTTCTTTTGTCCACCTCCTCGGTATCATCATCGTACAGCTTCATGCTTGGGTCCATAGGTGTACTTGAAGGTCTGCATCCAGTCATTCCTGCTTCAGCTAGCAAGTCCGTGACATATTTTCTTTGAGTCATCACCATTCCTTGTGCATTTCGTGCAAACTCTATCCCCAGAAAATATTGTATCGTGCCCAGATCCTTCGTAATGAACTGGTTTCCCGACAGGGACTTGGTCATCTCAATCCCCTGAGCATCATCTCCTGTGACCAAGATGTCATCAACATATATCATAACAACAACTGTACCTCTAGGGGTCTTCTGGATGAACAATGAATGGTCCGCATTTGATCTCCTGAACCCCTGTTTTTCAATTAGCTGAGAGAGCTTCTGGAACCATGCTCGGGGACTTTGTTTAAGGCCATAGATAGCCTTATGAAGTCTGCACACCATCTAGTCTCCCCCTCAGCAGCAAATCCTGGTGGCTGCTGCATGTAGACTTCCTCCTGTAGGTCTCCATACAAAAAAGCATTCTTGACGTCAAGCTGAAAAATGGTCCAGTTACGTACCACAGCAACATATTGGAGGATGCGAAGAGTGGAGTGTCTAGCCACTGGTGAAAAAGTATCCAAGTAATCTACCCCATATGTCTGGGTAAATCCCCGTGCTACAAGTCTTGCCTTGTACCTATCAAGACGTCCATCCGCATGATATTTCACCGTAAAGATCCACTTGCAACTCACCACGGGGGCACCTGAAGGAATGGGAACAAGAGACCAAGTCCCTCGAGACTGCAGAGCACGCATCTCCTCTTCCATGGCTAGACGCCAGCAATCAATCTTCATGGCATCTTGATAGGTCCGTGGAATCTCAACAGACGAGACAACAGCTACAAACTTCTGGAAGTCCCCATTGAGACGATGAAATGAGACTTGAGAAGCAAGCGGGTACGAAGCACACTGTCGCCTTGGCTTCCTTTGAGCTATAGGCCGATCAAGATCGTCTATGACTGGCGGATCCTCCTCCTGTTGTAAAGACTCCTGCACCGGTGCATTGGCTAATCCATCATTAGTGGTAACATCAGAACATACCTGAGGCGTGCTGGATGGTTGGCATGTAGCTTGAGCTGGCCCTGTTCGACTTGTATAGAACTTAGGAAATGGTATAATTGGAGGTGGTGGTGGTGGTGGAGGTGGATTAGAGGATTGACTCAGACTTGGAGGTGGAGGCACATAGACATGAGAGTCCGTGGATGTGGAGGAGATCAGTCTGTCACCTGCAGGGGAGAAGTACATGACTGGTTCGAAAAAGCTAACATTATCACTCACATAGTATTTGTTATGAATGGGATCATAACAATGATATCCTTTCTGTGTCCTGGAGTAGCCCACAAAAACACACTTGATAGCCCTAGGAGAGAGCTTATCAAGTCCTGGAGATAACCGGTGGACAAACGCAACAGTACCAAAGACCCGAGGTGTAAGTGTAAACAAATCTTTGTCAGGAAATAGAAGAGAGAAAGGAGACTTTTCGCCAAGTACAGTTGTAGGCATGCGGTTAACCAGATAGCATGCTGTAAGGATAGCATCCCCCCAAAAGGATAAGGTTGCGGAACTTTGAATAAGTAATGTGCGAGCAATATCAAGAAAGTGTCTATGCTTTCGTTCTGCAACACCATTTTGTTGAGATGTGTATGCACATGTGGTTTGGTGAATAATACCTTTAGAAGAAAGAAAGCGAGCAAGAGAACGAGTGCAAAATTCCAAGGCATTGTCAGTACGCACATACTTAACAGTAGACGAAAAAACATTTTGAACCTCATTGATAAGATTTTGAATAACACTTCCTGCTTCTGATTTATTTTTGAGAAGAAAAGTCCAGGACACTCTAGAAAAATCATCAACAACAACTAGATAAAACCTGTGCCCCTGATGATCTGGGACACGACTGGGACCCCAAATATCTATGTGAAATAACTCAAATGGAGAGCGACTGCTCCGACCCTGACGACTGGGGAAGCTGGACCGATGGTGCTTCCCTAACTGACATGCTTCACAACGAAAAGACGAACCCGGAGATATCTGAGGCAGGAGGTGGCACATTTCTGTAGTGGCAGGTGACCAAATCGAAGATGCCAGGTATATGGTGAGACGGAGCTCTGAGAATGTAGTGAGACTCCAGCATACGAGGTCCGTACAAGACGATAGAGGCCATTGTGCTCAGAACCACAGCCAATCACCCTGCCCGTTAGTATGTCCTGAAAAATAACAGAAGATGGATCAAATATAGCACGACAATGCAAATCTCTAGTAATCTGACTAATGGATAATAGATTCATAGAGAATTCTGGTGCATGTAAAACATTCTGTAAGTGCATAGAGGGCAGCAAATCCGTCTCCCCCTGACCGACGATCGGGGAATGAGTACCATCAGCAATGAGTACAGAGCGACCAGGCTGAACAACTCTATAGGACTGTAGGATATCTCTATCATGACATAGATGATGGGTGGCTCCAGAATCAACAATCCAACCTGTGAGATCATGGTTATGATATGAGACCGGAGGACTACCTGAGGCAGTGGCAGAGGCAGATGTACTGGCAGATGCCGAAGCGGCAATATCAGAGGCGTCAGCACCCTCTGACGATGACTGTGGCATGATATCACGAAGCCGTGCCACTAGCTCCTCGAACCTGTGATCTGGAGTAGATGCTGGTGGACCCTGAACATGATCAGCGACACGTGCAGAAGGAGGGAAGCCATGCTTGGAATAGCATGTATCCTCCGAGTGACCAGTACGGCGACAGAATGAGCACGTAGAGCGTATACGACCTCCTCGGCCACGTCCACCACTTCCTCTGCCACGGAATGAGGACGAACCACCACGTCCCCTGGAAACTGCCATTGCTGATGGAGGTGCAGTCGCTGTATTCGATGGAACAGGTACACGACTGAGCCTCCTGTATACTTCTTCCATCGGTGGGATGGTGGCGTCTGTAAGGATCTGAGAGCGTGCTGCCTCGTACTCAGGGTCAAGGGCAGCGAGTAATACGCCAACCATAGTGGCGTTGCGGAACGTCTTCTGCTGTTCCGGCGTGGCTGTGAGCGGAATGGTGCTATAGAGTTTCTCGAACATTCCACGAAGCGACGTGTACAGGGAATGTAGAGGCCTCCCATTCTGCTTCGTGGTAAAGATATCATGCTGCAACTGGAGCATCTTCGTCTCGTTGCGTACCTGAGAGTACGTCGTGGCCAAAATATCCCACATCGCCTTGGCGGTGGGCTGGTGGAGGACATCATTCGCTATCTCCGTCGTGAGCGTTCCTGAGAGCCAAACCTTGGCATACGCATCATCGGCCTCCCATGAGGCATATATTCCTGTCTTCTCCGGCGGTTCATCCTCGGTAAGAATATGCTTCTTACCACACGACTTCATGAGACTGAGGAACTGCATAGCCCACAGTTCGTAATTTGTCCCGTCCATTTTGACGATTGGTGCCGAACCCTTGAAGGCACCTATGGCGGGCATATCGACCTTTTGTTCTGACATACTGCCGGAGAAGAACAACTAGGGATAGACCAAGAAAATGTTGTCTACCAAGACCTTTGAGGATTCAAGTGCATATGTAGACGTTATGCACTTGAACCCAACATCTATCCGAGACCGACCGAAGAAGAGGCGCCCCGGTGGCGAGTAGAGGCTGTGGAAGCCTCTACCGAAGAGAGACGGCGGCTGGGGGGGTCCCGACGACGGGGCTGGGCGGCGCGGGTGGGTTCCCGGCGGCGGCTGGAGGCCGGGGGTGGAGAGGGGGAGCCGGCGGGAGGGCTAGGAGCCCCGCAGGAGGGCTGGAAGAGCCGGTTGGAGGCTGGCGGCGGCGGACTGGGGGTCCGACGGCGGCGGGCTGGTAGGGGGGGGGGGCGGCGGGTGGAGAAAACCCTAGGGTTAGGGTTTTGGCTCTGATACCATGTTAGAGTAATCGATACTCTGTTGTTATGTTATTCCATAGAGCCCTTGGGTCTCTTATATAGGGAGAAAACCCTTGGGTAAATTACAGAGTCTTACAAAATATAAATAGAAATTACGGAACAATAAAACGTAACATATATATAAGTCTCTACATTCTCTATAAAAAAACCCTTCGCCTCAGTAATAAACAAGTTTTTCCATCCGAATTTTCAGAATATAGTAAGGAATATTACAAGTAGATATAGGTTTCGACCAGTTGGAGTACATAATGCTCCTTAGTTTTGGGAACACTCCAGTAGCTTCTTAGATTCATTTCCTTTCTTGCATGCATCTTCAAAATACCATCATAGTGACGTTTAAATCAACCAGAAACTTCGATTGTGTTGTTGCTATTTCTTTTTTGCATAAAGCTGTAAAACGATATGACATGTCGTGTGTGATGTATTAAAATAGTATGGAACAAATCTTTTTCCTCCACACAATGGCCCTCATTGAAAACCATGATTAATCTGATGCAACAGTTTGCTGCAGTATAGGTTCCTGTGCTTATCTGTTGCATTTTCTTTAGGCAGCTCGAGATTGACAGTAAGTTTTTGGAAGAACAGAGAATAATGGACTACAGTCTCCTTCTTGGTGTTCATTATCGAGCTCCACAGTATTTGCCATCACACACGCAGCACACTCAAGCAGACATTTTGGCAGTAGTTGCAGAAGGTGAGAATCTGCACAATTTGCACATGTAATTTTCCCGCTGTTGAAAGAAATTTGTCAGTCATGAAAACTAAACCAGGAAAATCAAAATTTCCTTATCTTGCTGAATTATCATCAGTGGGCACAATGAAGTTTCGGTTTGAAAATGAAAAGCTTATAGATAAAAAATACTATATTATATGTTTTTATTTCTTCCAAAAGATGGATCCTCATGGATCATGTTCCCTCGTTTGAGATTTGCTCACATCTCGCTTATGCTTAAGAACATGTTAAAAGAATTTTGACATAGTAAAAGAGTTCAAATGCATGCATGTGCACAGAGCTACTATGCTTGCCTTGAGGAAGGGTTGGACTGTTTGGCTACTGTGTGTGCATGTGCTTGTGTTCGGACGTATGCAGGTTTGTGGATGCGCATGCAAGCAGGTGTGCAAACCTGCATGCATGCACATCCACAAGCATGCATGAGAGTGCATCCATGTGCGATGACATGGATTTATAAAGGAGATGGAGGAATTTTTTGGTTTAAAATAGTCACTCATCTCATTTGAAGGTTTCGTATATAGGGACACTCTTCTTCAATATGGAGGAGCCTTTTTCTCCTTAAAAAAGGACATCTGATTTTCCCAGGAAAGTTATTATTTTTACATATATAAGTGTTAGTTTTACAAGAACATATATTGTTGCAAACTATATGTATTCTTAGTTTGCCAAGTGGAAGTTCTTTTTATAGGAGAGAATGTTGAATTAGGGCTAATTGTGCGCGAGTTGTTTAGCCCCACATGGATGAGTGGTGAGACTTGGTTGAGTTGGTGGAGATATTTGTAGAGTCCCACATAGTTTGTACTCAACGAGGAAAAATGAATGGAAAACCTAGCTCTTGGGGCTCTCTAATGGTTTCATCCATCTCTTTTGGTAAGTAAGGTTCCGCGTAAAATCGTGTTTCTTCTTTATTCATTCCACTTTTATATATTCAATATTTTCATAATAGTATCAGAGCCAATCTTTCATGGGTTTGTTCATTGATTTTGAGATTTGCATTTGTTATGCCAAATTTTATTTTTTCTAGAAGTTCGTGTTGCATTTTATATTCATTTCTCTAAAAAATTTTGGAGATCGTGTGATCAGTTATAATGGCTCACGTTAGAACCCTAGTGATGATTTGTTTTTTTTTTGACACTCAAAAAAAGGGGGATACACCCGTAGGTGTTCGCCCCATATTATTAAGAAATTAGATAGAGAATACTTACAGTGGGAACGAAAAGGAAAACAAAAGGGGTAGATGATATCAAAAACGATACCAATCGCCCCCCCAAAGACGCTACACGGATGACCAATCCATACAAAAGCGATTCGCTTCAATACAAATATTTTCCTTATAGAATCTCTGCCCAGCAAAAAGAGATTTGTTTCTTCCCAGCCAAATATTCCAGATGCGCGCGATGGGAATCAGTCTCTCCGCCCTCGGCCGATTTGCAGCGATAGCTAAGCTCTCCCAGAAAGTCTCCATCGAGGAACGATTCAGCCAAGCGACGTCATCCCAAATGGGTCGCACGAGGTCGCAGTGAAGGAAAAGATGGCCGGGCGTCTCAACAGCCGAATCGCACAATCCGCACAAATTGGGTAAGTTTGGGAAAAATAAGGCACAACGATCGCGGGTAAGCAGTCATCCACGCCTAAGAATCCACAGGAATATACTGATCCTTTCCGGGAGCTTGGGACCCCAAATGAGGTTGCAGTGACCGAGAAAAGACGCCTCCGAATGAACGGCGATGGGGAGAAGAGAGAAATACGCCTTCCTCGAACTGAGTGACCCCTCCTTCCAGGCGAAGTGATCACGTCCCCCCGAGGGAGTAGGGGCGTCCACAAGTAAAGCCATCAGCGCGGAAAAGTCATTCAACCGCTGATCGGAAAGATTATCCACCAAGGTCGGACACCAGGAGCCATCGGTCCAGCACGAAGCCACCGATGCACATTTGTCCCCGGTCAGCGCAAAAAGCCTCGGAAAAAGGTTCATGAATATGCCATTACCGGACCAGTCCATTGTCCAGAAACGGAAAGAGTTCCCATCGCCGAGAGTCGGCCTAAACAAGGATCGATTGCGGTTGAAGACAGAGAAAGCCTCGCGCCAGAAGGTGGGAGAATGATCCTGGGAGCGACCGTCAAAGACGGAGAGAAAGGCATTCCCCGCCGCAACGCGGAGGCACTGCACAAGTAAACAATCTTCCTGACTTAAAAGCCTTATCGCCCATTTGAGAAGCAAAGCGTCACGCATCACCTCCAGACGCCGAACCCCCAGACCCCCGTCGCGCTTAGGACGCGAAATGTCATCCCAACCAACCAGATGAATCCCTCTTCTATCAATTCCATTCTTACCCCATAGGAAGCCCCTCATACATTTCTCCAAGCGAAGCCGAATCCCCTTAGGCATGCCGCGTGCCGATAAGAAATAGATGGGGATAGCCGAAAGGACGGATTTAAGAAGAACCAAACGCCCACCTCTGGAGAGCAGCGACGAACGCCAACCAACCAGCCTTGCCTCAACCTTCTCCACCACCCTCTGATAATCACGCAAGCGCGTACGGCCCACCGAGAGAGGTAAGCCCAGGTAATCCAACGGAAGTTCCCCGAGAGAAGCCCCCAATATAGAGGAGCATTCCCCAGCCTCCAAAGACGAGAGAGCAAAAGGCACAAACTTCGACTTGGCCTCATTGATGCGGATCCCCGACATTTCGCAAAAAAGTTGGACCGTAGTGGCCATCCCCAAAGACTGTAACCGCTCCCCCTCGATAAAGCATAGGGTGTCATCCGCATATTGAAGGAGAGGGATATGCATATCACCCATAGTGCATCCGCGAGTAAGCCCAGCGTTGGTCACACCCTGAATCATATGCGGCAGCACGTCAGCCGCCAGAACAAAGAGAAGGGGGGCAAGGGGGCAACCCTGACGAACCCCCCTGCGAGGCTGGAAGAGCCCCCCGGCCGGCCAACCGTTAAGAGATAAGGAGAAGGATACGGTAGTAACACAGCGTCGAATCCACGAAATCCACAACGGCGGGAAGCCCCGAGACTTCAAAACCGACCATAAGAAACGCCAGTCCAAGGAGTCATAAGCCTTAGCAAAATCAATTTTCCAGAGAATCCCCTTCGTACCATTTCTGTGCCAACCGTCTAAGATCGCGGATGCCAGGGCGTAACAATCCGAGATTTGCCTCCCTTGGACAAAAGCTGCTTGGGCGGGTGAAATGAGAGAGCCAAGAAGGGGCGCAAGGCGCCTAGCCAGAGCCTTCGCAATGATTAAGTAAATTCCATTGGAAATCGCAATAGGGCGGTAATCCTCAATACGGCAAGCACCCTGGGACTTCGGAATGAGAACCACAGAAGCTCGGTTAATCCTGTTGAAGCCCCGGTTCCCCTCACAAAACTCGAGAGCCACGTCCAAGACATCGTTGGCGATAATATCCCAAAAGTCCCTATAGAAGGAGATTGGGAACCCATCGGGGCCAGGAGAGGCGTCAACATTAAGGTCCCAAACCGCCCCCTTAAGCTCGTCAAGCGAGAGAGGCCGAGATAAAGTAGCCGCATCTGAGCTAGGAAGCGTGCGGATCCCGGTCGCCGTCCAACGCCAGGAGGAAGAAGGGAGGCGATTGAAAATTTTTTTGAAGTAGTTAACCAAAGCCGAGCCCATCTCACGATCACCCTGAAATAAAGCGTCCCCAATCTCGAGGGAAGAAATACAGTTAGCGCGCTTACGCGCACTGGCGACCCGGTGGAAAAAAGCGGTATTAGCGTCCCCATCCTTGATCCAACGAAGCCGCGAACGTTGCCTCCATTCAATGGCTCTTTTCCTGTCATCCTCCGAAACAATCTGCAAAGCTGACGATCTTTCAATTAATTCCTCCGGGGATAGCTCCGTAACGTTCTCCAAGCGATCCAAACGAAGAATAATCGCCTCAGCCTCATTACGACTGGAAAGTCTAGCCTGACGAGTAGAAAATTTGAAGGAAGCAAGAACACGTCTAAGGGACGAGAGCTTAAGAGCAAAGCGACGAGCCGCATCACCAGGGAAGGACGTCTGGGACCAATGATTGCGCACCAGCTCCTTAAAATTAGGCTCCAGAAGCCAACTCTTCTCATAACGAAAAATACCGCGCGGGCGGGAGGACTCGCCCGAATCCCAAATAATGGGACTATGATCCAAAAATGACCGAGGTTGAGAAGAAACCGAGCCTAGGGGAAATGCATCCAACCAACGGGAGTTAGCCAAAAACCGGTCGAGCCGAGATCGAGACGAGTTATTACGCCAAGTGTAGATGATATCCGTAGCCACCAAGTCATCAAGAGCCAAGTCATTGATGAAATCCAAAAAATCAGCAGAGCCCGGATCCCTCCCCCCCCCCGTCCACGAGGTCGGTCATTTGAAAGCAAAGTAACATTAAAATCCCCCCCAGAATCCATGGAATATCCCCAAAAGCCGCGGCATCACCAAGCAGGTCTTCCCATAAAGTACGACGGGCAAGGTGGCATAAAGGCGCATAAACACAAGAGAAAGCCATAGATACATTAGTGTCCCCATGCACAAGGATCACAGAGATAGAGTGACGTCCCAGACGAGAGCTCGATAACGAAAATCTTGAAGAACGCCAAGCCACAATAGCACCACCAGAGGATCCAATCGTGTCCAAAGAGCAAAAAGCGTCCACCGGCCCCACCCCAAAAGATCTTCATAGAGCGTCATCGACCCCAGATAGCTTTGATTCCTGGAGAAAAGCGACGTCACAATCCCAATCGACCAAACGCGAGCCCAAAGCCCTGCGACGCAATGGGTCACCCAGACCACGAACATTCCAAGAGAGAAGCTTCATTAAATATTACAAAAAGATCCCAAAAAGTGATTGCGGACCAAGGAACCGCTAGACTTGATCACGGCGCTGGCCCGCCTGACGAAGCCCTGCCGCTTCTGCCACAGCCTCCCGAGAGAAAAGAACCGGTGAAGGAGAAAGCCCCTCGAAGGACTGCTCCAGGCGCCGAGCATAAACAACTCCATATCTAGTCGGGGAAGCAAACGTAGCATTCCAAGAGTGCCACGAGGCAGCAAATCGGGACGGGGATATCGGCGCAACGTTTGAAGAAGAAGCCCAGGGGTCGCCAGAAGACCTAGAAAGCCCAAAAGCTGAAGATGGCCGGCTAATAGACTGAGAGAGAATATCAGTACCGTGCGCGGAGGCGACCTCCGAAGACCCCGAATCAAACGCCAGCAGAAGAGGCGAGGAGATGGAAGAAGATGGACTAAAGTCTTCAGAGCAAGCCGACTGATAGAAGGGCACCGCTGAGATAGGAAGAGGGCAAGGAATATCTGAAGAGCAAATAATAGAGTCGCCTAAAAGTACCGGGTCAGGTACTGCCCAAGCCAGGGTCCGAAGAGGAACCGACCCGGAGAGAGGAATCGGAAGCGCCACATCGAAACACGGGGCAAGGCCGCGGTCCTGTGGATTGGGAATAGCAGAGAAATCCACCGACTGCGAATCGTCCTCGAAAAATCCCCTAGGCACGTGAGAGGGCGTCCGTCCAACCGCACACGCGAAACGAAGCCCAGGCGACGAAATCGAAGGGTTGCCATGCATCAGCAACGCTTCGAGAAAATCCTTGGAAAGTGACACGTGGGCCTCCGAAGACGAACCGTCGACGTCAAAAACAGAGAGAGGGCCGGCGATCTCGGGCGAAGAAGGCATTGCCGGAGCTGCCGGCGGCGCGAAGAAGAACTCGAGTTTGAAAGACCATCTGCCAAGAGCCATTATCTCGCATAGAACCTTGCCAGCCATGGAGCGGCATAGGGTGGAGGAGCATTCCACCAGAATCCTCGTGCATGACCAATCAGAACCGGGAGACAGGCCATCGTCCAGGATAGCCACCACCTGACCCCAACTGCGAATAACCTTGGAAAGGCAATGAGCCGATCGAGATAGGAAAGGAACGCCGCGGACCTCCACCACGCATAGCTCTGAAGTTAAGCTCGCACCATCAGCAACCCGAGGCCTGCGCCAATTGACGACCGACGAATCCGAACGAGTAAGGAGGATTTCCCGTTGCTCCGGGGAGAGTCCTCGAGCACAGCAACGAAAGTCATCCAAGAAGAAGAAGTCCCCCGAGAAGCCTTCGCCCAGGAGAAGTAGAGTCGCAGATTGAATCACCTCACGGTCAAAGTCCCGCCGCTACACCACGCCAATCGCCACACCATGATTGGCACCCAGCGCATTCGGATCGGAACTCGCCATCGCCGGAGACTCCGAAGAATCCCCCGCCGAACGACCATCCACAAGAGGATAGTGGACGCCACTCCGAGACGAGACGGGTTGCATCCGAGCCGCCCGCAGGCCCTCACGGACATTCTTCGCTGAATCAAAAGGAATGCCAGGATCGCCAAAGCCAAGAGGTGGAGAAGAAGGAATGCTCTTCCCCCTAGAAGAGGCGGCACCGTCGCTCCCGGAAACCACCTGAGCGAAGGAGCGAGAGTCCCGCAAGGCCGAGGAACCACGCCCTCGGGAAGGAGCCTCCAAGCGAGAGGAGCGCATCTGCTGCCGAGAATCCATGCGCTCCTTCCTGCACGAAATCGATCGGTGACCAACCCGTCCGCACCGGAAGCACCGAGGGGGAGCCCAGCATGCAGACGCCAGATGACCACGACCCGCGCAGCGAAAACAGCGTCTACCGGGCTTAGAACGAGACACCTTCACCCACCCATCCTCAACATCATGCGAGCGAAGACCCGGGTGACGAGTGGCAAACCCCGGGCCACCGCGCTGGACACCGTTCTGCTTCGGAACCCACACACGCTTCTGAGCATGGCCTCAAATTTCAGCGAAATTCAGTCGAATTTCTGTCGAATATCGATATCTAGTCGAAATCGAAATTTGACCGAAATGACCGAAATGACCGAAATATGGGTGTCCTAGTACAAAAAATGATCGAAATGACCAAAATTTCGGTCGAAATTCCACCGAAATTCCATCGAAATTCTGTTTTGGTCGATACCGAAATGGTGACCGAAACCGACATTTAAGGCCTTGCTTCTGAGGACGCTCCCGCTTACTCCCCGCTCCTTCGGAAACCATTTTCCAAACCTCAGTGATGATTTGTTTGTGCTCTGAGAGATGCATGGAAACAAAAAGCAATGTGGAATGTATGATGGTTAAGACGGGTCGTGGTTTGTTGAGGTAACATGATTGATTTAGGCAAAATGTGCATGAAGCACAGGGTGACATGTAACGTAGAGCATTGATATGCGAAGGCGGTGTCGTGGAATATGTTCTCCTCTTCTTTCATCCTCCTCTCCCCCCTATAGAGATATTTTTATGTTACAATACTGGTATTTCTATTTCTTTTATCGTCCTCCCCGCTATATAAGAGAGCCTTAGGTTACCTTAAATAGATTAGATTAAACATTTCTTCCAACATGGTATCAGAGCGGTGGTCCCAGACCGGAGCTCTTGTACCAAAAAACCCTAATTCCACCCACCACCCTCTACTCTCTCTCTTTCTCTAGTAGCTGCCAATGCCTCATCTACCCGCTCTCCAGCAGTCGTCGCTCGCTGCACCTCGCAGCCCTCCAGCGGCTGCTGTTGCACATACAACAGCTATCACCACACCCCCTCTCGCCGCTTCCACTGATCTAACAGCTACTGTTACCCTTCGGGCTACCACCTACAGGTCGTTGCCCTCTCCTAGGGCTCCAAGAACGTGATCATGTGATCACATTGGTCTGATTTTTTGCATTTTGGGTGATTTCAGATTAGTATATCACCCGTTGGTGCGAGAAGGTTGATGGGATTGGTTGCACTTTAGTCTACACATGCAACCACTTCCCTACATGTATGTATAGACAAACTTCTTTGGTCTACAAGTTTCAATCTTTAGATCCGATAGTATGTCAGAAAGCAAAGTTGATATTCCCATCACATGTGCTTTTCGAGGTCCAGCACCAATAGTGAAGATGGACATGATGAATTATGAACTATGGGTCATGTAGTTCATGAGCCTAGTGCAGTCTACTGGTAAGAAACATATTCTTACCGAAAAGGAGCCAACTGACAAGACTGGGGTGAACGCCTCATGGGTGCTTATGCATGTGTGTGATTATCTGATACACCGAAAATAGAGATCGTCAATGATGTTCAGCATTAACCCACATTGTCAAGGTGATGTGGGACATTCTCTCTGCTACGTATTCTCAAGCGAGAAATGAGATGAAGATCCTGTAGCACAACATGACGTATTAACAGTCAAGTAGAATGGCCGTCCCCTGCATTCTATGTATACATCTCTTTATGACATGTTTGAGAAGCTCCACAGCTTCATGCCTATTGCAGCTACCCATGAATAGCAGAAGACGTACACGAATGCCACCATGGTTGACGTGTTTTTAGCAGCACTTGACCCAGAGTATGTTGTTGCTCGCTTACAAATACTTGCGGATGCCACCATCCCTCCCATGGAGGAGGCATACCGCAGACTTAGTAGGATCATTGTTCCATCGTCTATCTCTACCCAGACCTCCTCTACGTTGGCCGAATCTCGTAGTAGGGGAGGTACTTCTCAGTTCCACAGTTGTGGTCCTCGTGATAGGGTAGGCCACATTCGCCAGCCATGCGCCTATTGCCACCGTCTGGGTTACTTGGAGGATAGATGCTACTCCAAGCATGGCTTTCTAGCTTTTGCTCATGCAACTGAACATGATGAGCCTCCTGCAGTTTCTACATCTGATAAGAGATTAAGGCTTCGTTGCTCGCCTGAGGGAAATTATACCTCCTGTTGGTTCTCATGTATCTTTGACTACTCGAGGAAACCATTCGAATGTTGCTGCATCTGTGTTTGTTAGTACCTCTTGTAGTACTTATGCTCTTGGCAGTTGTCGTAGGACTTACATGATAGAGTTGATTATGAACTTCGGTGCGTCCCATCATATGTGTGTAGATAGAAGTCAGTTTGCACCGTACAAACAGTTACACCTTGATAGATCAGTTATCATAGTTGATGAGACTCACTCTCTAGATGCAGGACATGGAGAGATCATACTGACATCATCTATGTGTCTATAAATGTGCTTCATGCCCCTGATTTTTCAATGAATTTCTTGTCTATTAGTCATATTACTAAGTATCTGCGTTGCCGTGCTGTTTTTGGCCCATCTTCACTTGTGTTTCGGGACATTCTTATAGATAAGGTGATTAGATGTGGCTGTGACATGGTGGCCTCTATCGATTGGTCCGCACTCTATATGCTGGTGTCTCATCTAGTCTTACATGATCAGTCTCCCCGTTTATGTGGCATCCACACTTTGATCACCTTCCTCTCTAGATGATGTGCCACATGCTCCCTCAGATTTCTCCTCGCTCCTCATTCTGGTTCGAGGCCTGTCAGTTAGGAAAGCATCACCAGTCTGCCTTCCCAAGTCGCCAGGTTGAAGTAGTAACTCTTTTTTTAAGTTGATTCATGTAGACATTTGAGGTCCGAGTCATGTTCTTGATCACCGAGGACACATGTTTTATCTTGTGGCTGTAGACGAATTTTCTAGATTGTCTTGGACTATGATAATATCTTTTATAAATAGTAAAGAATATTTTCCCTCTACAATTAGGTTTTTGCGAACTGACAATGCCTTGGAATTTTATACTCTCAAGCGTTCGCATTTATCTTCATCACTGTCATCATTCATCAAACTTCATGTGCTTATATGTTCCAATAAAATGGTGTTGCTAAACGTAAGCATCGTCCCTTACTTGATGTGACTCAGATTCTTCTCATTTAGAGTCACGCTCCACATTCGTTTTGGGGAGATGCAGTTCTCATTACTTGCTATTTACTGATCACATGTCCTCTTCTATGAGTGAGAAAATTCCATTCTCCTTTGCTTTTTCAGAGAAGGATTTGTTCTCACTTACTCATCGTGTCTTTGGTTCTATCGCCTTTGTGTATCAGCTGACACATGGTCTAGACAAGCTCTCTCCTCGAACTGTCAAATGTGTTTTTGTGGGGTATTCCAGGACATAGAAGGGATATAGATGTTATAATCCTCTTCATAGGAAGTACTATGCCAATGCTGATGTCACCTTTTTTGAGTATGTAATGTATTTTTCTCCTACATGTGACAGATTAACTCCATCTGATTTTGGAGAAGAGGTCTACATGCTACCACCTCCTACTACCATAATCACATCATCGACTCTACCTGTTGTCTCACCACCTCAACCTCTTCCAGTACCGCCACCACCACTTCCCAGTACCCTGGCACCGTTCTTGCCACGATTTTACGTTCGTATGCCGTCCTCACTCATGGGCATCTCCAGTCATCCATCATGCCTCATGTATGTTTTGAGCATATTGTTTCTACTTATGGCCCTCGAGATTTGTCTTTGCAGCCGACTACTGCAATGTCTGCGTATGTGCCTTTACAGGAGGCTGGTATACAGGTTGAGGAGATTCCGAATGACCTAGATGTGCTTATTGCAGTTAGGAAACATAGGCGTATGTGTGCATCGTATCCTCTTGCATCCCATTTTTCTTTTGACTGCTTGACTGTGAATTTCAGGAAGTTTGTAGTTGGACTTTCAACCGTGGAAATTCCATGGACCAACCGGGAGGCTTGGCTTGATAGTCGATGGCGTCTTACCATGGAAGAGGAGATGGTCGCGTTGCAGTCGTACGACACATGGAGTTTAGTTCCAGCTCCTTCGGGAGCTTCTATTGTCAGTTGCAAGTTGGTGATCATTGTGAAACACTGTGCTGATGTTAATGCTGATTGCTACATGGTCAGACTGGTTGCACGTGGGTTCACCTAGATCTATGGGGTGGACTATCTTGACACATTCTCTCCAGTTGCTCGTCACTCCACTCTTCGGGTTCTTATTGTTGTTGTGGTATGTGATTGGTCTCTGTTTCACCTTGATGTTATGAATGTATCCCTATATGGTGATCTCCAAGAGGAAGTCTACCTGCAACAACTACCTGAGTTTTTTGTTGAGGGGGAGTGCCAGTAGGTTTGTAGACTTCACAATGTCATATATGGTCTCAAGTAGAGTCCAAGAGCATGGTTCCAGAAGCTCTCGAACTTGATTGAATAACATGGATTCACGAGGTCGAATGCAGATCATTCTTTATTTATTCAAAGGATCCACAGAGGTACAATTGTTATTGTGATTTGTGTTGATGATATCATTGTTACAAGAGATGATGTGTATGGGATTAGCGAGGCAAAAGGGTTTCTTGTCAACATTTTGTCACCAAGGACTTTGGCATCTTAAGGTACTTTCCAGGATTAGAGTTCGCCAGGAACCAACAGGGTCTTGTGATGACCCAAAGAAAGTATGTTACAAATCTTCTAGCTGAGACATGCATGATTGGGTGCATACCTGCTACTACTCCTATAGATCCAAGCATGATGCTATATGATGATGATACCAAAGAAATGGGCAAGAAAAGGTACATAGAACTTGTGGAGAAGCTACTTTATGATACCATCACCGGGCCAGACATTTCATTTGTTGTTAGTCGAGTCAGTCAATTCATGAAGCAACCTAGACACGTGCATATGGATGCAATCCATATGATTTTGAGGGACTTAAAGTCATCTCCAGGTGCGAGATTATTGGTCAAAAAGGGGACATCTCTTATTATCACATCTTGCACAGATGCAAACTATGTAGGATGCCATAAGGACATGAAGTCTACTTCATGCTTTGCTGTATTCGTTGGTGGCTCTTTAGTGTCCTTGAAGAGCATGAAGCAAACAGTTATTGCTAGATCTTGTGCTGAATCAGAATACAGAGCTATGACATAGGGGAGCACAGAGATGATGTGGGCCAGGTCTGTTCTAGTTGACCTAGGCATTGATGAGCTACTTCATATGCAATTACAATGTGACAACTAGACAACCTTATTCATTGCTAATAATTCTTCTTTTCACGAGAAAACTGTTGGAGTATATGTACTATGCGTCATTTATGGTGTAGATGGATCACTTCAGATCCATTTACCACATCCAGTTGTTTAGTCCCACATCTACCAGTTGTGAGATGTGGAGACTCAGTGAGGGCTATATACGAAGCCCCTTACCCTCTTTATCTAGTGAGAATGTACAATAGACACATCAATCCTTTGAGGCGTTCTTCTGTGGTTTCGTCCCGCTCCTTAGGGTATAGGGTTCCACGTAAAATCCCAAGTTATTTATTGTTTTATTCTATTTATCTCTGATACGCTTCCATATTATATTTTCTAACATGGTATCAGAGCAGGTTCGATTACCAATAAATTATGTTCGTGAATTTTATTTGAGTTTTGATTCACTTCAAGGGTTTTCTATTGAAACCCTAATTGCGTGCTTAAGATTACTTTGAAGATTCATTGTTCTATTCAAGTTCATGTTTGAGATTAAGAAGAGTCCTAGGGTTTGTTTCTTGAAACCCTAATTTTCAACGTCAACATCAAGGCCTCTAGATCTGCATATCATGCTTCGTTCTGTGCTCAAATCTGTTCAGATCCAAACTCCAGCGTGCGGATGAGCCCCTATCATTCAAGGATTATAGGGTTTCGATCTGGAACCCTAATCTCAAGTGTAATATCTGACACTACCGCTGCCTCGGCCCTCAACCCCTGAAATCCCTAATCCAAGGATAATAGGGTTTCGGGTCCCCCACCTAGGTTGCTGAAAGATCCAATCTTTGCAGCTTTTCTGATGGCATTATTTCGGCTCTCTTCTTACTAGAAGAAGAAGCAACCCGCCGACGCTCCCGTGGGTCGGTTCCTCATCACGATGAATGTGATCTGCGATGCCTGACACACCTCCTCTTTCTCAGCGTTAGACAATAAAGGCCATATGGTCCCCGATCTCGCACTTCCTTATCTTCCCGGCCATCACTCCAGGTGGCGGCGCTACTGCCATCCACAATCTCAAGCCTAAGCAGAGGCATCCGAAGCATCGCGCCTCCAGACAACGTACCACTACAGGTGGCGAGGCCTTTCTCTCCCCTCAAGCATAAGCCTCCCACATCGTGTGGGGCAATCCTCTTGCTGCTCTAGGCGGTGCATCCTCTCACGACAACTCCAGGCAGCACCTCCTCTCGAGTGCAGCAGCAGGCGGCACTCTCTCCTCTTTGGCATCCCTCCCATCCAGCCGGAGCATCAGTAATATCTCGCATCATCGGCGACGCAAGATTCGGTCCCTTAAGGCAACGACCTCCTCACTCATATTCCACAGCGACAGCATCAAGAGTCCACACAAGATGTTGCGCTCCTCCAGTACTGCACATCCTTCTCTCAAAGTGGCAGAGCGACATCTATACTCCATCTTGGGGGGGAGTGTAGAGCTATTTTTTTGTTATAGTATGGTTTATGTATTTCGATTTCTTTCATCTTTGTTATCTAATTTACCCTTTGGATCTCTCCCCTATATAAGAGAGGCCTATGATTACCTTGAATGGACAGATTAAACATTTCCTCCAACACCCCCAAATCTAGGGTTTCCGTCCCGAAAGTTCATGGCAACGGGATAGATCCAGTAATGTGAGAAGTGCTTTGATAATACCTATGAGTATGAGTACAAGCATGTGGTTTGTTAAAGGTGTTGTACATGAGGCGTTTTGCTTTGATGGTGAGTAACGACGATGGACATATTGTGTATATTTTTAGCAATGTAGACTAAGCACCATACGAGCGTGAGAGGCGATGTACTTCGTTGGATACAAAAAGGCAACACGAGGAGAGGGACTCGATCGTATTAATGCACAAAAACACGATTATGGATATATGAAATAAAGAACAACATATTCAAAAAATAAAAAAACATGATTTTACGTGGAACCCTAGTTCCTCACGAGCGAAATGAAATCATGAGACAAGAGCCACAATTGACTTAATCTTATTATATTTCTCAATCGATTACAAGGGGTGCAACTCGTTACATAACCCCATCAATACTGCATAGTCCCAGTAATAAGCAATATGAGACTAAAAATGAGTAGTGTAATTGGATCTTGGAGAAATCCAATTACTCATCTAAATCATACTCTAACACCCCCCCTCAAGCTGTAGCTTGGAAAAGATGCAACATGTTACAAAAGAAAATACCCACGTCATCTTCATCTCGATTCATCTTCTAAGGAGCTCTGTTCGAAATGGTCGCTGTTAGGAGGAGATCCACACAGAGAATATAATACTTGGAGGACACCTGTGCCTAGAGTAGATGCTCAATGAAGACAAATGATAGGCAGTAGATGTGTATGAGGGTTGATCTTCATGCATTCAAATAGTAGAAAGCGCTAGTCTGAGATGATATCAAGCCACAGTACTAGAAGTTCATCAGAAGTAGTTGATACTTAGCATCAAAAGTAGAGATCCTTTCTCGTTTGAAGACCTAGAGAATGAGCATCTCATATACAGAAACTGCGAGAAAAGGCCTCTCTCACACGGAAGTCATCATCGCTTCTCTCGTTCAAGAGCCTCAATGGGTGAGTGTTTCATTTAGGGAACTTGCAAAGTAGGTTAGCACATACTGGAACCTTGACGAGGAGATCTCGTTCCGTGGGCCACTAATAGAATATGATAAACATGCGATAAATATCTGTTGGGCATAATCTCAAGTAGAATAATAGATAGGGTACTACTCTCTCACTCTTTCTCTCATATTGTCAGAAACATGATGATAATTGACCAGGTTGAGAGAACAAATGGGGTAAATAAAATATCTTTATTTATTTCATTTTTCAATCCTTTTTAGCAGTCCATCATCACCCTTTTTTGGTTGTATTGTTTCCTTATCTCTTTTTTCCCTTAAATTTTCCTAATGTTTTTTTTAAATTTCCCCTTCTTTTTTAGTAATCCATGCTTTATTTTTTGGTCTTCCCTCTTTTTTAAACGCAACAATCAGCTTTCTTATTGGGCTTTGAAAAAGGAATAAAAGATAAGGCCCCACAAGTCATCGTACATAGTCCCTCGCCACCCCTCCCATATTCTTCGATCGTACTAGGATTCTTGATATCTTTAATGTTCTTGATGGAGCATTCTCTCGGATGGAAGAGTGTTGCTCAATCTGGCTTAGAGTATACAATTAGATTAGTGCTAGGGTAACTTCGAAGCTCGTGCAAGGTTGGGTTTTGTAGCTAGAAGTTGAGGGTGTGCTAGAGGGAGGGATCAAAGAAGCCATCGCTGCTTGAGGAGTAGATGGAGGCGATAACAAAGAAGTCTACCTTCCCGAGGATGCCTTGAAGAAAGGTTTCAGAAGAGGAGTCATGATCGATAGACGGTGGCGCTAGCTGAAGATATGGTGCTATAGGGCGACGCTGATTAGAGTGGGTTTTATGAGGAGAGCCAATGGCTACTCAATGCCATACTGGCAACATTGAGGATCGACATAGAGAGATTTGTGGCACTAGTTGGAGTTTCAACATGTACAGTGTTGGTATATCTCCACCTTCATCACATATATATACACGATCTGTAAACCAACCTCTACGAGGGTATCCTTGCGGTTGTTTACGGAATCTTCTTATTGAGATTGCACAATCTTTAATGAAACTACAAACATCAAGAGCTTCGGGAAAGAAATAAAGTGGATTTGAATCAAAATTCAAACCATGCTATGATTCCATGTGAAAATATGAAATAAAGAACATTGAAATTAAAGAATAAGGATGGAGACATATTTATGTGGAATGTTGCTTCAGAAAAAATAGGATGAAGTTACATGGGAGAAGAGCCACAAAGGGCGTAATCTTATTATGTTTCTCAAGATATTGCAAAGGATGTGAGGTTCTTAATATCGTACCACTAAAAAGTTGAGAATGGAGGAGTTGCTATGGGAAATGAGAGTGATGGGGATGAGTAGAGGGTTTTTCATGCTAATTTTGCATGAAGAAGTTATATAGCTCGAAAGCTCCCGATGAACACCAGAATGATCACAATAAAGAGTGCGTCACAAATCACCTCCATAAGGATTCCGATCACCATTCAAGTCCTCGAATACTTGAAAACCCATGACACCATATCTTTCCTCCACTTCATCAGCAATATCATCATCATCACTGTCTCCTCCACTAGATTATTCCATCATCATCCCAATATCCACCCTAACCCGTCCCATTCTTCACCCTTGTATTTCCCACATGCTCATTGCAACCTTTATCTCCAATCACTCGTACCTGTTTACCCGCACGGTGTGCTCGGTTTCTATGATCAATGTTTAATTCCTTGCAGAAATGGTATAATGGTTGAAGAGGAGGATGTAGGAGAGAGATGATCACACGATCGTGCTCCTCCCAAAGATCAAACATGGCAATCTTCATAGCATGGGATTAAATCAGGTAAATGTTTTCTTTTATATCAGAAGACCATGGCCGGTACCAAGCCCAGGTAAATTGAGGAGGGTTGTACGTTAGGTAGCCGACAACCCACATAGGAGAGATAAATTCCTATAAGCGTCAAAAAAGTGTTCTGTTAAGAATACTATTTAGGACTTTATCTCGAAACCATTCGGATAAATTCCTACATAGTGTTCATTTACGAACACTATTTAGGAATTTATCTCGAAATCGTTCGCATCTTTTAAACATGGATTTAAGCAACCGTCTAGATTCCATTACAACATTCCCTACTTTTGACGTGTTGCATCGTCCGAATGCAATGAGAAGTTAGCAAGGGTTTCTACATCGTTGCCCGGATGTAGTTCAAAATTTGCAAGAGTTCTCGCATGAAGAATACATGCGAGTAAATATGCTAGTTCCGTTACATCGCCGCTTGGATGCAGTCCAAAATTTGTATGGGTTCTCACATGATGGACGTGTGCGGATAAAGAAGTTAGTCCAAAAGAGGTTGCAAAGCAAGTTGCGGATAGGTATTTGGAATATTGGCGCTTTGATTGGCAAATCGATGGAGTAGTTGATGCGATGGAAAGAAGGAAGATTCATATATTATGTCTACAAGAGACAAAATAAGTTGGAGAGAAAGCAATGGAGATCGATAAGACATGCTTTAAACTTTGGTATTCAGGCAAAGATAAGGGCAAAAATGGTGGTTGAATGGTAGTTCATAAGGATTTGAAGGATTATGTGGTTGGGGTATGTGGGGATCGGATTATATTGCTAAAAGTGGTTTCCGAAGGAGAAATTCTGAATATCATCTCAGTTTATGCACCGCAAATTGGTTTAGATGAGGATTAAACAAGCTTTTTGGTAGGATTTGGATAAGATTATGCAAGGAATCCCACCAAAAGATATGATTTGCCTTAGTGGAGTTAAGGATATGTGGGAAAGGATGCTTCAGGGTATGTTAGTGTTCATGGAGGACATGGCTTCGGGGATAGGAAAGAAAAGGGAAAAGTCTTTCTAGATTTTGTAACAGCTTGTGATCTTTTCATTTAGCCAACCCTACTTAATTGTAGGAAAAGGCTTTGTTGTTGTTGTTATGATCTTTTCTTTGCAAATATTCTCTTCAAGAAGAGGGATGAGCATTTAATTACTTATAAGAGTGGCTCTACTAGAACACAAATAGACTACTATGCATTGATAAGAAGAGATCGGTTGTGTTGCAAAGACTGCAAAGTAAACCCAGGAGTGTGCCTAACCACCCAACATCGCTTGTTAGTCATGGATGTGCAAATAAAAGGGCTAGTAAAGACAAGGAGGGTTTCCAAGATCACTAGAATTAAATGGTGAAATCTCCAATTGAAGCAATCAAGCTTCAAGGAGAAAGTTTTAGAAGACTTATCTTGGGATGGTATTGGAAGTGCTAATAAGGTGTGAGAGGCGGTAGCATCTTGTATCCGAAGGGTAACCAAAGAGATGCTAGGCGAGCCAAAAGGGAGGAGCTCTAGGCCAAAAAGATGCTTGGTGGTGGAGTGGAGGGGTGCAAGAGAAGCTCAAAATTAAAAGAGCTTGCTTTAAAGCTATGTCTGAGGATAGAACATATGAAACTGTCACAAACCACAAAATATCTAAGAAAGAAGTAAAGAAGATGGTAAGCGAAGCTAAGTCAAAAGCTTATGAAAAATCTCGATTCTAAGGAGGACCAGAAGGATATATTCAGGCTGGCTAAAGCAAGAGAATGAAAGATCAGATATCTTTCTCAAGTGAGATGCATTAAGGATGAGGAAGGTCACATGCATGTTACTGAGAAGGATATAGAAACTAGATGGAAGCAATACTTCCATAAGCTTTTCATTGGGGAAGGAAATAGAGAGATCACTTTGGGAAATCTAGATAGTAGTGAAAGTTACTTGAATCATGCAAGCTACATACGAATACAAAGGAGCGAGTTAGAGGAGGCTTTGAAGGTTGTGAGACATGGAAAAGGTGTAGGACCGGATGACATTCTTGTAGAAGTTTGGAGAGTTTTAGGTGAGTGTGGTTTGACTTGGCTTACAAATTTATTCAATGTTATTTGACGAAGCAAGAAAATACCTAAAGAATGAAGGAGAAGCATTGTGGTGCCTCTTTATAAGAACAAAGGAGACATTCAAAATTGTTCAAATTGTAGAGGTATCAACCTGATGAGTCATACTGAAAATTTGGGAACGTGTGATCGGAAGAAGGTTGATGTTAGTTTCCAAAGTAAAAGAAAACCAATTCGGATTCATGCTAGATCGCTCAACTATTGAAGACATCCACTTGCCGAGGAGAACAATGGAGATTTACAGAGCTAAGAGGAAGAACCTCCATGTGATTTTTATTGATGAGAAGACTTATGATTATGTCGCTTGAGAGATATTGTGGAGAGTTTTGGAGAAGAGACAAGTACCTATCTTATACATTAACCTCACAAAAGATATGTATGATAGGGATCTATCTTGTGTACGGATAAAATCTAGGAAGACTGACTATTTTAACATCAATGCAGATTTGCATAAAGGTTCAACTTTGAGTCCATTCCTTTTTACTTTGATTATGGACGAGTTGACAAGTCACATTTTGGATGAACTTGGTGTATTTTATTCACTGATTATATTGTGTTGATTGATGAGACTAGAGATGGAGTAAATGAGAAGCTTGAGGTCTGGAGACATGTATTGGAGATTAAAGTATTTCATATAAGTAGGGTTAAGACTGAATATATGGAATTTACTTTTGATGGAAGCAATTGTGAAGAAATCGATGTTAAGATTAGTGATGATAACATTTAGAAGAGAGATTCTTTTAGATACTTGGGATCTATTTCGCAACATGATGGAGAAATTGATGGAGATGTTAGAAATAGAATAAATATTGGTTGGCTAAAGTGGAGAGGAGCCTCTACTGTTCTCTGTGATAAGAAAATTTCTTTGAAAATCAAAGGAAAGTTTTACAAAGCAGATGCTAGACCTGTTATGCTCTATGGATATGAATGTTGGTCTGTAAACCATAGACATGTGCAGAGAATGGTAGTAGCAGAAATGAAAAATGCTAAGGTGGATGTGTGAATACATACACATAAAGATCGGATTCCGAATGATGCCATCAGATGAAAGTTGGTGTAGCTCCGATTGAGGATAAGATGCGAGAAAATTGCTTAAGGTGGTTTAGCCCTTTGCAAAAGAGGTCAGTTGATGCACCTGTGATGAGATACGAGTTTTGGAATATTAAGCCAACTAAAAGAGGTGTGGAAGGCCCAAGAAGTGTTGGAATAAGATTATACGAAGGGATACTAGTTTTTTGGATCTAAGCTCGAGAATGACCTAAGATAGATTTGAATGGAGGTAAAAAATCCATGTAGCCGACGCTATTTAAAGTGGGAAAAGGCTTTGTTGTTGTTATCATAAGACCGTATAAAAGGAAACACGGAAGGAGAAACGTATGAACATGTTAATGGAAAGTTAGAAGCCCCTTCAATGTTTTGAAGATCTCTTCACATCACCCTCTAATTAATCCTTATCACTTTGTTGTTGACATATTAGGTCTCAATCTCGAGTAGTATAAAAGGTCCTTCTTGATTGCATCAACTCTACAAATATAGTTTTCAATGTCTCCCTTTTAGTCCCTCCGACTCGAAGAAGTCGAGAGACAATGGCAAAGGAAATGGAAAGAAGATCGAAATCACACATTCTTCTAGTTGAGATGTATCTACAAGATTTCTATCGTGTCCATCATCTTCTACTCATGGCTCCTCAGAATGCGATCTCTTCTCAAGGGCCCCCATATAAGAGAACCGATTTTAGGTCCCCATAAGACATGGGAGAGGCCATTCACGAGGTTCATGTATGGTAGAGACCCTACTCTCGAGATCTACATATAAAAGACAACCACTCTACTTCTGGTGTTCGACATCGACATCGACATCAACTACTTCAGATGGACTTCTCTATATGGAATTGTCTCGAACATTTACTGCTCATCTATAACATGAAAACCAACAATCCAAAGTACTACTGCATCCCAGTTATCTTCCCGAGCATCGACTACTTCCATATAGGTCTCTTATAGTACGACTACTCTCTGTGTTGGACTTCTTCTAATGACTTTTACTCTAGGCATATTTTGGTCATCACAGTGACTATACTACATGCACGTCATGGTCGTCGCAACGAATACTGTAGGAACATCCAGATCGTTACAAACTTATCCTCGAGCGGGTCTTTTCCCGACAACGACGACTCCGAGCAGGACTCCTCCCATCTCTCTCATATGTATCGAGTGAAGATATGTTGCATACATTTTCTTTTATTGCAAGATGCAACTTTCTCAACTCCATCTTGAGAGGGAGTGTTAGACTTTGGATCTCTCCAAGATCCAATTACCCTACTTTTTTTAGTCCCCATCATTTATAAGTGGGACTTTGGTCTGTCTATGACGCTGTATAAGAAGATCCACACCCCCTATATTCATTGAGATATTCAAAACATATTATCTAACAGCCCTAGAGACCTTACGTGGTTCATCATGCTCCTCACGGAGTAGGGTTCCAAGTAAATTCCATGTGTTATTCACCGTTCATATCTCTTTATCTAAATTTGTTTTCGCATTATTTATACCAACAAATCCAAATGTAGATAGGATCTAGATCCTAAAGAATGATAGACAGATTCATGATATATCCAATAAAATAGGATATAGTGAGATCGATGGTTCAAGTCATATACAACAAATCTTCATCTTGACTTGAATATTACGGAGAAGTAGTGATGAATCTATGTTTCATCGTCTTTATTCTATCATTTTGGCCTTAAAAACCCTAGTAAATGTGTGTAAATAGTCTTGATTTAGGTATTTTATCATTCATGCATCATTGTGAAAATAGTGTATAAAATACGGTTTTTAAAGCCAAAATTATAGAATAAAGAAAAGAAAAGAAAAAAATAAAATAAAATATTGTAAATATTTTATGACCCGAAACCCCGAGACCTAGGCATCTCGATGAGTAGGTCGACAAGGAATAAAGTAGGGGGAGATAGGGGCCAAAATACAATAAAGATACCTTTTATTTAAGGGATTTTATCACTTGTGCCCCTCCGAGTTATTGCAATATTAGTTATTCCCCTATCTTTTTGGTAATATCAGTTATGCCCCTCACTTCTTTCTCCGTCATCACTTGTACCCTTCCGTAAGATTGACCGTCAAAAAATTAAAATAACCATGGTTTATTCAAACCATGGTGTGATTAAGAAGGGTATTATGGTCAGAACAAAATCAAGGGGAAGGAAGGGCCCCAGGGAAGAGCTCAGAGCATACCGCGAAGGAGAGAGGGGGAGGCTCGGGGGCGGGAGCGGTGGGGAGCAGGGGATGGGGCGGGGCAGGGTAGCGGCGCGGGGAGCACGGGGCAGGGGAAGGGGCGGCGCGGGGAGGGGAGGGGGCGGCGCGGGAAGGGGAGGGGGCGGCCCAGGGGACGCGGGGCGGTGCGGGAGAGGAAGTGTCGGGCGGTACGTCTTGGAGGAAGGGAAGGGAAGGCTACTGCGCACCCGCCCCCGGCTCTTGCAGCGGTACCCCGTGCCTGCAACCGCCTCCCTCTCTCCTTGCGCCTGCGTCTTCCGCGCGAAATAGCCCAACCGCGCCAACCCACCTTCCCCTCTCCCTCACATCGTCCTGGTGGGCGGGGTCCACACCGTCGGGGGTGCGGAGGAAGGGAAGGGGAAGGCCACTGCGCACCCCCCCTTGCAGCGGTGCCCTGCGCCTGTAAAAGAAGCTAAAGTATTGAAACAAATGAAGTGATAGTATAAGTGAAGGAACTTGCCTTGGTGTTGCACAATTAAGGCGGCGCAATGGTTGAGGATGACGGAACTTCTTAGGGCCCGTGATGGCGAATAAGTCTCGTGTCGTTCTTGTATGGCTATAGTTGGGATCGGGGCAAAAGTATGGTCTTCTGCTTGCCTGATAATGGTACACATGTTAGTTGAAGATGGTGTGCAACTCTGATTAGTATTTGTGTTACTTGATTGTACTCGAAATGGAAGGGCGCGGAGATTTTTAAGTTGCAGGTGTATAAGGATCTCTCTGCACCTGAAGGAAGGTTGCTTGGATGATTTCCATATGAAATCTGGAATCGAGAAAGTTCTATTTTGGTTCTTGTTGTTCTTGATGGTTGTTGAAGCGGCTGGACTCGATGGCGTCCATGGAGTTTGGCTATGTATTCCTAAAAAATTCGACTCGATTCTTTGCATTGGTTCGGAATGTGGGGGATGCAGTAGTGGTCCATGGAGAGGAAGGCAGTACGGGTGTCCTCGAGGCGGTGGGGCAACGAGGTAGTAGGAGAAGATGGAGGCAAAGGTGGCCAGGGAGAAGAAGTGTTCGGAAAGCAAGGAGGAGAGCACTCCACACATGGTGTCGAAGAGACGACCTGGCCAAGGAGGTCGACGACGGGATTCCAGGCATAGGGAGGGTAGCGGCTGTGGGTCGGACCCATCCTTGTGAGGATAATTTAACAATAAATTTAAATTGTCACAATGCACGATGATGTGCCTCTCCAAGGGAGGGCTCGGGGACGACGTCGGCGAATCCAGGCCATCGGAGAAGTCGTGGATGGCTCCCGGAACAGTCATGATGCGCGGGAGCCGAGGAGGAGGGTTGGTGAAGTCGGAGCTCGAGGAGGAGCTGGGGCAGGATGGGGCGGAGAGGGAGGAGTAGGAGGTTGGAGGAGGAGGAGGATGGGGGAAGAGGAGGAAGAAGAAGAGGATGAGGAAGATGGTGTCAAAATGACCATTGAACCATTTTTTTTAAAAATAATTCCGCTTATGTCCTCAAAGTTAACGTCCGTTTGCACTGTGGATTGACAACAACTAACCTAAGGGGCACAACTGATAAAACGACAAGAAGTGAGGGGCACAACTGATATTACCAAAAAGATAGGGGCATAACTGATATTGCGATATCTCAGAGGGGCACAAGTGATAAAATCCCTTTATTTAATTCATTCTTTATTCATTTTGGGACTATTTTTAGTTCCACTAATTATACTTCAAATAAATAAACTTTGAACATGAAAGTTGTAGGTAATTAAATATAGAAAAATACAAAATTGATTTAATACAAAAATAATGTATAGATAAAAAGTTATGATCTGAATAAGATTCCAAAATCCCAACTTCCCAGACCTGTATCTCTCAAATAAAAACTCGAAATGTATCAAAATCACCTTTAATTGTATATAATTTTCAATAAGCTATTTAATGAAGGTGGTTTCGTATTTTTCGGAGTTACGATTTGAAAGTTGAGTTTTGGACCCCTATTATATACTTGTACCGATTAAAATATTCATTTTATTTATTATTCAATTTTTTTTATAATTTTATAATTTTGTAAATATTATTTATAATGTATGTGTATGTCAAAATAGGAATAAAAACGCAAAGAAAACATAAAAATAAAATACTTATATACAATACATAGAAGAAATACCTATAATTGTACATATGTAAATAATACATCTATTTATTCAATTGTACAAAATACTTCAGAAAAATAAAATAAAAATATATTTGAATTCATAAAATTAAGTTGTAAATATATAAAATGATTAACAAAATTAATAAAATTAAATATACAAAATAAAAATAAACATTAAAATATATAGATGAATATACCAATATATAACCTATAAAAGGTAACTTATAATTTTAAACCTCTAAAAAATAAATAAAAATCATAATAAAATACTTTATAAAATAGTAAACATTTTTTATTTTATAAGTTTAATTTAATACAATCATTTGTTATTTTTAATTTATTTTAAAATATTTTTTTCGGACTTTTTCCTGGTTGGTCCACGTAGACCAACCCGGAAGCGGCAGAAGTTGACCTTTGGTCAACTCTCTGCCCACCGTCTGGGCTGTGTCAGAAATGGGTTTTGACCCGACTTTGCGGATTTTTCAAGGATGGAGCTTTCACCATTTGATGCTGCGCCCTTGACGATTCTTTCTCCTCGTGAATCCACCTTTCACGCCCAAATCTCTCCTCTGGGATTGGATCGCTGAGGCTCCTGATCTCCCTCGTTCTTTAAGCAACAAGACCTTTCTGTACAAAACACGACCCGAGCTTCCATTTGAAGTTTGAACCCTCTTTGACCATTTCTTTTCCTCTCTTTGGCGAGCTCTGAACTGGAGCTCGTGACATGAGATCCTCCAGCTCCCTAGAGGCGAGGTAGGCGGACGTAAAGTGGCTTCCACCACCTCCGGTGGGCCATCGCCATTGAGGTCCGTTCTTCCTGGTTTAGGCCAGTGAGGTTCATTTTTACTTGCTTGATTCACTCCGTTTAGTCGCTAGATTCGCTTTTGCGTTGTTTTAATCTTCTGATCACCTCCAGTAATCGTAAATCGCCACCTATCATATTTCGCCGGAGCTTACTCCGGCGAACCTTCATTTTCCACCCACAGTCCGCCATTTCGGCCACTGGAGGGTCGCGGCATTTTGTCCGTGACCCTCTTGACTTTTGCTGGTATTTGGAGCTCGGAAGGCACCTGGGGGCAATTTTGGGATGCGCCGGAGCCCGGAGGTACCTGGAGCTATCCCTCGACCTCGACGTTGGCGGCCAGCTCCGGTGGACGCCAACAACGTTGGACGCCTCCAGCCATTAGAAGAACACAACAGGAAGGGCTTGAGCCATTTTGGGGCCACCGGTAATGCCAGAGGAGGACGCCATCGCCGGAGGAAGCTCGCAGCGGCGAGCCTTCCTCCTTGTTCATCCATCGTCCGTCCTCGTCGTCGTATCAAGAACGTCTGCCCAGGTTCACCACGGCCGTTGGATGAAGCATGCAGGAACCATGTGATCAGATCTCTCTTCTAATCCTGGCCGTCGGCATCCAACCGTCATCGTCGCAGGAGGCGTCGACACGTGGCAAGTCAAGCTGGTCTACCGTCCGATCCTCCTTAGGTTTAGGCATTTTGCAGAATTAGCCCAGCCATTTTTTTTATTTAATTATTAGCTTATAAACTTTCATCTGCCGCTTTAATATTTCTGTAATATTTATGTTTCGCCCCCTGCCCTTTAAATAATAACCATTTCATCCACGCCACGTCACCTCACGTAACACATCACGTGAGGTGGCGATTTTGTGACTCTACTCCAGGGGATTTTCGCATTTTCGTTCAGTCCCCTAACTTCTAATTGAAGTTACAACTTTTTGGACTTTTTGCAACGAAACCCTTGGATTGTTGGAATATTGCGTTTTGGTCCTTTACAGGGGCGCGTGTGTTCTCACACGTGAATTTGGAAATTTTGTGGGGAAGGGCCTGCAACTTCATCTATATACATTTGGTCCATTAACTTTCTAAGTCAGTGATATATTTTGGTGAAATTATGCTTTAGCCCTCGAATTTTGTCCTAATTACATAAATGACCTTGCCAGTAGTTTAATTTCTTTTTATTGTTTGTATTTATTTCATGCATTTATAAAATTCTAAAAATCCCCTAAAATAGAATTAAGCTCTTGTTTCATTGCACAATCACGACATATTTTTATTTTGCATTTTTGTTGCATTTTATTATTTATAAAAATTCAAAAACATGCATTTTCATCACTGTTTGCATTAGCAAATACATAAAAATTATAAAACATTTTTGAAAATTTCCAAAAAAATTATATTTTTTGTGTTTTTGCATATTTTGACTTGAAACCAAAAACCACTAAAAAATATAAAAGAAAACTCATAAAAATAAAAAAACTCTGAAAATCTTTATAAAAATTTATAAAATCCATAAAAAATATAAAAATTATGTTTTCTGTTCCTGAATTTTCTTTATTGTAGTATCTTTACTTTAAAATTAATTTTGAGAATTTTTGTCATTGTTTGATATTTTTCATCTCCATTTTAGTTTTGGCCATTATTTTTCTTCACTGTTTTGAGTGTTTTTAACTTTAAAAATACCAAAAAAATCGCGAAAATATAGAAAAATCACAAAAATATTTGAATAACATAAAAAGCACAAAAACACTTTATTCCTGTATTTTGGATATGTTAACCTATTTTTATCTCCCTCTCATCTCTCTTGTACATATAAGTCCTATATAGTCTTATATCCTTATTAAAAGAAAAATAAAATCGAAAATACAAAATATAAAAAGAAAATACAAAATAAGTAAATTAAAAATCAAGATATAAAAATATAAAATCAAAAAATTAAATAAAAAAGAATATAAAATTAAAAACCCAGAAAATAGCACATTTATAGACACTTGATGACAGTCATTTTTGAGCTTGATTGCCCCGATCTACCTGTTTGCTTCATGTGTTCGACACTCTAGACTACTTACACTATACACATCTTTTGTAGAGTTATAATAAATTTTAACTCCACATCTTGCTTTTCATTTATTGATTTATTTGTTGTGGGTTAATTGTTGTTTGAATAGGGATTTCTTGCGGGTCGTCACAACGACCGCATCTCTGCCTTGTGTGAAACGTACTTTAGACCCGTGAAAAATCGCTTTCAACAAGTAGTGAGTTTGTATCTCTTTTCCATCAAGATTTATCAAGGTTTCCAGGACGAAGCCAGAAAATTCTTCTTGGGGGGGGCAAATTATTTGGGGTGGAGGGTGGAGGCAAATTATTTATATATTATTTATCTAATTTATCTTGTTATTTTAATTGTTAATATTTGGGGAGGGGTTCCTCTGTTGTAATGTGTGTTACAAAAGAGGTGTTGTAACTTTTTTTTTCAAAATTTTTTCTTAAAATCCAACCTTATAGATAGAATATTCGAATAATGTTATGCATATCCTCCTAATTTCGCTCAAATACAAGATCATTTGCTATTTCATAACAATGATAAAAGTTTGATTATCTTTTAAATGGGACTTAAGTTGCTTAAATATTGATTGAACTTTTAACCACTAAGATAAATTAGGAAATGTCATCAGATTTGAGCAAAATTTGGAGCATATGTAGAACGTTAATGGAAGTTTCGATTTATGAGGTTGGATTTGTGGAAACGAATTCAATCTATAAGGCGAGCTTCCAATAATTCCATAATTGACTGAAACTAATATTGGGTATGTATTTTTTTACATAACACCCATATAAAGTTATAATCGAACATAAATAATATCTATAAACATCATATTGACCAAAAGATCCCTACAAAACTCTTCATATCAATGAAATACACATCTATTAATGTGATATTAAGTAATACCATTAGATTTAATATGTTCAAACAAGTAACACTATATAGATATGTGTACCAATCCCTTATCATATTTGTTTATACACTATTTTGACATGTGTACATGCATCTGCATACTATTTTAAAATTGACATAGATAGAAATAAGGTTGCAAACATGCGGATACAAATATGTATTTGTATCCATATATGTATATACTAGAAAAATATGTAACCATATCCATTTTAAGATCCTAAAAAATGAAAGAGGTATCCAAATCTATATCTGTATATGCAAAGAAATATAAAAGAAAATGCAAAGAAATATAAAAGAAAAATTATTATCTATACCATATATGCTAAAATAAAAACTATATATTCGTGACGGGTTATAAACGGGTATGATGATGGACATATACGGATATACAGTATCCGATTATGCACATCATGTAATACTAACAGTTAATTATTTTAGTTAGATCATATATATACATATATGAGTATAATGGGGCTGCCCCCTTGAGGCAGCCAACATGGATGCCCCCGCGCCGTTTTCGGTGTTTTTTTTCCGAAAAATATCGCCATGTATATTCATCCTTGTATCCCTCCTATATGCCATTCAAATTTCATCAGAAACAGAAACTCCTACGGCCTTTATCCAGACAATCATTTTTTAATGGTAATAGGATTTTTTAAATCGACACCATCTCGATGGAGGCCGTAGGAGTCTCTGTTTCTAACGAAATTCGAATGACATATAGTAGGAATATAGGGATGAATATTGTTGACGCATAGGCTATTCTGTATCTCTTTGTTATTTTATTTTCTTGTTATTCTCTTTATGTAATTACCCATAGGCTACTCTCCTATATAAGAGAGCCTAGGGCTATGGAATAGATCATCTCATTCACGTTTCCCAACATGGTATCAGAGCGACGGTCCTAGACCGGAGTTCTTGAAACCCTAACCCTAAACCCCACCCGCCGGCCCTCTTCTCTCTCTCTCTTTCTCTCTCTCTCGATCGGCGCGCCATCCAACGCCGTCGCCTCTGCTGTGCGTGCTTGTGCGCATCACCAGCGCTTCCCTGGCGTGCTGCAGCCCTCACGATCTGCAGCCCTAGCGCCTGTGCGCTACAGCCCTTGCATCTGCGCGCGATCCTTGGTGCATCCCTTGCATCTGCGCGCGGTCCTTGGCGCCTGTGCGCTACAGCCTTAGCGCCTGCGCCCTTCCTGTGTGCATCTGTGCACTGGTGCGCTAGAACCGTGCGCATCTGTGCGCATCTGTGCGCACTGGTGCGCTAGATCCGCGCGCATTGGTGCGTATTGCAGTAGCACATCTGCGTGCATTGGTGCGTGTTGAAGCAACGCACTGTGCGCTCTTTTCGCCACAGTTGCACACGCGGGTAGCGGCTTCTTGTTGCCCTTGCGTGTGACCTTTGTGCTCGCGTATCCAGACCATATCCAGACCGTAGCGCGTACATAATCATGGGGGTAGTTGCTTGACGTCTACACAAGCAACTAATCCCGTCTATGTCATTGTAGACAAAGATTATCTTCTCTTAGTCACTCCAGTCTTCCATCTCCAGTATGTCAGAAAGCAAGGCAGATACTCCATCTATGGGCGCATTTCGTGGTCCAGCGCCCATCGTCAAGATGGATGGTACGAACTATGAACTGTGGGCAATGCAGTTCATGAGTATGATGAAAGTCCACGGGCAAGAAGCATATTCTCACAGAGCCCGAGCCTGCAGAGAAGACTGGAGTTCATGCCTCATGGGAGGCAGACGACGCATATGCCAAGGTGTGGCTATCTGGCACATTGGCTATTGAAATCGCCAATGACATTCTACATCAACCCACAGCCAAAGACATGTGGGATATCCTCGCAGCGACCTATTCTCAGGCAAAGAATGAGACGAAGATCCTGCAACTACAACATGATATATTCACGATAAAGCAGAATGGACGTCCGTTACATTCTCTCTATACATCTTTGAGAGGAATGTTTGAGAAGCTTTATAGCTTCATGCCTCTTACCGCCACACCAGAGCAGCAGAAAACATACAGGAATGCAACGATGGTGGGTGTGTTTCTCGCTGCACTTGATCCAGAGTATGAGGCCGCACGTTCACAGATCTTAGCGGACTCGACTATTCCTCCCATGGAGGAGGCTTTTCACAGATTGAGTAGGATAACTGTACCTTCAGCAGCTGCTAGTCAGAATCCCTCAGCCATGGCAGCCAACAGGGGCCGTGGTTCTCATTACCAGGGCCGTGGACGTACTCCCCGTGGAAGGGGTGGTCGCACTAGGCCTACATGCTCATATTGTCACCGCATCGGACATACTGAGGACACATGCTACTCAAAGCATGGATTTCCTGCATCTGCACGAGTCGCTGAGCAGATAGAGCCTCCTTCTGCTGCTTCACTGGATCAGCGTTTTGATGATCTGGTTGCCCGCCTCAGGGGCATTATCCCACCATCTGGCCCAGCACCGATGACAGAGAGTCATACTGATGTTGCTGCTTCTGCTTCTGCGTCTGCCTCTACGAGTACTTCAGGTAGTACACTTGCACTTCATAGTAGTAGATCGGATACATTGCCATGGATCATGGACTCAGGCGCTACACATCATCTATGTGGCGACCAGAGTCTACTTTCAGGATATACTCAGATCCCTCCAGGACGGACAGTAGTGATTGCCAATGGCACACATTCCCCCATCACGGGTCAGGGGGAGATTAGATTGACATCCTCTATACAGCTCAAGAATGTTTTACATGCACCGCATTTTTCTATGAATCTTTTGTCAATCAGTCAGATTACGAAGGACCTCCAATGTCGAGCTATTTTTGATCCATCTTCTTTGATTTTTCAGGACATCCGTACGGGCAACGTGATTGGTCATGGCTATGAGCAAGGAGGCCTCTATCGTCTGAACCAGACCCCATTTGCCGGAATCACATCTTCTCCCGCTGGACAAGTATCTTCTCTCCTGTGGCATCTGCGTTTTGGTCATCTACCGCTTCAGAAGTTGCGTCTTGTCTTACCTTATAGTTTTTCTCACACACCTATCCAGTGTGAGGCGTGTCAGTTGGGAAAACATCACAGGTCATCATTTCCCAGTAGTCAAGGTCGGAGTAGTAACTCCAAATTTGAGTTGTTTCATGTTGATGTCTGGGGTCCAAGTCGTGTTCCCGATCATCAGGGGCACAGGTTTTATATTGTTTTTGTGGATGATTTCTCAAGAGCATCATGGGTTTTTCTAATGAAAAATAAGTCTGAAGCTGGAAATATTATTATTCAATTTCTAAATGAGATTCAGAATGTCTTTTCCTCAACTGTCAAAATTATGAGAAGTGACAATGCCTTAGAGTTATGCACCAATAATCTAGCCAACTACTACTCCTCTAAAGGAATTGTTCACCAAACATCCTGTGTCCATACGTCTCAACAAAATGGGGTTGCAGAAAGAAAACACCGTCACCTACTTGATGTCACAAGGTCACTTCTCATTCAGAGTCATGTTCCGTATTCATACTGGGGTGATGCAGTCCTTACTGCATGTTATCTTATAAATCGTATGCCCTCGTCTGTCTTGAATGAACAGATTCCTTTCTCACTGATTTATCCTGACAAGGATCTGTTCACTCTTACCCCTCGTGTGTTTGGGTCAGTCGCGTTTGTCCATCAATTGTCGCCCGGTTCTGACAAGCTCTCTCCTAGAGCTGTCAAGTGTGTCTTTGTGGGGTACTCCAGAACTCAAAAGGGGTACAAGTGTTTTGACCCTGTGCGTCGGCGGTATATGATCAGTGCAGATGTTACATTCTTTGAATCCATCATGTATTTCTCAGATTCTGGGAAGATGCAGCCGCCACCTATATCCCCTGACATTGTATTCATGGCACCACCAACATCACAACCGCCACCAACAACCACCACCACCACCGCCACCGCCATCAATAGTACCTCCGTTACCATTCCATTACACCCGGAGGCCGAATCAAGCTCATGGTCCTGACCAGTCAACTAGCTCGCCTATGGTATGTAATGAGAATATTAATGTTGATGGATCTGACGACATTTCTCAGCAGGGTGCATTACAGGAGCATGGTGATACCACAGAGGACCTAGATATTCCAATCGCTCTACGGAAGCCGAAGAGAAGCTGTGTCCAGTATCCAGTATCAGCAGTGGTGTCGTTTGAGAGGCTATCTGGACCATTCAGGACGTTTGCATTGGCACTTTCAGCTACAGCCATTCCACGGAACCATCATGATGCTATGCAGGATGCTAGATGGCGACTAGCAATGAAAGAGGAGATGGAGGCACTTCAGTCTAGAGGAACCTGGAGTTTGGTTCCTATACCTCCAGATGTTAGCCCGGTGAGTTGCAAATGGGTGTTTACAGTTAAGCACAATGCAGATGGTTCCATTGACAGGTACAAGGCACGCCTTGTTGCTCGGGGCTTCACGCAGACATATGGGGTAGATTACCTAGACACCTTCTCCCCTGTGGCGCGTCATTCCACTTTACGGATCCTGCTATCTGTTGCGGTTGCTAAAGACTGGCCACTCTATCAACTGGACGTAAAGAATGCATTTTTGTATGGAGACTTGCAGGAGGAAGTCTATATGCAACAACCACCTGGTTTTGCTGTTGAGGGGGAGTGTTCCAAGGTTTGCAGATTGCATAAGGCCATCTATGGTCTTAAGCAGAGCCCCAGAGCATGGTTTCAGAAGCTTTCAGACCTCTTTGAGAAACAAGGATATAAACGCTCCAATGCTGATCATTCCTTGTTCGTGCAGAAGACGGCGAGAGGTATCATTGTAATCATGGTTTATGTTGATGATATCTTGATTACAGGTGATGATGACCAAGGCATTAAGCAAGCAAAAGAAAGGTTGGGGACCGAGTTTGTCACCAAGGACTTGGGAGTCCTTAGATATTTCCTGTGGCTGGAATTTGCTAGAAATCCATATGGATTAGTCATGACACAGAGGAAGTATGTCACAGATCTACTGAGTGAGACAGGTATGCTAGGGTGTCGACCTGCTACGACACCAATGGACCCTAGCATGAAGCTGTATGATGATGACACAGAAGAGGTGGATCAGAGAAGGTACAGAGAACTGGTGGGCAAATTACTGTATGTCACTATCACTAGACCTGATATACAGTTTGCAGTGAGTCGTGTGAGCCAGTTCATGGAGCAACCACGCCAGGTCCATATGGATGCCATACACATGATTCTGAGATATCTAAAATCATCTCCAGGTGCAGGCTTGATATTTAAGAAAGGAAAGGAGATTTCTGTTACAGGATGTGCGGATGCAGACTATGCAGGATGCCCCAAGGACAGGAAGTCAACATCAGGGTTTGCAGTCTATGTTGGAGATGCTCTAGTTTCGTGGAAGAGCAAGAAGCAGACAGTAGTAGCTAGATCCAGTGCTGAATCAGAATATAGGGCTATGGCCCAGGCGAGCACAGAAATGATGTGGGTAAAATCCTTACTTGCAGACCTATGTATTGACATACCTCTTCCTATGAGGTTGGAATGTGACAATCAGGCCGCCTTGTTCATTGCAAATAACCCAGCTTTTCATGAGAGGACCAAGCATATTGAGGTCGACTGTCACTACATACGTGACATGATTCAGAAGGGGTTCATTGCTACATCTCACGTCATATCAGAGAATCAGACTGCTGATATTTTCACCAAGGCATTATTTAAAGGCCCATTCCAGAAGTGTGCGTCCAAGCTGAGCATGATTGATATCTATGCTCCATCTTGAGGGGGAGTGTTGACGCATAGGCTATTCTGTATCTCTTTGTTATTTTATTTTCTTGTTATTCTCTTTATGTAATTTACCCATAGGCTACTCTCCTATATAAGAGAGCCTAGGGCTATGGAATAGATCATCTCATTCACGTTTCCCAACAAATATACATGGCGAAATTTTTCAAAAATAAAAAAAACGCCGAAAACGGCACGGGAGCAGCCATTGTTGGCTACCCTAAGGGGGCAACCCCATTAAACTCTCTCTCTCTCTCTATATATATATATATATTGATTTTTTTGTTGATACATGGAAGGGGATATTATAACATAACATATAAATTTTAATTATTAAATAGTGTATTTAGATCATAAATAATACTATATATTAAACATATATATAAAAAGGTCATAGTTGAGAGCCGGGGGGGCTAAGCCCCCACCCGCCCCCCTCTCTCCGTCACTGAAGGTTTCAACAAACCAACCAAGTTCACACAATCTTTTGAACTTGGTTAGTGGGTGGAGAAGGGGTGCTTATGAAGAACTTTCATTCTAGTCAATGTTTCTTCCATAACCCTCTCCTTAACAGAGACTCCTATTTTGACACCATAGAGGATTGTTTGTATGCGTAGACTCATACAACCATCCTCATCAATCCTCGATCGGGGCTAGAACCAGAAAAGGTGAGTTATTGTTCTGAAATCATCTTTCCACTCAAAATCAAACCGTTCAGGAATGTTGGGCGGCGTCAGAAATGAACAAGAGGGCCCTAGGGGCCCTGGTAGGTGGTCGGATGGCCATAGTAGTGCTGGGTCGCATCCATCAGGTCTGGGTTGTTGCTCTGATGATGTGCTGAATGCATGTATTAAAATCAATCCATTGTAGCACAGACGCTTAGCTTCTCATACAGAACCGAGAAAGAATCTCAGTGACGAGGTTATCAGCTTACATTTATAGCCTGAGAAATCCAGAGTCGAACACAAGGACACGAGCCATAATACGATTATTTAGGCATTTAAATATCTAGGTTAAACTATTAATAATTCATCTAGGTTAAAACACGCAATGCAGGCAGACAATGCAAAGTATAATGCACATCACAAATGCATGCATGATAGAAATAATTACATAATGAACAAATCGAAAAATGCAATTATACTCACTAATATGCCCTAACATGATCACTTAGTTTTAAGCAATATATCTATTTGGTCAACATCCAATTGAGCGAGGAATTCAAAGTTAGATTTTATTTTAATATGAATAAAAGCATCTGTTTCTTTTCTAATTAATTAATCAGACATTAAACACCAAATTAGACCCAGATGAAAGATAGTGAAATGAGGATCAAAATGAAATTGAAATCAAATCAATCGGATATAATATGCTCAAGATATTAATCATTTAATCCAAGGGCATAAATGTGATAAAACATAACATAAAATATAACAAACAGGTCCCTGGAGGGATTGATATGCAATTATTAAAAATCGGCTTTCAAAATTATGAGATACCCCATGCACAGGGGTATTTTTGTAATTAATGATAACCAACATTGTGGCATTGAATTTTTCCAGATCCACACATGCGAGGCGTGTGCAGTCTAAGTTCGGTGGACAACTCGTGGCTCGGGACATGTGTTGACGTCCGAAGCTTCGGTTGACACCTCGACTGCTCCAAGGTTGAAGGCTCGGAGACGTCGATGCGGATGAAATTAGACCGTTGGATCATCCCCAAATTGGGGTGATCCAACGACAATTGTACTCTTGGGATCTTTCCCTCCGCCTTGCGCGGTGGATACTAGATGGGGCTCCGACGAGCCCTCCTTCCTCTGCCATGCTTCTGGAGCTCTTCTGAAGGTGAGTTGAGGTTTCCAAAATGCTCGCGAAGATGGTCTATCATTGACGGAGGTCTGCGAACACCTGAAAGTCGGTAAAGGTGCAGACCAATCGAGGATGAAGCTCAAGATCAGAGGAAGCATTTGGATTTCGACCATTAGAAGGCTCGACACTTGCAAATGTTAGAAGAAGAAGAAGAGCCGAAGCAATGCAAGGTGTGTGCGTGCACGAGTGAAGCGATATGAAGGGTTGGATCGTATGAAGGTGAAGCCCTGCTGCGTGTTCTTCTACATGTAGAAGAAGATCGATTGAGGTGATAGGGCGCGGTAGAACCAGAGGACAAAGAACATGACCTTCGACGTGAGCAACGGAGCCACAGTGAAGGTCAACACATAATGGATTTGTAAGAAGATTTATATACAGGGCTGGAAAATAAAATAAAATAACTAAGTTATCTGAATCTTGCAGATGAATCATGGAGTGTAGGCTTGGGATCGGGGCAGTTTTAGCCTCGGGGTCTTCGCATCAGCAGGCCTGCCATGCCTGGAGCTCGAACAACCACCAAGATGGTGTTGTAGCCTTGCGTTTTTGCCATAGATCTCACCGAGGCGGAGGTCGTCTTCGTCAATCCTCCATCTCCCTGTCACGGAGAGGAGGAGAGACACAGGTCTCGGCCATGTAAAGGTAGATGACTGCCTATGATGGCCGGCGATGGGTTTTTGAAGGCAGAAAAAAGAGTGGTTCGCATATGGTTCTAAGGTAGTTTCAACTTTCAATTGCCTGTGGATACAAGGAGATTAGATGTTAGAGAAGGTTAGGGTTAGGGCGTGGTTAAGGGAGGTTCAATGACGTGTTTGATGGAGGAAGTTAATCGGAAAGAAACTGCAGGTGGCTGGGAAAAACTGATGAAGATGGCGGTTTGGGAAGAAAGACACAACTGTTGAAGGTTAGAGACGATACAGAGGCCGGTGGATCTAAAGATCCAACGGCTGAACTGAAGGCATAGATGAAAGGACAAGATGCGTCTGATCAGGAGGTGATTAGACAGTGGAGGAGCATATGGGTGGCTAGCCAATGTGCGTGCCACGTGGCACGATCTGAAGGTGCCATGTGGCCCAATCAGAATTAAGTTAATTTAGAAAATCAAAGATAATTATGAAAGAAATAGTTAGAGGGCGAATCAAGAAAAGTAGTGAAAATGAAAGTTGTTGATCTCGATGAGATCTACAACTTCCATGTAGTCAAAGAGATCAGAGTTCATCTATACATAGTTAAAAATTAAATACTAATAAAAACGATATAGAATAATTTCTTTTGGTTTTTCTTTTATTTATTTTTGGATTTTTATTTAATCTTACGTTATTTTATTTATGATCGTTTTTATTTTTATTTTTATTTTTAGTTGATTTTTAATAAGAAATAAATACATAAAATATTACACCATAATGCGGTGTGTGGAACCACCAGATATAGGTTCCTTTGGGTGTGATCATCCATATGGAGCCAGTGCGTCCAGTGCATTTTCCGGTCCGAAAATCCCTTGCGGGACCTTCGGGGGAAAGAGGCCCTGGCGAACCGTCAGGAGAAGTGGATGCGAAAAGAAGACCAGCTTGGACCCACCGGGAACTCAAAGCAACCACAACATACGCACTGTTGTCTGGATGACTGAGAGGGATTGGGTTTTTTTTCTCGTGGAAATGCCATAAAGCGCGAAGCAAAATCCATAATACGAAAACCAAAATCAGAATGAGGAAGAAAAAGATGTCGACGCCGGCCTGTGGGCCTCATATTTCTTTGAAGGACTCCTTCCCTCGTCTATATCCACTGGGCTACTATTAGAATCTTCTTCAAACCCACTTCTTGCTCTTTTGGGCGTGGGCAAATCAGACTTCGCTATCACGCGAAAAACCGGCTTGGGACCTTGTGGATGCTGTCAAATTCAAAGAACCAACTCCACAAAGATCGGTTCCACTTCAGCCTCAAGTGTAGGGGACGTATTGGAATAAAGAAATAGTGCTGCCAGGGTCTCTCCTACCCCATTTGCTATTAAAGGGACCCCTGAGGCTTTTTGTACGGGTTCGCAATGACTTAGTGTATACTGCATCATGAGAGTAGAATCAAAACATCACCAAAAATTCCAATCTCAGAAGCTCTCCTAAGGACCCAACCCTTATCCCTAGGTAATAAATCTAGTCTTGCTTCAATCTATCGTCTCTTTAGTTTGTTAGACTTTAAAGGGATAGATGGAAGGTCAGATAGCAGAGGATGTAGAATTGTGTACTTATTTTCCCTTCCTCTCATTGGAACATGATTCTCTCAAGTGCCAATACGCAACACAATTTCTTTTTTATTTTTGCCAATTAGTGTGCCCATCAAGAGAAGTTGGAGTCGCCTGCACTTGTTTTCCTGGGAATACACCGTGGTGTGCCTTTTTTTAGTATCTAATATACCTTATACACCCAGACTTGTAGCATTTACGATGCAGAGCCCTTTTGGGTGCTAGCTCTACTCCTGGTCCTAGTAGCGGTGTCCAAGTGGACACTTTAAATGGTTGGGAGCGCTTGCCTTTGGTGAAAGCTCTTTTGATTTTTTACTTTATATGGTGAGAGCTATTCTTTTATCATTTCTTTCTTTTCTTTGTTTTTGTCTAGCTCTACTGCTTTTACCAAGAGATTGGCGCACACTGATCACTTATTAATTAATGTCATCACACTCACTTTAGGTCAAAGTCAAGAGATAGCATGAGAACATGTCCCATACTGTCTATATGCTGACACTCAGGTTTCATGAAGCCGTTATTAATTTTATCCCATCCTTGAGCATCATATAGATCAAGTCCAAACTAAACTTCCAAGTCCGTAGTGATATCTTGGCTCAACTCAATCATGAATGCAGTCGTGCATGTGAGTGAAAGTCAAATTCTCTTAAGGGAGATTAAGCATGAAATATAGCATGTTGAAGTCCAATACCTTAATGATTAAGACAAGATAACTCTAAGTTCAGGACTCCTTAAACCTAGTGTTGAAGATCATCTCAAGCCTTGAGTGCATAGTGAAAGTGTCAAGGGATAACACCAATTAATAAGTTAATTTTTGTGATTTTTTATATTATTATTTTTTAAGTTAGAGAGTTGGACTCATTTACACCCTTAGCTTTGAAAAAAATTTTGAAATTTTTTGCAAACATTGTCACATATGTATAGATTTTTCCAAACATTTTACAAAGATTTTTTCAAAACAAGTAAAATCTCATTTTTTAAACCTCCGTAAAATATTTTTCAAAACAATGTCACATAAATATATAGATTTTCAAAATATTTTACAAATGATTTTCCAAAAATGTCAAACTGTATTTTCGCAAACCATGTAAAACATCTTTGAATACCATGTCAAATATATAATTTTCACAATCATTTTCAAAACTTTTTACAAAAATCAGTTCGAATGAATGTAATACAATGCCCATACTCCAATAATTTTGAAAAATTTTAAAATATGAGCTATGGCTAAAATATATATGCAATATATACGGTAGACCCCTCTATACTTAGCTTTTGCTATGTCCTCATAGCACAAAGTGAAATGAGGCCATAGCTCATGCTAAGTATAAAAGAATATACACGAACTGAATCCAGAATCACATATGCATCACGAGCAAAAGAATCAGTCAGAGGAAAATATGGACTCGAGTCCTCCTATACTTAAGCTGAGAAATAGCTTAAGTATAAAGATATGAATTAAAATCTGATGACCCGAGGGGAACAATCAGAATGACAAAAGGATCCCTCTTATACTTAGGTTGAAAATAGGCCTAAGTATAAAGAATAGAAAGCTCAGTTATGAAGGGATCAATGTTCGCTGAATCTCAAGATGATGAATCTCAAGAGATGATAATGGAGCTTATGGGTTTTCAGGAGGCTTAAAGAATCAAGATAGATTAAAACAAACCCGATTATTTCACCAACACACTTAGTGAAGATCATAAATATGGTTTAATTATCTTGTCGCTTTTATTGGTGATAAAACAAAATTCGTGTTCATTACAAGCAGGCTGAATTAGGGTTTGGGCTCTATCCTAGGGATTTGTCCTCACCTCTCAACGAATGAATATATCTGCAAGTAAAGAGGTGTTTCCTCCCCCAAAATCAAGGTGAATTTTAGCTCCATTTTATTTACATCAACTTGCATTAACAGTCCAATTTTTAGAGATTAGGTTACCGCTTGTATTAAATCTCTTAACACATAAGTCATCGTCTACCATCTGGTCCCTTTTCCATTTTATCCTAAGTCACAAATCATAACAGGAGAAAAACATGCAGATGTAAAATCATGATGACATGCTCAAGAGAAACACTTACAGTGGCTCCAGTTCTCTTTATGCATATGCTAAATCGAATATAAAATTTATTTAAAATGCATGCAAGTCAATGAAAAATCGCACATAATCATGCATCTATTAGCGGGCAGATAATGAATTTAATTTGGTTAAGTTCAACGTATATTACGTGTGTTTCATGAATCTTAGAGATGAGCCAATCTCATAAGATGAAGTTAGTGTACCCTATACTACAATTCATGCACTTAGGGATATAAAAAGAGGAAGCTCTAAGAGCCGCATGCCTAAATCCTAATATTGGTCACTCAAGATGAAACCCACCCACATTAGGGTGAAACAGACTCATAACACATAATAAAGTCCAGTCCAAAAATAATTACATCAAATATAAACAAAATAATCTCTGACTTGTCTTGGAATCATCTTCTGCGGTTCTTCTCAGCATAAACTCATCGTGAGCTTCATGCCTCCATTCTCTATGAGCGTCCTCGATGAATGGGCCCTACCAGAGAAGAGAAAACATTAGATGTTTCAAAGATTATCAAGGCACATATATATAATAATGTAGAAAACATCACATCATAGGACTGACCTAGATAAAATAAAAATCCTAATAATTATATTAATGAAGTCATGTCCTCGAAAATGACGCCATCTGATGGTGCGCTAAATGCATGTATTAAAATCGATCCGTTGTAGCACACACACTTAGCTTCTCATACAGAACCGAGAAAGAATCTCAATGATGGGGTTCCTGGCTTAAATTTATAACCTGGGAAGTCTATGATCGAACACAAGAGTACGAGCCATAATACAATTATTTAAGCATTTAAATATCTAGGTTAAGCAATTAATAATTCATCTAGGTCAAAACATACAATGCATGCAGGCAATGCAAAGTATAATGAGCATCACAAATGCATGCATGGGTGAAAAGAATGCGATTTAACACATTAACGCATGTTAGAAATAATTACATAATGAACAGATCGAAAAATGCAATTATACTCACTAATATACCTTAAAATGATCATTCAGTTTTAAGCAATATCTCTATTTGATCAACATCCAATTGAGTGAGGAATTCAAAGTCAGAATTCATTTTAATATGAATAAAAGTGTTTATTTCTTTTCTAATTAATTAATCATACATTAAACATCAATTCAGTAGCCAGATGAAAGACTGTGAAGCGAGGATCAAAATGAAATTGAAATCACATCAATCAGGTATAATATGCTCATGATTTTAATCATTTAATTCACGGGCATAAATGTGATAAAACATAACAAACAGGTCCCTGAAGGGACCAATATGCAATTATTAAAAACCACTTTGTAAAATTATGAAATACCCCCTGCACGGGGGTATTTTTGTAATTAATGATAACCGGCAAGGTAGCATTGCAATTTTTCCAGACCCACACGCGCGAGCTGCGTGCGGTCTAGGTTCGGTGGACGGCCCGTGGCTCGGGCCACATGTTGACGTCTGAAGCTTCGGCTGGCGCCTCGATTGCTCCAAGGTTGAAGGCTCCGAGGCGTCGACACGGATAAAATCAGACCGTTGGATCATCCCCAAATTGAGGTGATCCAACAACAACTGTACTCATGGGATCTTCCCCTCCGCCTTGCGATGGCGACTAGATATGGCTCCCGCAAGTCCCTCCTTGCTCCGCTATGCTCCTGGAGCTCTTCTAAACGTGGGTTAAGGTTTCCAAAATGCTCGTGAAGATGGTCTATCGTTGACAAAGATATGCGAAAACCTGAAAGTCGGTGAAGATGCAGGCCAATCGACGATGAAGCTCAAGATCGGAAGAATCATTTGGATTCTGACCATTAGAATGCTCGACACCTGCGAATGATAGAAGAAGAAGTGCCAAAGCAGTGCAAGGTGTGTGCGTGCACGAGTGAAGCGAGATGAAGGCTTGGGTCGTATGAAGAAGGTGAAGCGCTACTGCGTGTTCTTCTACATGTAGAAGAAGATGGATTGAGGTGATAGGGTGCGGTAGAACCAAAGGACAAAGAACATGACCCTCAGCATGAGCAACGGAGCCACGGTGAAGGTTCGTCACATAATGGATTTGCAAGAAGATTTATATACAAGACATGAAAAATCAAATAAAATAAAAAACTAAGTTATCTGAATCTTGCAGATGAATCATGGAGTGTAGGCTTGGGATCAGGGCGGTTTTAGCCTCGGGGTTTTTGCATCAGCAGACAAACCATGCTTGGAGCTCAAATAGCCACCAAGATGGTGTTGTAGCATGGCTTTTTGCCATGGATCTCACCGAGCTGGAGGACGTCTTCGCGTCGCCAATCCTCCATCTCGCTGTCACGGAGAGGAGAGACACTGGGCCTCGCCCATGTAAAGGTGGACGATTGCCTACGATGGTCGGCGATGGGTTTTTGAAGGCAGAAAAAAGGGTGTTTCGCATATGGTTCTAAGATAGTTTCAACTTCCCGTGGATACAAGGAGATTAGATGTTAGAGAAGGTTAGGGTTAGGGCATGGTTAAGGGAGGTTCAGTGACGGGTTTGATGGAGGAAGTTAATCGGAAAGCAACTGCATGTGGCCGGGAAGAACTGATGAAGATGGCGGTTTGGGAAGAAAGGCGCAACTGCTGGAGGTTAGAGACGATACAGAGGCCGTTGGATCTAAAGATCCAACGGTTGAAGTGAAGGCATAGATGAAAGGACTAGATGCATTTGATCAGGAGGTGATCAGACGGTTGAGGAGTAGACAGGTGGCTAGACATTGTGCGGGCCACATGGCGCGATCTGAAGGTGCTACGTGGCCCAATAAAAAATCAGAGATAATTAGGAAAGAAATAGTTAGAGGGCGAATTTGGAAAAGTGGTAAACATGAAAGTTGTAGATCTCGATGAGATCTACAACTTTCATGTAGAAGTCAGAGAGATCAGAGTTCATTTATACTTGGTTAAAAATTAAATACTAATAAAAACAGTATAGAATAATTTCTTTTGATTTTTCTTTTATTTATTTTTGTATTTTTTTAATCTTATGTTATTTTATTTATGAACAATTTGACTCTAATTGTATTTGATTTTTTTAATAAGAAATAATTACATAAAATATTACACCATAATAGTGATATAATAATATATAATAATTAGTGTCAATTATATATAACGTTTAAATTAGCAATTAGTGTTAACTAGTCAATGAATCTTGTAATTAACTTAAGTAAGAGAGATAAATGTAATCAATTAAGCTGATAAATATGAGATTTATCATGGGGCCAAGGGAGGCCTAGACGATGGCGTTAGGGCCCACCGGCGGCATGGGTTGTCGCCTGGGCAACTCGGACAAGCCCTACATATGGCTGGGAACCCATCATCGCCACATCTTGTCTCGGGCTGGAGGGTCTCAACCATTGCTTTCTAATATGGGCACTCGAAATTAGTCGCCACATGTTTCATCTAAAGAGAGGGATGATACTTCATCTCGATGTTGTGCCTCCTTATAGCTGCATGTCGTTGTTGGTGGAGTTTTGTCTCCAAAATGCGCCTCTCATTGTTGTCTCGAGGGCCTTGTTGCCCCCACGTTTCCTCTTGAGGTATGTGTTGAGTTATCGATAAATGGATCTTTGGATGAGGGATCCTTTACCCATCCTTCTCTTATTCTCCATATATTGTACTCATCCCCCTTCATTAGAATTTTCTTTTAATAAAGAATGACCTAATTTCGTGTGAGGGAGATTAGAGATTGTGAGCTCCCATGGTTTTTCCCTCTATAGGGGTTTCCATGCAAATCCTTGTCTCCATTTTTGTGTGTGCTTTGCATGTTTGATTCTGACATGGTATCAGAACCTCACTGAGATCTCCATTTGGGTAAAACTATGGGGGCTCGCAATCTATAATCTCCCTCACACGAGATTAGGTCACTCATCACTAAGATAAAATTTCAATGAGGATGGACGAATAGAATATATAGAGAAGGATGGGTAAACGGTCCATCATCCAAAGATCTGTTTACTCATATAAGCATGATAACTCAACAACGTGCACTTCCTTTCACTGCCCCCACACTGCTCTATCTATGTCCACTGCAACAAAGAGAAACGAAATTTTGCTCCTGACTTCTGGTTTCAATGGGCATGCCTATTGCACATCAAACCGTCGTCGTGGAGACTCATTGCATGTATGGCGCATTGACATTTCACATTGCCCGATGTGTTTGCAATTTCGTTGCAAATTGTTTTGATGACTGCTATGGACTTCAAAAATTTTGAAACAAAAATTAGCGAACAAAATTTCGGAATGAAATCCGAAGGTTTAATTATGAATGAACCCAAAACCAACACCAACTTACTCTGATGCCATTAGGAAAACTTAAATAGAGATTAAAAAAACACAACAAATATAACCTCAAAACTTAGGAACAAATATAACATCAACACTTGGGAGGATTAACACAGGTAGAGATGGTTATGATGACCACCCCATTTCATAGGAGAAACAGTTTAAATGCTATGTTTTCTTATTGATTCTTCTTACTGAAAACTGTACTACTAGTCTCTATGGGTCCGTTTGGTAACCGGGTTACCTCGGGGTAACCCAGTTTACTCCTTTATTTTTGGGTTATAATTCCATCACAAATCATGCTAACATCACATCACATTCTTTATTCCATCCCTCATAACCATCCCAAACAACTACTATTCACATCAGGTTACCCCAACCCAGCAATCAAACAGATATATGTAGGTCTATGCATCGAATTTTCACACAATACAGTAATGGATCTTTTACAAGATCCGAGTGCCTAATTGACTAAACCCGTTACTTTTCTCAATATAGCCAACTGATTCAGTCCTTCAATATTGTCTGCGGGTGCCGATTTGTGGCAGCAAAAGATACAAATAAGTAATGGCTTTAAAATTTAGTATTTAGCTTTACTAGTATGATCTTTTCTTTCAAGATAAAATGGTTTTTTATTGAATACCATCCTTGATGTCAGATTTTGATTTTGTTTTGGTAAGGCTGGAAAGAGAAAATTATGCAAATTCGGTGAAATGTCCAGAAATTTGGGGAAATACTTGAATTTTTTTAAGAAAATTGAGATTTCTAATATTATTTAATCAAGAAATGAGATAAAAATACATTTTTTTGATGATAATAAGATGTTAACATAATGTGTTAACTTAAATTTCCAGCTAATCTCTCCAACATCATAGTATGTTGTCCAGAGCTAGAATCAGATTTGGAAGTAGAATTGAAAGCCATTAGTTTCACCTCATAAATATGAGGAGAATGGTGACATGTGCAATAATAATAGAGAAAAATATAGGCCAACAAAGATGAGTAGCAAAATGATATCTTATGTAAGCAATTAAAGATTGAAATGATAGCTTAGAACTTGTATCTAACGAAAATACTTTGAATTTAGAGAAATATTTAATTTTAGGAATAAAATAAGATACACACATATACACATACGTATACACACACAAATCGTTCTAACATGTATGCCTAATATATGCTTTATTGTAGACCTTGAGATTGTAAAATATATGTTATATGAGACAAACGAATCAATTAACAAAAAGAAATTGCATAGCATTCACAAGTACAATCTATATCCAACCTAATAGTAGGCAAATACTTACAGTCACAAGAGTTTAAAAGTTGCTTACAACCCAACACTCGCACTGTTGCACATACTCTTTATAGTAGAGGTAAGTATCAAGAAATAGAGTCCGAAAAATGAGCAAATTTTGAGTGTCTTGTGAGATGAAATGATGCAATGTAATACACACATATATAGAGCTCAAAAAGTACTCCAAAGTGGTTGAAATTATGTGAAAAAGTGGCCTAAGACGATAGAAGGATGAATTTCGGTGAAACATAATTAGGTTCCTCTTTTTTGTTGTTTCAGCGGAATTCGTTTGAGATGCACCGAAATCCCACCGAAATGGATCGAAATTGATGAAGTGGACCAAAATGTCAGTGAAATTTGGGAAAATGTGACGCTATGGGGTATCGATTTTGTTTCGACCACTTGTCGAAATCGAATTTCAACCAAAATTAGGTGGAATTTCGGCAAAATTTAAGGCCATGACCCTCTTGTCATGCGTTGTATTAAGAGGTATACATATGAGAATATGATAGATTCTTTATGTTTTTTTTTCTCCCCCCAAAATAGCTAAATTGCCAATGTTTCATATCAAATCCATACAAATATAGATAAATTGTCGCAGTTTTGCATCCAATCCATATAATTTTGTGTTCGCTTTCTTTATCTGGGTAGTTGAAGTTCATATCTAGACTAATAAACCTCTTTACAGATATCCAGGATGATGATATTTCCTATCCTCAGAGCCTTGTCTTGATTCCCCGTGGAAATGATGTAAATAAGGTGGTTGTGGGTTCTCATATAAGAGGCAGCTCACTGCGTGCATCTTCTGCCGGTGATGAGGAGGTGGATCTCCTTCTCCCTGGTACAGCAAGGTAACGTTCCTCGCCGCTTTTGATCGTTCACTATTTCTTTATCCCAGTTTATTTATCTGTTTTGGATCTGTTCCTTGTTTTTGTCTATTGATAATTTATCTGCTATAGGCTTCAGATACAGCTTGGAGTTAACATGCCTGCAAGAGCGGAACGCAAAGAGGGTGAAGAAGAATCACAGTCATTCCATGAGGTGTATGATGTGGTCCTCTATCTCGGCATCATTGACATATTGCAGGAGTACAATTTAGGCAAGAAGATCGAACATGCCTATAAATCTCTTCAGTTCGATGCCATGTCGATCTCTGCTGTAGATCCTACTTTCTATGCGCACAGGTTTCTCGATTTTATCACGAAGGTCTTCCCTGACAACAGCTGAAGCCTCAACACTTCTGCAGTATAAGTCACTCAATGCCTGCCTGCCTTGTCACATTTTCTTCTTTCGGCAAACACGCTCAGTCTAACTATAAACACAGTATTACTAACTAAACTCCGATTCTTTTGCCATGAAAGAAAATAAGTACCCCTGTGTAGTATAGCCTAATGACGTTCCATTTTGTATGACAATACATTCTGCATTCTGATCGTTCATCAATAAAAGTCAGTGATCTTGGGATAAAACAAGCATATATCCTCCTCAAAGACGGCTCTTTTTCTATGTTACGAACAGCCCATCCTGTAGATGAGTGCCCAAAGGCATGATCCATGCATGTCAAAGCTTGCATAAGAAGAGGCCTTTGATGATCTCTCAAAGACGTGATGATAACGTCGTCAAACATAATTTTGCTCGACATATGTTAGCATTGAGCTACTACCTGTCAGATTTTATCCGTGTCTAGCGAGATGTTATTTATTGTCGACCTAGGTTCATCCTTACTAGACATCTGAAATTCTGAATGTCGATAGAGGTAGATGCAACTTTTGATGCATGTGGTTAAACTATATACTCTTGATGGTAGCATTATGGATCTTCTTTGCTGATCTCTGTAGACATCTGCAATCATGAGGTGACATATTCATAGGCAAACATCACATAAGCATTTCCTTCTGACATAACATTTTCAAAATATTTATTTTGCAAAACTCCCGAAGTTTGAATTACATTACAAAAAGCTGAAACAGTTGAAGTCAAGCTTTTGCACTACAAAAGTTTTAATAAGCTATAAGATTATTGGCAATATAATATGGCTTGCGCACTTTTTGTTCTTTCGCTGAACAGGAATGAGCGATGCACTCAGCTGTGATAATTTATTTACAGAGTCAATGGGGAAGAACAGAAACCCTTCCATCTTTCGAAGGACTTTTGAGCAGATTGACCTTTACTCTTCAGAGGGTATGCCTAACGGTGTATTTTGTTGATGATTTTTGGCGGACAGATTCACTTTGCACATTCTTATCTTTTTTTTCTATTAAAATGTGAATTTTTTGTTTGAACAACCCGATCTGTAGGAGCAGGTGCTGATTTGGCTATGGCTCGACGTCTTAAACTTAAAAGTCGTCTTAGCTTTCCAAAATACTTTACATATACAATCCAGGGTACTATGACCACTTTTATATTGCTTTATAAATTACCAATCTATGGTCAAAATGCTGTTTTTCATATAAGCTTCACAAACAGATGACCCCGTTGTTGGGAAGAGTGGAAATCCCTTCCCCACCTATTGCAAGATTGCTCGTTAAATATTCTACTATCCGAGAAATATGCTACCTTCTTTCCTTGACATATTGAAAAGGACTACGATATATATGAAATTTATATTGGAAGATAATTAATTAGTACATTTTATTTGCTGCTCAGTATGATTATGACAATTTCATTTGTTTTATATTTCTTAATTATTTCATTGTATAAGTTTGCAAGTAGATAACATGACCATTGAACTAAAGTAGGAGATATTCTTCTTCTAAATTCCAATTGATTGAATTGAATTGATATTGATACATGGAAGGGAACATGTCAAGTTATATGATGTGTGACCATCATGATCATATTAATTTAGTTCATTTAAGGTATATGATTCACTGACATTATATAAAATTCATTAAAAAGCACGCTCAAGGTTATTGTCTTATCATAAAGGATCATATGGATCAAGTGGGAGAATGTTGGAGTTAATGCCGAATATGGTCCTTATGAAATATTGATGGGATAATAAATATGAGTTTTACCAAGTAAATGCATAAAAGCAATCGAGTTGTGTTGACCCATGTTGATGGTTAGCGGGATGTCAGGAGATGATTACGATAGGGTTTGTTATCATGTTCAATTATCTAACCATACCCCTATAAAAGGGAAATGGTGGCTCATTATGCAAAACACGAAATCAAGAATCAGAGAGAACCACCATTAAAACTTTCCACCATTCGAGAGTCTTAATTTTTGGGGTCAAGGGAAGGGGAAAAGAAGAAAGGACCAGTGTCATTTTTCATCATCTCTGTCACAATATTTTTCTGATTTGTGATGGAAGGAGGTAACTCGTGAATCATTATTCTTATGATGACTCTTTTATGATGCGCTTAAATTTTCCTATAATATGGTTATCAGAGACAGATTTAAGGTATCTTGGCTGGCTTGACAATGGTTGATCTTGTGGATTAATTCCATGAATGCTATTTTTATCATTACCTTTGGCATCTTTAAAGTTGAGGGCAACTCTTGGTGATTGTTCTTCGAATATACGGCATTAGGTTTTCTATATACAACGATGGTTTTGGGTGTTATTTGAGTTAAAAGGATTCACTGCATCGTTATTCTCCAAAGATAATTGTCTTCCGATTTTGTATATTAATTATTGTGATGTCATCCTTTGTGTTTAAGATGGAAACAAGCTTACGGGTGTCTTAAGTTAACCCTTATCGAATCTCATATTCTCCTTTTAATTCTAACATTATAATCTCAAAATCAAGGGTTGCTTTATCCTCTTCTGTAGAGACTTATGTTATTATGTTATGTACCGTTTCTTAATTTCTGTTTATTTCCTGTACTCTTATGTACTTTACCCATGAAGTCTCTCTATATAAGAGAGCCTAGGGTTCCCTGGAATAATAGATTTTTGGTTTTCTCCAACATGGTATCAGAGCTAAGGGTCTAACCCTAACCCTAGGCTTTTCTCTTCCGCCGCCAGCCCTACCCCTCCCACCCCACCTTCTGTCGTCGACCCTCCTCTCCTTCACCTACATTCCTCGTCGTCGCCGAGGTCCCTCGCCACCGCCAGAGCCTCCCCGCACCGCCGCCAGAGCCTCCCCTCGCCGCCAGAGCCCCCCCTCGTCGTCGGGGCTCCCTATCTCGCCATCGGGGCTCCTCCCCTTGCCGTCAGGGCCTCCTTGCAGCCGGGCCCCGCTTCTCTCCTCTGTCGAACCGTGCCCTAGGTAGGGAACCCTCACCATCGGGTTCCCTTCCTTCCATGTCGACGCCACTATTTTCGTCAACCCTTCTATCTCCGTGGATTTGAGTGTGTAACGTCTACATATGCACTCAAATCCGATCAAGTCTTTGTAGACAACTATTTCTAGTCAACAATCCTCAGTTCTTCGTCTACGGCAACATGTCAGAAAACAAGGTCGATATGCCCTCCATATGCACCTTCAAAAATCCTGCGGCAATAGTCAAGATGGATGGGACAAACTATGAGCTCTAGGCGATGCAGTTCATGAGTCTTATGAAGTCAAATGGTAAGAAGCATATACTTACCGAGATGAGCTGGAAGAGAAGACTGGGATATATGCCTCTTGGGAGGCAGATGATTCTTATGCCAAGGTTTGGTTGTCAGGCACACTGTCGATGGAGATCGCCAATGATGTCCTCCATCAGCCCACTGCCAAGGCAATCTTGGATATTTTGGCCGCAACGTATTCCCAAGTACGAAATGAGACCAAGATGTTACAACTCCTGCATGATATATTCACAATGAAGCAGAATGGTCGGCCACTTCACTCATTGTACACGTCCCTGAGAGGGATGTTCGAGAAATTATACAGTACCATACCACTCACGGCGACTCCAGAGCAACAGAAGACATTTCGGAATGCTACCATGGTGGGCGTACTACTTGCAGCACTCGATCCTGAATATGAGGCAGCCCGCTCTCAGATACTGGCTGATGCAGTCATTCCTCCTATGAAGGATGTTTATCGGAGGTTCAGTCGCATATCAGTTTCTTCCAACACATCTACTCCACCTCCATCGGTGATGGCAGTATCGCGTTGGAGAAGTGGTCACTTTTCTGGTCGTGGACGTGGACCCCATGGACGAGGAGGTCACTTTCGTCAGCCATGTTCGTTCTGCCATCGCACAAGCCACTCGGAGGATACATGCTACTCTAAGCATGGGTTTCCAGTATCAGTACATGTAGCCGAGCATGTACTTCCCCAGTCAGCGTCTAATGCAGATAAGCGATTCGAAGAGCTTGTGGCACGCCTATGTGATATTATGCCACAATCATCTACTGATTCTCCAGGTGTACCTTCAGATGTTGCTGCTACAGCTTCTGCCAGTTCGTCTGCCCTGCTAGTACCTCAGGTAGTGCTACTGCCTTTACATCTTGTCATGATCTATCTGATTGGATTATAGATTTTGGTGCCACCCATCATCTCTGCCAAGATAGAGAAAGACTTGAGTCCTACAAGGACATCCCACATGGCCGCTCAGTGCTGATAGCAGATGGTACTTATTCCCCCCTTGTTGGACAGGGGAAGGTTTCTTTATCACCTTCTATGCGTCTACAGAATGTTCTTCATGCCCCTGAGTTCTCCATGAATTTGTTATCTATTAGTCAGATTACGAAGGATTTGCACTGTCGTGCTATATTTGACCCCTCATCTCTTATTTTTCAGGTCATACTAACGGGCAGGGTGATTGATTGTGGCTCTGAGCAGAATGGTCTCTATCGGCTGGTCCGGAACTCTTATACTGGCGTCTCTTCTCATTCTGTCAGACCAGTATCTCCGTACATCTAGCATCTTCGCTTTGGCCATCTCCTGCTCCAGAAAACGTGACATGTCTTGCCTCAGATCTCTCCCAGTTCTTCATTTCGCTGTGAAGCATATCAGTTGGGAAAGCATCATCGGTCTAGCTTTCCTAGTCGTCAGAGCCGAAGCAGTAGCTCCCCATTTGAGTTGTTTCACATTGATATTTGGGGTCTGAGTTGTGTACCTGATCATCAGGGACACATGTTTTATCTAGTTATGGTGGATGACTTTTCTCGTATATCTTGGGTCTTTCTTCTAAAGAATAAATCTGTAGCAGGGGATGTTATTAAAAATTCTATTAATGAGGTGCAGAATGTTTTTTCTTCTACTGTCAAATATGTTCGTACAGATAATGCATTGGAATTCTGCACCAGGACTCTCTCTCAATTTCTCTCATCTAAGGGTATTATTCACCAAACCACTTGTGCTTACACATCTCGGCAGAATGGAGTGGCAGAAAGAAAGCATCGTCATCTTCTTGACATCACTCAAACCCTCCTTATTCAGAGTTGTGCTCCCATCACTTTCTGGGGGGATGTTGTCCTTACAGCCTGCTACCTAGTCAATCGTATGCCATCATCCGTCCTTGGTGAGAAAATTCCTCTTTCTATCGTTTTCCCATATAAGGAATTATTCTCACTTACTCCTCGTGTCTTTGGTATTGTTCCCACAAAATTGAGTAGATCTACGTTTGGCTACACTCTAAACTAGTCTCACTATGTAAAAAAGATTTTGCATAGGTTTTATATGTACCATAGTGTGTCTGTTAGTACTCCATATGATCCTTCCCTACATCTTAAGGCACATACTAGTAGTCCTGTGGATCAGTCTAGATATGCTCAAGTCATAGGAAGTTTAATGTATCTAGCCAATTGTTCTGGACCTGACATAACATATGCTATCAGTAGTTTGAGTAGGTACACTAGTTGTCCTAATGCTGACCATTGGAAGGCTTTGGTCAGAGTTTTTATATACCTTAAGGGTACTATGAAATATAGTCTACAAATACATTGGTTTTCCAGTTGTATTAGAAGGCTACACGGATGTAAATTGGATTGCAGACTCTGATGAAACCAAGTCCACTAGTGGTTATGTGTTTCGTCTTGGTGGCAGGACAGTCTCTTGGAAATCCTTTAAACAAACTGTTAGAGAAAGATCCACAATGGAGGCTAGGTTTATAGCTTTGGATTTACCTTGCTGTCAAACAGACTGGCTAAGAAACCTTTTAATAGATCTACCCATCATTTCAAAGCCTTTTCCTCCTATCTCTATTCATTATGATAGTAGATCTGCCATAGATAAACAATCTAAGGATAACCCTGGAAAACGTTTTATGAGTTTAAGGTATGAAGAGGTGAGAGACTTCATTACCCAAGGTGTAATATCTCTATAATTTGTGAAATCTGTAGAGAATATTACTAATCCTCTCACAAAGGGTATAGCTAGAAAGCTAATACTCAATGCGTCGAGGGGGATGGATCTTTTACCCATTAGTTGAACACCATAGTGGTAACCTAACCAATCCAAAATTGGAGATCCCATGAGGAATGATTTAAAGGGACAACTGAGTTGTGTTAGTGTTCGACGGAAGCACAAACATAGGTGTTTTACTCCTGACCTATCCCTATAGCATGTAGTGCTTCGGTGCAGTTTTGGTAGAGGAAGAGTTCTTCTCTGAATGGAGTCAAGCCATATATGGCAGGGTGTAGGACCGAACAGTACACCCTTGGAGAATCCTACTATGTGAGTGTAACCCTAGACCAAGGTTTATATGAGTTGGGTATTCTCATTAGAGCACTCATGAAACAGATTCTTGCAAAGGCCGTAATGCGCACACGGATATGAACATCATCATGCCCTCATCTATGTTTACGCGATTTATTGAAATCTGAATCAGAGAGTCTGGTTCAAGACATAGTTCACCAAGTCTCTCTGGATGTAGATGAATCATTGATAGTTCAAAGCCACAAGCTATCTATGCTGAAAGACATAGTTCAGTCGTGTTTTATTTTTAGTTATTTTTTTTTCTTTATTATCATTCTTTAATTTTCTTTTATTTATTTCTTTAAAAATATTTATGAAATATGTTGGGGAATGTCGGATTTTCTTTGTATTTCAAAACCTCACTACCTCCTTAGTACGTGTGAGCATGCATGTGAGTATAATTTAAAATATTACTTTTCCCAGATTTGTTTTAAGTCTACACAATTTTCAATTTGCACATGAGTACCTAACCCAATAATGACCTCGGAAATAAGACTCATTAAATCTATTTGAACAAACACCTTCCCTCTTTTGTATCCAGATTCATATAGCAATTTTTGGCATTAAACGGGCCTCCTCGGTAATGTTGGGTGCATCCAATGAGACCATAGGAACTCGTTATCACTTAATGTCTTGATGGGAGATGAATGACTTTTTTTACTCTTTATTAATAGGCAGTCCATCTATATAAAGGATTGTAGTTTTAGCCTTTCAAATACAACACACAACATAACAGAATCATTCTGTTCTCCACCCACATCTGCTCTCCACCACTTGTGCATTCATTGTGAATTTGCGTAGTGATGAGTACATATTATACTGGTATAATAGTATACAAAATAGTTAAAGAATTCCATTAATATCTGATACATACACCTCAAACATCACTTAATCCAGATATTATTGATTCTGCAAATACAACAAGAAAATCACCTCTAAAATGCATAATTAAATTAATGACCGAAATTCTCTCTTCATCATCAAATCCAATTACTCATTGAAATACTTTATCCAAACAAATTACATGATCATTAAATCCAATTTGGCTCTACACAATTTGTTAGCAAGAAATGAAGAGAAAACATTGTGCAAAATTCACATTCTTTATTCCCTCTCACATGGTCAAGAAGCATTTAAAACCCATCATCCCATGTTCCCCATGCACCTTTTTCTCATGCAATTATTAAATCATATGCATTGGTAATGTGTGTTGTCTTTATGTACAGGTGAGAAGGGGGGCCACCTACAACATCTATAAAATGACACCATCCCATGCAAATAGGGGCACTTCTTCCTCCTAGCATCCCGACTCCGCTACCTCTTATACCCTCTCGTCCCCAACGCAGGCCAACTTCTCCTCGACATCCTCCTTGCTCTAACGTGCAACAACACCGCCGGATGTGTGCTCCTCCAGCCCACGCACAACCTGTGCGTTTTTTCTCCTCCGTCACGTACCCTTTATGCTCCAGCGCACACCAACAACTCGCATAATCGTCATTGCCGCCATTGTCATCATCTCGCATTCGGATAGAGAAGCGCCTCTTTTCTCATTTCTTTTTACATCTTCCTTGCACTTTGTTGTATTAGTAACTCTTGTTTAAGTTAAAACTTGATGAAACAACTATTTGGTAACGTCCTTTATTTACTCTAGCGCACACCAACAACTCGCATAATCGTCGTTGTCACCATTGTCATCATCTCGCATCCGGATAGAGAAGCACCTCCTTTCTCATTTCTTTTTACATCTTCCTTGCACTTTGTAGTATTAGTAACTCCTGTTTAAGTTAAACTTGATGAAACAACTATTTGGTAACATCATTTATTTACTCTAATTTGTTTCTCAACATATGCAATCCAGATCTTATATCTCATTATTCTCTCTTTAAACATTGCATGTGTCATCTCATTTCCTCATCTTAATTTGCGATTGAGCCTCTGTTTTCTTATTTAGTTGCATTCATGCCCTCCTTCATTTACTTTAAGTTCTAAAAAGTATTTTCACCGTGGATCACATTCTTCATCGTGATAGATTAAAATTTACATCAAGTTTGAAAGAAGAACAAAAATTACGAGTTTGCTTAGTCCCTGCGGATACGAACCTCTACTTGCACTATACATCTTCTGTATTTTTATTATGCTTGTGGTTGTAACTTTATTTGTTTGATTAAAGTTTTCGTAGGATAACAACGACGTGGTAAAATCAACTTCTTAAACTGCGTAAAATCGCATAAACATTTTGGCGCCGCTGCCGGAGACTAGACAACATTTGCAATTTTTTTCTTCACTTTCGACTTGTTTTCAATATTCTAATCCGTGCAATTTTTTTATTTCAGCTATTTGAACTCCGAAAAAAATGAAGAATCCATGCATTTTTTTACAAACTTGTAACATGTTCTAAGTAAAAAAATCCCCCCTTCTCGGAAAATCTCGCCATCAACAGGACAAAACATTACGAATTTAGCGCCAGAAGTACAGGTACTGTGAGCTTTCTTTTTCACTAAAGCATTCTAAGATTTTTATTTCATGCATTTATTTGCGCATTGAATTAAACTGAAAAAATTAAAAAAGAGTTCTTCTGTGGTCTTTTCCCTCTGATAATCTAATTTAAAGACCACCAAAATTGTGCTTGATCATATTAAAAAGATAAGCTTGAAAGATCACCGTAGTGATCCGAACGAAAGCGGACAAAAAATTGTATGTTTGTTTGATGCAAATGGTGAATGACACAAAACTCACAAGCACATAGAACTCCAGGATAGAGACAAAAATCCCCGGTACTACATGGGATTGCAGAGAGAAATCGTAACTCCTCGACGCGTTGGGCACATGTTCTTGTAGGAAGAACGGATCATTGATCTGAGTACCGCACCCTGGATCCCCCAGCCGGATTAGGACATCGATTTCTCACAATCTTCCACACCCACCTCTTCATTAAGGAATCTTAATTCTTTGATAACATTTGTTGAATCACTAAATTAAAATTGAAAAGATAACTGCTTTCATGGCAATTTTTGTGTGAGTTGGTGAATTAACAACTTGTCTGGTGTTTGTGTTGTGTATGCTAGGTCATAGATCTTTAAAAAATCAATTGCAACAACCATTAGAGTACGACCCGATCTATAAAAGAAAACCCCACCCATATTGTTCAAGTGAGAAGTCTGAGAATTCACCTAATTTAGTAGACATGGGAGAAGAAAACCGACCTAACCCCATGAACCTCATTTTGCATCAGTTGCAACTTTTAAGAGAGGAAAATGCGATGATCTGCCACACCATAGCTCCTTTCATCTGACCACCACCTATAAGCACACACTATAACCCTGTTGTAGAAGACTTAGTCCATTGGGTCCAGATTCCAGCTGAAGTAAGAGATTTTGAGATTAAGCCAGCATCCCTCTCCCTGATTCCGAAATACTATGGAAATGAAAATGAAGACCCCTTTCTTCACATCCAAGACTTCCGCTCGGCATGTGACACAATGAGTATCCCTGGGGTAGATAAGGAATACATCTACATGAAGGCCTTCACATACTTACTAAAAGAAAGAGCACTCCAATGGTTTAGGAATTATGGGACTCCTCTCACTTCCTGGAATATGTTAAGGGAAGCCTTCATCAAGAAATACTTTCCAATAGGAAAAACAAATGCCCTGAGACAAGCCATATCATCATTCAACCAGAGGAACAAAGAACCCATACACGAAGCATAGGAGCGTTTTAAGGAACTTCAACGGAAATGCTCTCATCATGCAATCCCCAAATGAAAGCCAGTTCAGATATTTTATGAGGGCATAGATACATCATTTAAAAGAGTGAGTGATGGCTCCTGCGATGGAAACTATATCAGTCGTGATGAACATTTTGTCTGGACTTTATTTGAAAATATGACTGGTAATTCGGTGAATAGTTCCTCCATTGAACAATACAGTGGGAACATGAGATCAGTCAACATAATCTATCATGAGAGATCTACCAGTGACCTATCCAAAGAAAATCATGATAAGTGGGAAACTCTCTCCAAGCAAATGGACCTTATGACGCAAGCCATAGGAAAATTGGCTATGAACAATCCCATCATTCAAAAAATTGACCACACTCCATTCACTTATAATGAAGACATGACCCCTGAGACTGTGAATTGGGTACAAGGAAATCAATGAGGGGCATATTCAAACACCCAAAATGTAGGATGGAGAGAACAATTAAATAATGGGTGGAATGGACAACACAACTATCATTTCCAAAATCACACCCATAACCCAGACAATCGATAACATCACCAGCGACTCAACCACACACTACTATTGTGAATTTCGATGCCTTGGCTCAAGCTATACAATAATTTGCCAAAGCACAACAACATACCACTGAAGCTCAACAACAAGACAACTCTGAGAATGTCTGGCAATTTGCCGAGATCAGATCATACATCCCGACCTTGTCACCTCAACCTCTGCCCAATCCCAACACCGATAAGGCTACTTCATCTGGAGTACTTCAAACTCCACCACCTGCCAGATCTTTCACCTCACCACCTGGTTTTCAAAATCAAAATCAAGGATTTTTCACATCTCCTAGGACAAATCAAGGGAACACACAACAAGCACATAGGAATCAAGTGAATTTCAAAACTCCACTCCGTCCAAATCAATCTGCTAATACAGTCACTCTGAGAAATGGGAAAACTATTTCTTCCTTCACCAGACCAATGGCTTCAGAGGATCAAGCAGAAATTGTGGAAGAGATTGATGATGAAGAGAAGATAATTGAGACAAACATGCTCCCTCCTTCCTCCCCAACCATAACCATCCCCTTTCACAGAGCTCTTCACCGAAGAAAGACTCGATCATCCACCATCAATCCAGAGCTAGAAAAACTGTTTTGAAATCCCGCTCCTAAAAGCCCTCGAACAAGTCCCAGCCTTCTCCCGCTTCTTAAAGGAAAAATGCACACCAAAAAGGAAATCAAGAGAAAAGAATAAGGAAAATCAAGAAGAAAAGTATGTGCTTCCCCAAGCCACATCAAATACCATTTCCCAATTCCTTCCCACCAAGAAGAAAGATCCAGGGGCACCCTTGGTTAAATGCACGATTGGTGAATTGACCTTCGAGCGTACTCTATTGGATAATGGCGCTTCAATCAATCTCCTCCCTACTGCCATCCTAGATCACTTTGACTTAGGGAAACCAAAACATGTTTCAATGATTTTACAAATGGCCGATCGTACGGTGAAGAGACCAATAGGACTTCTTGAAGATGTTATAGTCACAGTACAAGGACATAAATTCCCTGTAGATTTTGTTGTTATGGATATGTATTCCCCCAACACAGTGAGCGAAACACCCATCATTTTGGGAAGACCATTCCTAGCTACTGCTAAAGCACATTTTGATTATGAGGGGGCAAAGTCGAATTCTCAATCAATGGCAAAATCGTCCTTATTGATCTTATCATACCCAATTCCGTTGACTCTGAGACTGAAGATTGTGGTTGAATAGAGAGATGTCTTCTTTTCAACATACAAAATGACTTTGCTCCCATCCATCTCGCCAAAGATTCTTTAGAGGTTAGTCTGAACACCTGTAAATCCACTTACAAGAATACTTCTCATGAAATTGCCACATATAATCTGAATCTTGCACTGGAAGCTCCACCATGCCCTTTCATCGGACAAGAAATTGATGAGCTTGATAATGCCTGGGACACATTAAACTCTGAACTCACATTGACCTCAGCCATGATCATGCCCATGATGGAACCACCATTTGAGACCATTTCTTTGATATATTCAGGAAACACTGCATCTCTGACTCCACCGATAGCCATTGTTGAGTTGAAACCACTACTCCAAGATCTGAAGTATGCTTTCCTGGATGATGCACACACTCTACCAGTCATTATCAATGGCAACCTAAATCATATGCAAGAGAGCCAACTTATGGATGTTTTGAAAAAGAATTCCCAGGCCATTGGATGGAAGATAACGGATCCAAAAGGAATAAGCCCAACATTCTGTACACATCACATATATCTGGAAAATGATAGTAAACCCTCTCGAGAAATGCAAAGACGGTTGAATCCCAATTTACGAGAGGTTGTGAAGAATGATATCTATAAATGGGCAAGTGCGGGTATCATTTATGCTATTGCTGATAGCCCTTGGGTCAGTCCTCTCCAAGTCGTCCCTAAGAAAGCTGGATTAATAATTGTCAAAAATGAAAAAAGAGAGGACATACCCACCAGAGTAGCCACATCTTGGAGAGTCTATGTCAATTATAGGAAACTCAACAAGACTACCCGAAAAGATCATTTTTCGCTACCATTCATTGACCAAATAATTGAGAACCTAGTCGAGAAAGAATTTTTCTACTTTTTGGATGGATATTATGGATATAATCAAGTAGCTATAGCACCAGAGGATCAAGACAAAACTACCTTCACCTGTCCTTTTGGGACTTATGCATTTCGACGGATGCCTTTCGGATTATATAATGCCCCGGCAAATTTTCAAAGGTGTATGATGGGAATCTTTGCGGATATGATCGGAGATTTTATGGAGGTATTTATGGATGATTTTTCGATTTTTGGAGACTCTTTCGAGGAAACACTTGGATTTTTGGATAGAGTCTTACAGAAATACATTGAAGTAAACCTAATATTATCTTAGGAAAATCACACTTCCTGGTGAGATAAGAGATTGTGCTGGGTCATATTGTGTTAAAGAAGGGGATGGAAGTGGATCCATCAAAAATATAGACCATCACCCATTTAAGTCCACCCGTGAATATAAAAGGAGTTCGATCCTTCCTAAGTCATGTCAGTTTTTACCATCGATTTATCAAGGATTTCTCGAAAATCGCCCGTCCACTCACCAAGCTACTGGAGAAAGACCAAGATTTTACATTCACTGAGGAAGCATTCGAGTCCTTCACTCTTCTGTGAAAAATCATCACTGAAGCATCCATATTACTGCCCCCTGATTGGACTCTTGAATTTGAAATCATGTGTGATGCTTCTGATTATGTTGTTGGGGCAGTATTGGGTCAAAGAAAAGATGAGAAACCCTATGCAATCTACTATGCCAACAAGACTATGGATGATGCTCAAAAGAACTACATTGTGACTGAAAAAGAACTATTGGATGTGGTGTTTTCTTTAGAGAAATTTTGGTCTTACATCTTAGGGTCCCACATCATAATCTATGCAGACCACTCTGCTTTATAATATCTCTTCACAAAGACAGATGCTAAGCCTAGACTCATTAGGTGGGTATTACTGCTCCAAAAATTTGATTTAGAAATTCAAGATAAAGCCGGAGCAAAGAATGTAGTGGTCGACCACCTTTCGAGACTCCTTCCATCATTCGCAGATACAATCCCAATTTCTAACAACTTTCTAGACGAAAGTATCATGTCTGCCTCTCAACTCCCTTGATACGCAGACATCGTCAATTACATCGTCACTTCCACATTTCCTGATGACTGGCCAAGACATAATAAAGACAAAACTAAAGCCCAAGCCCGATACTACCACTGGGAAGATCCTTTGCTCTTCAAAGAGGGTGCTGATTTGATATGGAGACGATGTTTCCCTGAATTTGAAGTCAATGATGTCCTATCTCACTGTTACACTTCTGGGTGTGGAGGACACCATTCACGGAAGCGCACAGCCGCAAAGGTCTTACAATGTGGTTTCTATTGGCCTACACACTTTAAGGATGTCCATCATTTTGCTTAATCTTGTCCTGCCTGTCAGACCAATGGAACAATGACCCGACGCAACATGATGCCCCTCTAACCCGTACATATAGTCAAAATCTTTGATACTTGGGGAATAGACTTCATGGGACCTTTTACCATCTCACAAGGCTATCAACATATCATGTTCGCTATTGACTATGTGTCCCATTGGGTTGAAGCCATTCCCACTCGCGCTGCTGATCGCGCCACTGTTGTCAAATTCCTGACCAACCTTTTTTCTCGATTTAGATTACCTTAAGTGGTCATTAGTGTTGGTGGAACCCATTTTTTGAATGTTTCAGTTAAGAATTTACTTAAGAAAAATGAAGTCGAATACCGTGTCTCAACTGCTTATCACCCACAGACCAATGGAATGGTTGAGCTGTCAAATCGAGAAATCAAGACCATCCTATAAAAAACATTGGGTATAAGAGGCATGTTCTGAGCGCGGAGTTTATTGTGATAGAGGGAACACAAAAAAAGGGAAACCCTAGGGTGGAAAAGTTTGATTAGTTGAGGGAGGGGACGATGCATGATTTACCAAAAAAAATGTCTAGATTAAGCAGTTCATGAAGGGTGGCTGCTCTTAGAGAAAGGGCTTTTAGCTAATTTTGTTGACCACAAGTGTAGCGTGTACAACTGCCAGAGTAACACATTTATTTTTTTTGACTACCCCCAAAGATCTGGGTGAAGTTATGATAGCAATCGGTCTCCCACGTTACTATCAAGCCAAAGGGATATGTGGCATCCTAAGTCAACAATATGAGATGCAAGATTTCTTATCCATTTAGAACTGCCATTAACAGATCACCAAAAGGGGGTCACACAGATTCGAGGGTTCCCTAATCAGAATTGGACGGACGCTATGGTAGTAACCTATAATGATTCCGATGAAGAGGGAATCATGATTTTCGAGGGTTCTGATTAAAGATTTGGATAGCATGGCCTAGTTGAAGGCTTCAAAGTTTTGATTTGTTTTGAGCCGACAACTAAGTTCTCATGAGTCTATCTATTCTTGTCTTCATAATATCAAGTATGGTGTGTTTTGGGAGCTTAACAAAGGCTAGTGTATGGTTTACTTGGGGGTAAGAGAAGAGTTTAGGAGGGACACGCGAGAAAATAGAGAGAGAATCCTGTTCTTCTACCCCACTAGATTTTCTCAAAATTTTCTACTATGGGAGCCCAAATCGTCCTTGTCATTTTTTTAAGAGAGGAGGACTCCAAGGTTGTTTATTGTGAAGTCATCAAGATTGTAGTTGAAGGATTTGGACATGTTTTTCTCTAGATCGAAGAAGTTGAGAGAAGACGGTCGACTTGTCGTAGTAGTTTATTTATAGGCCTGAGAGCTCAGAAAAAAACTTTAAGTGAAGCTTAAACCCTTAAAGACATGTTCATCAAACTTGAGAAATATATGTATACCATCAACAAATAACATATTAGAGGTGAAGAGTTTTTCTCTAGGAAACTTGAAGCTCTCCATAAAGCCACACTTGGCGAGGTTTAGGAGCATTCCATAAAGAATATTCATGGTGTTTATGAATGAGGGGGGGTTGCCATGTCTAACCCCACACATCGGTTTGATGTAGCCATACACCAGGTTATTAATTTTTTTGAAAAAACCAGGTTATTAATTTAACTGAAACGACCATAGTAGAGAGTAAGGCATGTTGGAAATGCGAGCCCACGGCGAGCCATTAAGCAATAAATGTTATTGCAAATGTCATTCCCTGATCTGAAATGAAGAATGAATAATTTGCATAATAGGTCCCTTAGTACAATTAGGGTTATGTACCATGGTCATCTTGATGATCATACAGCTGTTGATTCAACTGTTGAATCATAGAGGCTGGTGCTTGGATGAATATCTAAAGAGTTAGATTGAGGACTCATCAAGCACTGTCAAATGATTGATAAGAGATAATCTCCAGCCTGAGTAGGAGATGGAAATCCTTATCTTTAAAGGCTGATATCTGACCGACCTCTTGATACAGGTCCTCTGCATAGGAATAGAGATTCGGAGGTGCCAGATTAGTTAGGTCAAAGAGTTGACTTAACGAGATCGTGATAACCGAAGTCCTATATCGTATGCTATCATGATACAGGCACGCATCCTCTGCCCGGAGACAGATGTGTTGCTATATGTCTGAGTATGTACATTTGGCAGACCAATAGATTGATGACCTAACCAAGGTCTATACACCGGCGCGCTGGTGTGCATATAAGGGCATATGAGTAATACGATCTCTCAAAGGGATCATACAGGTTCATTTATTGAACCGGAAGATATGAGCTCACTCATGAGATATTGGGAAGAATCAAATTCCGTGCACGGTCGTCTCGCTTTGGAAGCTTGACTGAATTTGTAGGTTTGATATATACTTTTGGAAAGTATATGATCAAGACCTAGGTATGATATATGCTTTTGGAAAGTATATGATCGATACCAACTCCCAATGATCGAATGAGAAACTTACTGATAAAATCATGAAGTAGATAGTATAAGTTGATCAAATACTTCAGGTTTAATCTGAGTCTTCCAGTATGCAGGATGTACAGGTATTGGGAATACCTGAGGGTGATGTGATCATAAACGATTATATAACCATGACGCTTCCATTCCTAGGGAGTGATGAAACGGGTCTGGCTTTTAGTGAATCCTTCCAGTAGAGAAAATCTAATCTTGGTCCAAATGTTGGACATTGATCTGAATTTGATTCAGATGCAATAAGAAGATTAGATTTACGGTCTTGATTTAATCAAGCATCTATGGGAGGCCCGCGATCTGGATTTGAGATATGATCTCAATATCCAAGTCACTATACGTAGAACAATACAATCGCCCTATCCTTATCTCCAAGTATCTGCGGAGAAATCGCATTATCCTTGAAGGAGTTCATGGATAATTCTATTGTTGATATATGTATCCAAGTATTGAGAAAATGGATAATTAAATGTGATTTAATTATCACGATTATATGAATTCGATTCATATTGTAAAGAGAGCTATCTTAGGTAATTAAATGTGATTTGATTATCAAAGATGAAAGTAATATGAATGTGATTCATATTATTTGAGAACAAGAGAAATGAGATCCAAGGTGATTAAATACGATTTAATTATCATGGATATGAATAATGTGGATAGCAATATCCATATTAGTCAAATATATTATAAATGTAATTTATAATATATAAGAGAGAGATGTATGTAATTTACATTTGTTAATCAAATGTTAATGTGAATTGGATTCACATTGGACATTAAATTGAAAATGTAATTTACATTTTGTTTTGGGTTGTGAATGTGATTCACAAATTTCCAATGGCATGATTGCAAGTTCACAAAATAAATTGGATTTATTTTTGTGAAATAATTTGCAACAAAAGTTGTTGCAAATATTGGATATATATGCAATCTTGGAGATTGCATTGGAATCTCCCTTTCCTAATAGGAGAGGGGGGACGACCACCAATATGGGAGGGAGGAGCCTCCTTTCCATTATCTCCAATGTGGATTGATTTAATTTAGTGATTGAATTATGTTGATTTATCAATATAGATTTAATCTAAATTAAATTAATTGTTGTTGTGTTTTTAGCAACAAATCATGACCATTGAAAGAAACACAAATTAATGTGGACCGTTGGATTTGTGTTGACACATGGATTGAGATCCATGGATCCCAAAATCCTATAAAAGGAGAGGCACCCCATTGCTCTTCTTTACACACATACACACAATAGTTGAGACAGCAAACTCTCTCTCTCTCTCTTTCTCTCTCTCTCTCCCTCTCATGGTCGTCCACCATGGATGCCCTAGAGAGGCTCTCCATCGCCGCGGCATCGTCGTTATACTGCCTGATGTTTTTCTCGTGGATCTCTGTCTCCTTCGATGTGTCCCACTCGTGAAGAAGACGACGGATCTCGTGTGTCGAGATCAGGAGATCCGCCGCTTGGATCATCAACATGGATTGCGAGAAGCACGCGGTTCATCCCCGCGCTCGCAAGCGTCTCCTCCGTCGGATCGGACTTGAGACAAGAGGTCTCTTTGTTTAGAGACTCGATCGCAACCACGCTTCAAGAGGTAACCCTAATACTTGTTTGTGGTTTAGACGAAACGATCCGAGAAGTGTTCTTGGATCATGTAGTTTCGTCGCATAAAAAATTTTAATTTCCGCTGCATAGAACAACTAGTGCGACTAGTCATTCTTCGTCGTATCCGATACGACGATCACGCTTCCGTGATGCGCTTGAGGATCTAACCATATCCTTCAAGGCACTCAATCAATGAATTTAGAGTACAATAAGTCAGAACCAACACTTTTTTAAGAGAGCTACACCTAAGAGTTTCAAATGCCTTTTTGAGTCAAATTTGAGGACAACTGCCTTCATTTTTGTGTGGCTCCAAGATGAGATGATTTTGGGAGGAGATAGAAAAGGCGTCAAAGGCATCACAACCCTTTAGGAAGGTGACGCATTGTGTGGGGGGATTATTTTACCTAGTTTTGGCGCCCATCGTTTTGCAAGGATTTTTGTTATCAACCTCAGAGGGAGGTTTATGAGACTGATAGGTTAGTAATTGTTTATATCTTGTGGGCCGCCCTTCTTATAGATAAGGTTCATGATGGAGTTGTTGACGAAGTTCAGGTCCTATACCTTGGTCTGAAGAGTCTAAATAATATACCAAATTCATGAGGTCAAACTTGATAATCGATCAAAATTTCTTGAAGAATTCTAGGATAAAGCCATCGAGGCATGGGACCTTCACAGATTTAAGGTTTTTGACAACCTCGAAGACCTCCTCCAATGAGAATGGTTTCACAAGATCACCGGGTTCGAAAAGTTTACCGACCAATTTTGGGTCTAGATCAAAGGATACGAAAGGATTAGGTTGAAGTATGGGGCCTAAGGATGCGGATTCACTATGGTAGAGAGTAATATTAAATTCACCTGGAACAACAAGGTCTCCTTAAGAGTTGGTGATCTAAGACAATTGGTCGAGGAATAAATCCATCTCAGCGATATAGAGGTGGGGGGCACATAGATGTTGGTAAATGATACGTGTATGGTACTCACCACATGGCAAAAGTTAATACAAGTAAAGTAATCAAAGACACTGCAATCAATAAGCTTAAAATGATTGGGTCCAACCGAAGAAATACCCTTTGAGTGCCATCAGAAGTGGTCTAGAAAAGGGAATCCCTTCTTACTTCTTAAGGTTAATGTCATGAATCCTAGTTTCTCGAAACATGAATAAGTTTAGTTTCACTTTCACGCTCGGATTTTTAATCCTCTTAACCTTCCAAGGACCACCAAGTCCCTTGATATTCCATGAGAGGATATTCAGATCCATAAGAGTGGGTGGGTGTGTTGGAATTTTATTCCAAAGATGTACTTATACGTATACATATTCATAATCGATAATACTGTCAATTTTAATTATATGTCCCAATAAAATAGAATCACGGTGATCAAATAAAGAATTTGGAAGTTATTGGGGCATTAATGTATTTAGGCTACATGGGAATGCATTATGTAGAGACCTAAGGTGTAATTTGCATTGCTATGATGGGTAGGGATGCAAATTACAAAAGGAAGTTATTGAATGGGTCATGGTCCCCAAACAACCAACATGCAAGTTTATCTCCTTTTTGAAATCCCATCTTCATAGGGGAAGTTATGGACCCCTTACTCTTGATATATAACTCTCTTTTGCCGTGAGAAGAGAGAGACACTATTGAGAGAATGAGAGGCAAAGGCAAGGGTTGTTGGCTTGTTTTGGAAGGCCGCCTACAAGCTTTGATGGCGTCCATGCAACAAGGTATTACTTTCTTTGTATTACCATATTTGTTATATTAATTTCTCCACCTAATATCATTGATCATCATTCATACGTCTTTTATTTCTAAAGATCTTTATGGAGATAGCATGAACTTCATTAATTAGAAATTGACATGGTGTAATTAAAAGATGATTCATGCATTTCCTTCTTTTATTCACACGTTATATTGTCATTTGTTGTAACACCCTTTGGTATAGTTATTCTCATGTTATTAATGTAAAGCCCTTTGTCATTAACTTTGTCAACATGAGGATTGGTTTATCATCGTGTTTAGTTTGTATATGCCATGCTTGTACACGCATAAGGGCCTTAAAATTCTTGTGATTGATTTAAAGTTTACATAATTATTATTGTTAAGAAAAGGAATACCCATCAAGTTTAAGATTCAACAGTGGGTTATGGGCCCACAGTTTCCCATTAGGGCATTTTTATTATTAAAATTTAACAACGATTTTGAATATAGGGATGGTTTTTTACATATTTCGATATACATTTATTTAAACAATATGTTACCAAAGTGGCCGATGTTGAAATTAATGTGTGATGAAATATAAACGGCTATGCATTGTTAATTTTTATGGATGATATTTACCCAAAGGAAAATTGATATCCATTAGAAATTGTGCATATGATTTAGTATTAAATATATGATGATTATTTGGTTATCGTGCAAATATTAAATCCACCCAAAGGTAGATTTCGATTTGGTTAGTTATTATCATCAATATTTATTACTAAGTCAAGATATCGCTCACAAGTTATATTTTTGTCCAAAGATAAAACTATAATGGAGTGGTAGATATCTTGAGATGGGATTTTACCTATATTCATTTTCATTTGCAGTTATGTGAGCATTTATGTTAATTTTTTTTTCAGATATGAATTCCTCCAATATAACTGCTACCATCAATTCGATTCCAATGTTAAATGGCTCCAATTTTAAGTCATGGCAGGAGAACTTGTTGATAGTTCTCGGGGTCATGGATCTTGATCTTTTGATAAGGATTGACTCTCCTCCACCACTTACGGATAAGAGTACCTCTGATGAAAAGAGGGATAAAGAAAAGTGGGAGAGATCAAATCGCATGTGCATGATGATAATGAAAAGAGCCATTCCGGAAGCATTCAGGGGCACTATGTCTGAGAAAATAAGTACTGCTAAAGAATTCCTTGCCGATATTGAAAAACGATTTGCCAAGAATGAAAAGGCTGAAATTGGTACACTCTTGGCTAGTCTGATTTCACTGCGGTATAAGGGAAAAGGTAACATAAGGGAGTACATCATGGAGATGTCTCATCTTGCTTCTAAGTTAAAAGCACTCAAACTTGAACTCTCTGAGGACTTGTTGGTGCATTTGGTTCTGATATCCCTTCCTCCTTCATTCAACCAGTTTAAGGTGAGCTATAACTATCAGAAAGAGACTTGGTCTCTGAATGAGCTCATCTCATACTGTGTTCAGGAAGAGGAAAGGCTAAAGCAAGATAAGACAGAAAGTGCTCATCTTGCCTCCACCTCTAAGGGAAAGGGCAAGAAAAGGAAGCTGCAGTCATAGTACCTCATAAGAAACACAAAATAAGGAACCATCTGCTACGGGTTGTTTCTTTTGTGGAGCTGAAGGACACAGGAAGAAGCAGTGCAAAAATTATCACGCTTGGCGTGCTAAGAAAGGTATGCTTTATAGTTTGTTCAGAAATTAATTTGACTTCGGTACCACAGTACACTTGGTGGCTAGATTCTGGAGCTACTACTCATGTTAGTGTCTCCATGCAGGGCTGCCTGAGCTACCGAAAACCCAGTCAAGCTGAAAAGTACCTCTACGTGGGGAATGGTGAATCAGTAGATGTCGAAGCAATAGGAAAATTCAGATTATTGCTGAAGAGTGGATTTTATCTTGATCTAGATGGAACTTTTGTTGTTCCTTCTTTTCGTAGAAATTTAATTTCAGTTTATCTTTTGGACAAAGCTGGTTATTCTGTTTCTTTTGGTGATGGAAAACTTAGTCTATTTCAAAATTCTATCCTCATTGGTTCTGGTTTCTTATCTGAATTTGATCGTCTTTATTGCTTGAATACGGTTGCCTCTTATAGTGAATCTTTTCTTTCTACTACACGAGGTATGAAAAGAAAATCTACAGATACAGATTCAACATCATTATGGCACAAACGATTAGGGTACATATCCTGGTCAAGGATAGAAAGGCTTGTGTCAACTGAAATTCTAAGTTCCTTAGATTTTACAGATTTTGATATATGCGTGAACTGCATAAAAAGAAAACAAACCAATAAAAGGAGATTTGAAGCCAATATGTCATTAGACGTCTTAGAACTTATACATACAGATATTTGTGGTCTATTCCCTACAGTTGCTTGGAATGGACAACAATATTTTATAATGTTCATAGGCGATTTTTCTAGATATGGCTACATATATCTCATTCATGAAAAATCTCAATCCTTGGATGTGTTCAAAAATTTTAAGGCCGAAGTTGAGAATCAACTCGGTAAAAGGATTAAAAGCGTTAGATCTGACCGTGGTGGTGAATACTATGGCAGATATGACGGTTCAGGTGAACAACGTCCAGGACCTTTTGTAAGATACCTCGAAGAATGCGGTATCATCCTACAGTATACTATACCAGAGTCACCGACCATGAATGGTGTAGCTGAAAGACGAAACAGAACACTTAAGGATATGGTGAGGAGTATGATTTGTCATTCTACCTTACCAGAGTCTCTTTGGGGAGAAGCACTCAAGACTGCAGCATATATCCTAAATAGAGTTACAACTAAGGCTAAAACCCCATATGAAATTTGGACGGGCAGGAAGCCCAGTCTAAATCATTTTCATGTTTGGGGATGTCCAGCTGAGGCAAGGCCTTACAAGCCAAATGAAAAGAAACTGGATGCAAGAACAATTAGTTGTTACTTTATTGGCTACTCTGAAAGATCAAAGGGTACAAATTTTATGATCCCACAATTAAGTCCATTTTTGAGTCTGGTAATGCTAGATTTTTTGAGGATGTTGAGTTTACGAGGGGAGATAACGGTAAAGACTTTGTCTTTGAAGAGGAATATGTTGACATTCCCTCAGGTATTGTTAGAATTGAAAGGGATCACATTCCTATCATTTCTGATGACACAAATATTCAAGACAATGTTACTGAATCAACCCAAAATGAAATTATAGAGGAACAAACGTCAACACCTCATGAATCTTTGCCATTAAGAAGATCTACTAGAGAGAGAAGAAGTGCAATATCAGGTGAGTATATTGTATTTCTCCAAGAACAAGACGTAGACATTGGAGTGATGGAAGATGATCCAATCACTTTTCATCAAGCCATGCAAAGTGTTAACTCTCTAAAGTGGATAGATGCCATGAACGAGGAAATTAAATCCATGAAGAATAACAATGTGTGGGAACTTGTCCCATTACCTGAAGGTGTGAAACTCATAGGTAGCAAATGGATATTTAAAACCAAGAGGGATTCAAAAGATGATGTGAAAAGATACAAAGCCCGCCTTGTTGCAAAAGGATTTACACAAAAAGAATGCATTGATTATAAAGAGACTTTCTCTCCAATTTCTTCGAAAGACTCTTTCAGGATTATAATGGCATTAGTTGCATTCTTTAATTTAGAATTGCATCAGATGGATGTAAAGACAACATTTCTCAATGGTGACATTGACGAAACAATATATATGGTGCAACCAGAAAACTTTGTGTCGGGAGACCCAAAGAATATGCTCTGCAAACTCAAGAAATCCATCTACGGACTCAAACAGGCTTCAAGACAATGGTATTTCAAATTTCATCATGTGATCATCTCTTTTAATTTTGAGATGAATTTGGTTGATGAATGCATATACCATAAATTTAGTGGTAGTAAACATATTTTCTTAGTATTATATGTTGACGACATCTTACTTGCTAGCAATGATATGAACCTTTTACAGGATACCAAGAATTTTCTTTCAAAGAAATTTGATATGAAAGATCTTGGTGATGCTTCTTTTGTTTTGGGTATTGAGATATATCGGGATCGTTCTCAGCATATCCTTGGTTTATCTCAAAAGAGCTATATTGAAAAGGTTCTCAAAAGATATGGCATGCAAGATTGTAGACCATCTGATACCCCCGTGGCTAAGGGAGACAAGTTCAGTCTAAATCAGTGCCCTAAGAATGATTTTGAAAAAAGGGAGATGCAAAGAATTCCTTATGCATCAGCAGTTGGAAGTCTAATGTATGCGCAAGTTTGTACTCGTCCAGACTTGGCATATATTACAGGGATGTTGGGCAGATATTTGAGCAATCCAGGACAGGATCATTGGAAAGCAGCTAAAAGGGTCCTGAGATATCTACAAAGAACAAAAGAATATATGCTCACATATAGGTGGTCGGACCAACTTGAGATCATTGGTTATAGCGACTCCGATTTTGCTGGATGTCAAGATAGTATGAAGTCTACATCAGGCTACATCTATCTACTTGCTGGAGGTGCTATTTCTTGGAAGAGTGCTAAGCAGTCTCTTATAGCCTCTTCCACTATGGAAGCAGAATTCATAGCTTGTTACGAGGCATCCAATCATGGAATTTGGCAGCGAAATTTTGTCACTGGGCTGCGTATAGTTGATGGTATTGAAAGACCATTGAAATTATTTTGTAACAACAAATCAGCAGTCTTATATTCCAATAACAACATGAGTTCGACAAAATCTAAGAATATAGACATCAAATTCCTGGTTGTTAAAGAAAGAGTACAAAGTGGACAATTATCTATTGAGCATATCGGTACAAACTCCATGATTGCGGATCCGCTTACTAAAGGATTGTCACCCAAAGTATTTCATGATCATACCATGAATATGGGTGTCATTTCAGTTAAAGATATTCAGTTTTAGTGGGAGTTTGTAATTTCTGAAAATGCTTGTAAACAATTCTATTTGGTATTTTGGTAATTCAGTTTGGATATATGGTCATTGTTTTGAATGAACAATTTTTTTATGTTCACTGTGTTACTCGTCAAGTATGATCTCAATTCAGTGGACCAGTTGGAAATTGATATGTTAAGATCATATTGCATATAATTTTCATGCTACATACCCATGCCATTTTCCTTGTTATTAAGTTGTATTAACATATGTGACCATTAAAGGTTAAGTTACTACGATTGTAACGTAGCCATTTTGATCCTATGCCTGATACAACTGGTAGACAGGATTTATGGGATACTCATAAAAGCGGTGACAGAAAGGTTGAGCTCATTCGGATATTATGTGATTATAATATGTACACATACAGTCCAAGTGGGAGATTGTTGGAATTTTATTCCAAAGATGTACTTATATGTATACATATTCATAATCGATAATACTGTCAATTTTAATTATATGTCCCAATAAAATAGAATCATGGTGATCAAATAAAGAATTTGGAAGTTATTGGGGCATTAATGTATTTAGGCTACATGAGAATGCATTATGTAGAGACCTAAGGTGTAATTTGCATTGCTATGATGGGTAGGGATGCAAATTACAAAAGGAAGTTATTGAATGGGTCATGGTCCCCAAACAACCAACATGCAAGTTTATCTCCTTTTTGAAATCCCATCTTCATAGGGGAAGTTATGGACCCCTTACTCTTGATATATAACTCTTTTTTGCCGTGAGAAGAGAGAGACACTATTGAGAGAAGGCGAGGCAAAGGAAAGGGTTGTTGGCTTGTTTTGGAAGGCCGCTTACAAGTGTTGATGGCGTCCATGCAACAAGGTATTACTTTCTTTGTATTACCATATTTGTTATATTAATTTCTCCACCTAATATCATTGATCATCATTCATACGTCTTTTGTTTCTAAAGATCTTTATGGAGATAGCATGAACTTCATTAATTAGAAATTGACATGCGTGTAATTAAAAGATGATTCATGCATTTCCTTCTTTTATTCACACGTTATATTGTCATTTGTTGTAACACCCTTTGGTATAGTTATTCTCATGTTATTAATGTTTTAGTTAAAGCCCTTTGTCATTAACTTTGTCAACATGAGGATTGGTTTATCATCGTGTTTAGTTTGTATATGCCGTGCTTGTACACGCATAAGGGCCTTAAAATTCTTGTGATTGATTTAAAGTTTACATAATTATTATTGTTAAGAAAAGGAATACCCATCAAGTTTAAGATTCAACAGGGTGTAGATCTCGTGGGGTTTTATGCCCTATCAGTCACACCCTTTTGATGGCAATCCTCAAACTGAAATAGTGTTCAATTGTCAAATGTTGTCGACGAAGAATTTTTATGTGTAGGGTCGTTGAAATATAACATTAGGTGAGGGAGTATTTCCCTCAAAAGTTGGAACGTTTCGACGGTGGATAAATCGACCAGGTAGGTAGAGAAGAAAAATCACAGGTGAAGTGGTACCTGGTTGAGACAATTCACATTCCTTCTTCAATGTTGAGGAGCTCAGACCTAATCCAAGAAAACTGCTAGGTTGACTGCTCGATGGAGCTTTAGGTAGCAGTGTTGCTCGAACCTTGGGTGCAATAATCAGTGTTGACTCCCATTCTTTCTTTGGCTTTTTTAGAGGAGCCATGCAGTATGTTTGACAACACAGTCATCAAGTTTTGCACCCATGCTCTTGAGATAGAGGATGGTGTTCTCAGCAGACTCACGGTCGAGATTTTTGGTGAAAGTGAGACTTGCGTCCGAGGAAAAATCATGGTGGGAGGGGAAAGATAGTGAATCTATATTTGCCTTGACCCACGCTAAGTCGAGCGAGGATTGTCTGTTGTACCGAGGATTGCAGGAGAGTCTGCTGCACCCTTTGGGGTCGCTCGATCACGATCGAGCGGTTCTTACGAAATCCCATTTTTTATGGGCCAGGATCGAGGGATTTCGTGGGAACTGCTCGATCGTGATCGAGCGGCCTCAAAAGGTACAACAGAGTCTGCTGCAACCCTCGGTACAACAGACGATACGCGCTACGCTAAGTCAGGACACAAATCGATGGGGGCTGGTGCCAATTTGACTATCGGAGGGCCCGCGGAGGGGGTTCTCAGTTCCAAGTGAAGGGACATGCACCGGAGAAGCTGACACTTTGCTAGGAGGTATCTAGTTATAGGAAACGGATGTTCCTTCCCTATTGGTTGTGGGTGTGGGTACGATTTTTTTGGTGAGGTCGTGGTGAGTTTGATTGGGGCGGGTTTGTATTTCGGATTTGAGTGTTATGCCCAACAAGAGATTATTTTGGATTCATTCATATTATGGATCAATTCAATATCCAGACGATTTTTTTTCTCCGTCAGAAGCATCAAGGCCTCCCAGAGATGAGAGCTTATTCTAGTGGAGCCAACAGGGGGCCTTAGGATATCCCTTGTTCGTTGGCTGGAGGGGTTGGGTGATTTGTGGGAAAGGGGAAGGGGAGTGCGGTGGCTTGGGTGGTGGGGATTTTGGTTGAGTTCTTTTTTTCAAGGTTTTAAAATCGAACCAGACATCAAACCGATCAAGTGTCGGTTTTGGGTTTTTATGGTCGAACTTATGGAACTGATCGGTCGAACCGGTGATGGCGTCAACAATTTAATTAAACCGAAAAAAACCACACCAATACATTATTGGTTTGGTTCATACGGTCCGACTAGGTCAAACCGAGTTGGACCGGTAGTTAATACAAATGTATGCATTATGTTACATCTTGTAAATAATATATTTGAAAAAAAAACCCATATAAAGACATGCCTACATTATTCTGCACTATGTATTAGAAAAATTAATTGAGATTACTAACATGGAAACTTTGACTTTGGTATCTACACATGTATTAATGCATGAAATTAAGACCAACAAACAAAATAAACAAGCAAAATAAAAAAATGGAATGTTGAAATGTACTCATTTAAAATCTTCATGGACAATGCTACTAGTATTGTTTATAAGGACTCAGATATGTTGCTACTAATATTTGTTGTATTTACCGAGACAAATAAACTAGTATTTGTTGATAACTTGATACTTCAAATGTATAGCTACCACTTACCAGTTTCATGTTCAAATGCATATATGTAAATCAGATAATCAAATTACATACTAATACAAGCTAGTAGCCCAGTAGTTTGATGCTTTTGATACATGCCTGGACTTCCCCAAACAAGTGACACATTGAATACATATAAGTTATATAAGTGTATAAGATCTTATCTAATCTAATTTCTTGAAATGTCAACTCCTTGCAAAATAAACTACTCATCTCATCCATCCTTGTCCTAAAAATTTAATCATGCTACATTAAACAAATAGAAAGCCCCCAAAAAATATGTTATATGATATAGAAGCTAGAAAGTATTTCTAAGTATTTGAGGTTTTTGTCTCTCGTATACATGGATTGCAAAATAAATAGCAAGCCCCAAATAGCACCTTGCGGAGATTTAATATACATCTACCTTAGTTACCATCAACTGCAAAATGATGTTTCAATGGTGAGTCGATAGAGACTTCCTATGATGGCGTAGCTAAGAGAAGTAAACAACAAATGGGAGGAGTTGTACCAGTTTATCAACAGAGTTAGCAAGACTGACGTTCAGATGTGCTGCTATTCTCTCGCCGCTTGAAGACAGATGCGGCATCCAAATAGGCGCATATATTGGAAGGGAACAAATACAGTGACGGTAGGGAGCTAGATAGGAATGGAGAATGGAGTAATACGTACGATCTTTGGAGGGAGATAGGAATGGAGAAGGGAGTAGTATGTACTATCTTTGCAATCGATGGGGAATGGGAATACGAAACGTTTTAATATTTTATAATAAAAATAAGATCGGATCTTTGCAATTGCGATCGATAGGGAGTGGGGGAGAATCACAGGATAAGAGACATTTTAATATTTTATAATAAAAATAAGATGCTTTTTAGCATTATAGTATCCAAGGTGGACTTTTTAACTTTGAAGAACATCTGATTTCTATTGTGTTATTTTGGATTTGTTTAAAATTAAGATTTTTTCTCCAAAAAATAGTGGTTCAACCGGTGGTTTGGTTCAAGCGGTTCAACCGGGTTTTGTCCGGTTTTGATTGGTTTTGACTGATTTTAACTTCCTTCCTAAAATCTGGTTGGTCCAACCGTCCTCCCTCCAGTTCTTGGTTTAACCGGGTTGAACCGGCAAGTTCGGTTCGGTTTTTAAAACCTTGCTTTTTCCCTCAAACATCTTTTGTTTACAAGGGGGAGGTGGTTCGCTTGGTAAGCGGCATTTGTATGCAATGGATTTGGTTTTCAACGGGGTTGATGGAAGGCAATGGTGTTCCGAAGGATCAGTAGAGATGATGTCCACGTTTAGTTTGCGAATGATGCGTTTCTTATATCATTTACATCCCATGGATGTAGCTTCGACAGGAAGGAAGAAGTAACCGATTGAAGTTGGGACAAGGGGAGGGACGACGGAGAAGAGGGAAAGGAGGAGAGACGACAATTTAGCTCGTTGAGAGGAGGGGCCTAGTTGCTTGTTGCCTTCGCCATTTTGTGTCATTTTAGTTGTTAGTCTTTGTTGGATTTCAATTGTTGCTCGCTAGTATAGAACTTTTACAAAAATACCCCCTGCAAGCTTATGATTTACGTAACTACTTTTAAAAATATTTTATTGCACTAAAAAATTAATATTAATTATCATATATTCCATCATAAAATTTATAACAATGAACAATACTTGTTAACTAATACAATACTAACAAATTATATAACAATAGTATAAAATATATACTACGCCTTCTCTCACTATAAGTCGGATCGGCTACATGGATTCTTACTCAAATCAATGTTGAAAAATTTGACTATTTTTTTCGCTGACTGTGGACTACCTAACGCAACCCATACAAGAATGGAATTTGAACCTTGGTCTTTTGTGTGGTAGACATACTGTATTGTCACTAGACCATTGGGTTGGTATTATATAACAGTATATGTTGACTTTTTCATATAACCTTGTCATAGTAGAAATAGTATAAATTTTAACAAAATGTCAAACAAGCACCGAATAATATTCATTGTTGCGAGTTTAACATCAAAATATACGAGATTGAAAAATCAAACAAATTGTAGACATGAGCCAATTAATATCAAATTTAATATTTTGAAATAATATGCAATGCTTTGTGTGTTCAGATACAAAATTGTATAGATAGATATATCTATATCTGATTACTTATCAAATCTTTTTCATATGTACTTCAACATTTGTATTTTTATACATTTTAAAACAGATAAATATAAACATTTTAATTGACGAATATTTACACTCATAACTCCGAGTAGTTTCATAATTACTCCAGGAATCATCGATAATTCATAATTACACGCAAGATCATGAATAATCCTTAACACTTACATAGCATAATCATGAGTAGTTTTTTAATTACGAAATAACCTTTAGCAGTAACTTCCATCCGTTTCTCCATTAACAATGACAAAATCTATTATATAATCCACCATTGAGTTCAACTTATTTACAATAGATACCACTCCTCCTTTCCTTCCCTCTTTCTTAAACCTCCATCACCTCCCACTTCATCTTCCTCCACGGTGACAACCAAAAGCAGAAAGTAGAAGACATCAAGCAAAGATCAATATTGTTTAACTAGAAGAACCACAGACCATGTCCCTTCTTTGCAGCAAAGATGATCAATCGATCCTCCTCTCTCAGTTGTGGGGATTGCTCCGAAAGGACCCCAACACCTTCATTGTTGATGCCC